>CAMTDV010000002.1:29258530-29608530 GCA_947069175.1 Scalesia atractyloides
TGTTTGACAAAAAAAAAAAATTCCCACACCTGAATGAACTTATGAGGGTACAAACAAATAGAGTATAAAAATAACAATAAAGAAATATCAAAGTCTAACATAAAAGCTACTCAAACCTAGAGTAAATGTCACTGACTACTAGACCCGCTAAAAATTCACTATCATCAATAACGGAGCAACACAAAAGCCTTCTCTACGTATACTAGAGGCCTGCACACCGTTATCATCATATTTATATATAAAATAAACAACTTCAAGTATATGGAACTAAAAACCAAGATGAGTAAGTGGTGTCATCAAATAAAATTAATGTTCAATCTTTAAAACGTCTCTTGTCTTCAAGGAAAAAAAACACCTAAAAACAGAGTCCGCATTTTTCTAGTCTCTTGTGTCGGCCTTACTTTGACAAAACGGAATACCACCAAAAACCCAAACCTTCACTTTTGTTTTTATGTCTTTCAAAATTGACGGCAATCATAATTTTAGTTTGTTGCGACACGTTATGACAATCAAAAAAGGCACTCCAAAATTCACCACACTTTTGTTTGTTATGTTTTTCCTTCTGCCTACTGAACCTAAAACAAGCATATATGTTTTTCCTTTCTCTGATATCACTTTAAAATAATAATAATAATAATAATAATAATAATAATAATAATAATAATAATAATAATAATAATAATAATAATATAATAATAATAATAATAATAATAAAACCCATCTAGTTAGAGATGGGTTGGAATTCTCATTGGTTTAGAAAAGAAAAAAACAAATCATTCCCTTATTGTTTAGAGCATCTACAATTCAAGGAATTCAAACCACCAAACACCATCACCTAGCATACTACATCAAATTTGAAATAAAGCTCAAAAACTATCATTTTCCTTTGAGTTAATTGTCCGGGTTACCTACGTGTTTTGTCATTTTTTCACCTTTAATCTTTAACTTTTTAAAATAGCATGTTTATTCTATGTGGTTTGCTCACTTGTCATTTGGATAGTCAAAATAACAAAAAGACCCTTACTAATAAAATAAAAACTAAAACAATAAAGTACTCAAGTTGGCCCACCAAACATATCTCATCTTCAATAAACCAACTCCCCACCAAACATATCGTCCCCATCATCAGACTTACACCATCACAACCCTCATCCACCTCTTATACACCTTATCCACCTGCACCGCTCTTCATCAACCACACCTTATGTCACACCCCAACCTATGGCGGAAACATCGGAGTGAGACGAACTAGATTGCTCGAGACATCATAACATTATTTGCGACAATATTTAATTTAACAACCCATTTCATTTTATAGCATCAAAGTTGTCAAGTTTACATCAATATCCAAATACAAGTAACAACAATAAAATAAATCCAACAATAACATAAAGATTAACTTAGTATTCAACGCGTGTTTCTATGCCATTCCTACTAAGTTCCATCATAACAACTTCATCAACCTGCAACATGTTAAAAAGTATAATTCAATAACAAGGTATTGGCGAGTACACAAGTTTAAACAAATCCACATGAATAGCTAGCATACAAGATAAATATAAACAAGGCATGTGAATCTACAAGTCAATCCTCTAGTATACCACAAAATAGATTAAAACTTAACAATGACCACAAGTATATGGGCGGTACGTTACTCTTATAGCGCTATACATGTTAAGGGAGGCTTGATCGAAGTTAATGACATTTAGATCACATAAGAATATACCAAGTAACAATTCAAGTAGCATAAGACTAAAGCATGTTTTATGGATTGTTTGTGTGTAATCATAGAATAAAGTATGGTTTAGTGTAGTTTAGTAAATTAACATATTGCACCCCAAATAGTACAAAGCACAAAAAAGGGTTCGAGTGTACTCACAGTTTTGCAAAGTAATTTCCGTGAGAGAGTTAGGTTGTTGTAGGGGAAGGAACACCAAGTTATCCTACACAAGGCAACGTAGGTGTGTGAGTATTAGATTGACGGTGGAGTTCAATGAGTTTAGGAATTAAAGTATGCAAAAAGTATATATAAACGAAAGTATTTATCTAGACACTAACACTCGTTTTTGACATTATAAGCCCTGAAGGGTGTTTGTGGTTTTATGTGTCATGCCCAATAGAATCGTAATGAGGGTTAGGGCTAAGATAAAATAACCTACTTTTAGGATAAGTAACCATATGGTCTTTGTCAAAGGTTCGGTTATATTAAGTATTTACATATATATAGTTATAATATTACTAATTTATCATAGAGTTCATGTATTTCATAGACATCATGTAAGTCATATAAGTCATGCATGGAGGTAGGAGGATAACCGTCATAAACCTCTTTCGTAAGATTCACCATTACACAAGATTGACACAAGGACAATCTAGAAGGTCAAGAATTATAAATCATCAACTAAGGGGTGGATTGAATAGTTGCAAGGTAAAACAAGGTAAAAAGAAGAAGGGAAGTGTGTCGAAACTCACTTGGAAGCTGCTGTGTTTCAGCAGAGAAATTCTAGAGTTTGGGGCTTGTTTGAGGTGTTTGGAGGCGTGTAAAAGTGGGGAAGTGTTGGAGGAACCTTTGTTTATATAGGGGAAGGGTTAGGTTGAAGATTAGGGTTACCATTAATACAATTAGGATGTAAGTCATATAAGTCATGCATGGAAGTAGGAGGATAATCGTTCTAAACCTCTTTCGTAAGATTTATAATTACACAAGATTGACACAAGGACAATCCGGATGGTCAAGAATTATAAATCATCAAGTGAGGGGTGGATTGAATAGTTGAATGGCCAAGGCCATCATGAACTTACACCTACACCAACACAAGCATGTAAGCTTGGATGACTCAACACTTGTGGGTTTGAAACCCTAGTAAAAACCAAAAGTTTAGAGGCATGTTATGCCTCTTGATTGTGTGTGAACAAGTCTAGCTTAACCACTAACTATAAGCTTGCTTAGTGGCATAAGTAGCATAGAATTGTTATGTTAAAAACAAGTTCGAAAAAGTTTTATAAGTTATCTTCCAAAACAGAAAGTTTGGCCCCAAAAATGGTGTGATTCCACCTTGGTTTTTCATGGAAAACCTACGGTATCCATAGGGCTTAGCAAACAATGTTGAGGAAGAAAACAAGGTCTTAGGTTGAGCGTGAGGTCGTTTTAAAAACCCAAAAATTGTACTTCTTGTAAGCATACATTAAGCACAAACGTAACAATATTATCACGGAAGCTTGAATAACTTGCATTAAGTTACTAATTGTTTTGCTTGAGTTGGTATTTGGATTTATAAACAATTATCAAGCATTTGCATGTCGTTTCGAATTGATTCATGAAGCAATAAGGTAACGTATGACCATAAGTTTAAACATGAATAAAGTTTGCGAATGTCGCATAATTGATCAATCTTGATTACAATCAAAGCCTTAGATTACAATGAATTGGAAATAGAAATACGATTACAAGGTTTGGACTTTCCAAAAATAGAAACACGAAGCGAGCTTATTAAAAATAGAAAGTTATAAATGTGAAGCGTTACAGTCTCCCCTCCTTTATGGAATTTCGTCCTGAAATTTAGGAAGACGCAACGAACAAATGTGGATACTTAGTCTTCATGTCGCTTTCAAGTTCCCAAGTAAATTCAGCATCACGTTTTCCTTCCCACCAAACCTTCACGATAGGAATTATACTGCGTCTCAGTTGCTTAGTACCTTGATCCATGATTTCGACTGGTTTCTCCACGAAGTGCAAAGTCTCATTGATTTGAAGATCTTCAAGCGAAACTTGTAGTCCTTCTTCAGCGAGACATCTTTTTAAGTTTGAGACGTGGAAGGCAGGATGAACGTTGTTGAGCTCTTGTGGTAGTTCCAGTTGGTAGGTTACCTTGTCAATCCTTTCGAGAATCTTGAAAGGACCTACGTAGCGAGGAGTGAGCTTTCCCTTTTCCCAAAACGAACCACACCCTTCCAAGGGGATACCTTGAGAAGTACAAAGTCACCAACGTTGAATTCCAAAGGCTTGCGTCTTTGTCTGCATAGCTCTTTTGTCGGCTTCTAGCTTTCAGCAAGTTGTCCCGAATCTGCAAAATCTTGTCCGTCGTCTGTTGTATGAGCTCGGGACCGATGATTTGAGCTTCCCTGATCTCGTGCCAACAATTAGGCTATTGGCACTTGCGTCCATACAATGCCTCAAATGGTGCCATTTGAATACTCGCATGGTAACCGTTATTGTACGAGAATTCGACCAAAGGCAAGTGCATGTCCCAGTTGCCACCAAAATCAATTACGCAGGAATGAAGCATGTCCTCTAGAGTTTGGATAGTACGCTTGGTTTGACCATCAGACTAAGGATGAAAAGCAGTACTAAGATTGAGTTGAGTACCAAGCGCCTTTTGGAATGTTGGCCAAAGGCGAGAAGTGAAGTGACCATCACGGTCCGAGATAATGTCAACGAGGACACCGTGATGACAAATGATTTCATTCGTGTAGATACGAGCCAATTTCTCACCTCGGTATTCTTCACGTATGGGAAGGAAATGAGCAGACTTGGTCAGACGGTCGATGATTACCCAAATACTATCGTGACTAGACGATGTACGAGGGAGTTTGATTATGAAATCCATAGCAATACTCTCCCATTTCCAAACAGGAATTTCCGGTTGTTCGAGTAAGCCAGAGGGTCTTTGATGTTAGGCCTTTACCTTAGAACAAGTAAGGCACTTCGAAACGTTAAAGGCGATATCTTTGTTCATACCAGGCCACCAGTACGATGCTCAGAGGTCGTGATACATCTTATCGGCGCCAGGATGAATAGAATACCGAGATTTATGAGCTTCGCTCATCAAGAGGTCACGAAGGTTATCACGGTTTGGAATCCATATACGGTCAAGATAGCACGTGATGCCATTGGGTTTGGTCACAAGTTGGTTTTCAGCACCACACTTCAACTCATTATCGAGGTTACCCTCATTGATGGTCGAGTATTATGCCTCACGAATCATCTCTTGAAGCTTTCCTAAAGTTTGGTAGCAACGTACACCTTAACATGAGTTTTCCGACTAAGTGTGTCGGCCACAACATTCGCTTTACCAGGGTGGTAGCGGATATCGCAGTCGTAGTCGTTTAATAATTCCACCCAACAACGCTGACGCATGTTGAGTTCTTTTTATTAAAGATGTGCTCGAGGCTTTTATGCTCGGTGAAGACCGTACACTTTGTACCATAAAGGTAGTTTCGCAATATCTTTAATGCAAAAACAATTGCACCAAGTTCAAGGTCGTGCGTGGTATAATTTTTCTCATGAATTTTGAGTTGTCGTGATGCGTAAGCGATAACCTTGTCTTGTTGCATAAGAACGCAACCAAGACCTTGTCTTGAGGGATCGCAATACACGACAAAATCATCGTTACCATCGAGAAGAGTTAGGATAGGAGCATTGCAAAGCATGTCCTTGAGCGTTTGAAAAGACTCCTCTTGTTCGAGACCCTAAACAAAAGTTTTATCCTTTTGAGTCAAGGAAGTGAGAGGCACGGCAATTTTTGAAAACTTCGAAATGAAACGACGGTAATAACCGGCTAAGCCGAGAAACGAACGAATTTCGGATGGAGTTTTAGGGGCAATCCAATTTTTCACTGCCTCGATTTTCCGGGGTCAACATGGATACCAAGTTCGTTGACGACATGACCAAGAAAGTGAACCTCTTTTAACCAAAATTCACACTTGGAGAACTTGGCGTACAAATGTTGAGTAGCAAAAGCTGAAGGATAAGACGCAAGTGTCGCTCATGCTCCTCTCGCGTCTTGGAATAGATTAGGATATCGTCAATGAAGACGATCACGAATCGGTCAAGATAGGGCTTACACATGCGATTCATCAAATCCATAAATACGTCGGGTGCGTTGGTCAAACCAAATGGTATGACCACGAATTCGTAGTGCCCATAACGTGTGCGAAACACGGTTTTGGGTATATCTTCTTCGAGGACTCGAAGTTGTAGCCAGAACGAAGGTCGATTTTAGAGAAACAAGTCGCGCCTTTAAGCTGATCAAAAAGGTCGTCGATGCGAGGAAGAGGGTATCAGTTCTTGACTGTAAGCTTGTTGAGCTCACAATAGTCAATGCACATGCGAAAGGATCCGTCTTTCTTTTTGATGAAAAGAATGGGAGCGCCCCAAGGAGATGTGCTAGGATGTATGAAGCCTTTATCAAGAAGCTCTTGAAGTTGGCTGACAGCTCTTGCATTTCCGAGGGTGCTAGACGATAGGGGGATTTTGCGACCGGAGTTGTACCAGGGATGAGGTCGATGCGAAAGTCAAAAGAACGAGCAGGAGGAGGACCAGGAATATCCTCGGGGAAGACATCAGGGAAATCGCACAATGGGAACTTCACTCACGCTTGGACCCTTATCCTTCGTTTCCACAATGTGGGCAAGAAAGGCGAAGTATTCCTTACGTAAGTACTTGTTCGCTTGAGTACACGACATAAGCTTGAGACCTTTGGAAGGTTTCTCGCCATAGACGTGTAGGGAATCATTATTGGGGAGGGGAAGGCGAATGTATTTTTCCAAACAAACAACTTCAGCACAGACTCGCCTTAGCCAATCCATGCCAACTATGATATCGAAACTACCCATTGGCATGGGTATGAGGTTAATAGAAAACGTATGATCATTGAGATTAAAGGAACAATTAGAAAGGGCAGAATCGACGGTGATGGATTTTCCATCGGCGACTTCGACTTCGAATGATTTAGGCAACTTAGAACGACTACACATAAGCAAAGGTTCGAATTCAACGGATACAAAACTTTTATCCGCACCCATATCAAATAAACACGTGACATCCTTTGAGTTTTGAGCTTGAGCGGCTGTGATGAAAAAAGCTCGGCCGCGAGCTTGCTGCTGTTGCTGGTTTTTGTGTTGTTGTTGTTGTTGTTGTGCGTAGCGGACAATTGTTGGCAAAGTGATTTGGGTCTCTGCATCTGAAGCAGGCACGAGCGGCAGGTGTAAGGGGTCGGTTTTGGTTGGCGGTAGGGTTTTGAGGGGTGGTCATGGCTCGGGCTTGGTTGATGGGGGCTTGCGGAGCATTCAGGCACTGTTGGGCAAAGTGCCCACACCTATTGCAAATCGTGCATAGGCGGCACGGGGCGGTAACCGGGTGGTGGAAGGGACATGTATTGCACTTAGGATGGGGTCCGGTGTACGTTTTCTTGATGGTTCGGGTGCGGGCAAGGCTAGCTGATGGGGGTTTAGCAGAGTGATTACCGCACAATTCGGGCTCGAAGCCTTCTGCTTCTTACCCTTGGTGTTGCTTCTTGGGGGTTTGGGTGAGGCAGGTTCGGTGAGGGCTTCGGTGGTTGCTTGGTGGGCTTTCCTTAGTGGAGCCTTGGCGACTTCACGAAGGACATGGCTGTTGTTTAAACGAGCAGCCAAACGAAAGGCTTCCTCGAGGGTTTTGGGGAGGTGGTATCGACCAGGTCAGCGAGGTTAGGAGGAAGGCATAGCAACCGCCTTTTCAGCAGTGTCGACTTGACTTGGGAAAATCGGAGTTAGTTGCTTAAAACGGGCAGTGAGGCCAGCGTTGTCATTCCCCACTTGTTTGAGGTTCCAAAACTCAGTCTCGGGTCGTTGGCGTTCGTGAGGGGTGCTGTAACATTCGTCGTAAAACGGATTCCGAAACCCGCTCTGTTTAAATTCAAGAATTTAATAAATGTTTCGTTACGCATTTAATTCATTTTATAAATTGTGTTAGTTAATTTTGATAGTTAATAAATAAACTAGATATTTAATATATTGAATAAATAAAAGAATAAAAATAATACAAATCAATAAAAGTTAGAAATAAAATAAATCAGCACAAAAAGGGGTAGCCGGGACTCGAACCCGGGTCCCCATACCCACACACACGGTTTTCACCACTGAGCTACACAAACCAATTGATTTAAACCCATAATAATTAAATCTTATACGCGCGCTAAAATCTAAAACCTGCAAATCGAACCGGTAACCGCCAAAATTCTAAATTTGTGCAATCAATCAAAATAGCCGTTTTCTTTTGTTTAAATGGATGAAACGAATTTCAGTTATCAGTTTCATCTATATTTTCGGAATCAAATTATTCATAATTAAAGCAAATCATTGACCCATGAATGGAGTCTTGAAACTGAAAAATGTATCAGCCCTGTTTCACTATAAATAGCGATCAAATCCATTTCAAAACTCGCTCTTTCTCTCAAGCTCACTCTCGATTTCTCTCTGTTTCTCACCTCAAGTCGCCGGAGTTAAGATTGAACACCGGAAACCGCCGCCGTTAAACCGGAGTTCTTCGTCTATGTCGGTATAACACTTTTACTTTTGTTAATATTATTTTTATTATGATTTTGCGAAGCTAAAAACAGTAATTAAAACTGTTATCTTTGGTTAATGGTTAAATCGAGATCTGGGTAACATTGATGAAGAAGATGAAGTCTGTACAGTCTATAAATTGTGTTTGTTAATTTTTATAGTTAATAAATAAACTAGATATTTAATATATTGAATAAATAAAGAATAAAAATAATACAAATCAATAAAAGTTAGAAATAAAATAAATCAGCACAAAAAGGGGGTAGTCGGGACTCAAACCCGGGTCCCCATACCGACACACACGGTTTTCACCACTGAGTTACACACACCAATTGATTTAAACCCATAATAATTAAATCTTATACGCGCGCTAAAATCAAAAACCTGCAAATCGAACCGTAACCGCCGAAATTCTAAATTTGTGCAATCAATCAAAATATCCGTTTTCTTTTGTTTAAACGGATGAAACGAATTTCAGTTATCAGTTTCATCTACATTTTCGGAATCAAATTATTCATAATTAAAGCAAATCATTGACCCATGAATGGAGTCTTGAAACTGAAAAATGTATCAGCTCAAGTTGCCGGAGTTAAGCTTGAACGCCGGAAACCGCCACCGTTAAACTGGAGTTCTTCGTCTAAGTCGGTATAAAACTTTTACTTTTGTTAATATTATTTTTATTATGATTTTGCGAAGCTAAAAACAGTAATGAAAACTGTTATTTTGATTAATGGTTAAATCGGGATCTGGGTAACATTGATGAAGAAGATGAAGTCTGTACAATCTATAAATTGTGTTTGTTAATTTTTATAGTTAATAAATAAACTAGATATTTAATATATTGAATAAATAAAAGAATAAAAATAATACAAATCAATTGAGAGAGCTTATGACTAGACGTTTCTGTCCAAGAAGTGAAATTAAGAAATTAGAGGATGAGTTCTATTCCTTGAAGCAAAAAGAGGGAGATCACATAACCTATAACAAGAGGTTCCTCGAGTTGAATCAGATGGTTCCAAATTGTTTCACCCCTCTCTACCGTTTGATCGAGCACTACATTTGGGGTCTTCCTTCAAAGATTCAGGACCCTGTGATGAGTACTACACCTGCAACTTTGGAAGCAGCAATGGAGCTAGCTAAAGAGCTCACTGAAAACCATATTAGAAATGGGAATTTCAAGGATGAAAAGAAGAAAGATAAAACCCAACCGAAACCTCAAACCCAACCCAAACGAATCCTCCTCAACCCACTACCAAGAGAAAGCGAGATGGGCAAAATTTCGTTGTCACCCAAGGCAGTCAACTAGCTCCACAACCTGTACCACTCCAAGCTATCCCAATCACTCAAGTAGCACCTAACTCTGCTTACCCAAATAAGAAACCTTACATTGGACCTCACCCTCAATGCAACACCTGCTTTACCACCATCAACCTACCCTACCCTGTTGATTGTGTGCTAATTGAGGGCATTATAGTCATCTAAGTAAAACTTGTCGTACTTCCCGAAACATGATCCAACCATATCAAAAACCCCAATACCCCATAGTTCCATATGTTCGAGCTTGCTTTTATTGTGGTGACCTTACTCATTTTAGAAACACGTGCCCTAGATTGGTTAATATCATTAACGCCCAAGCTCAAGCGAACCCAGTTAATCAAGCAAATCAGGCAAACCCAGCACCTCTACCAGAAAGAGGAAGAGCTTACAACATCAACGCTAATCCATTTGGAGTCATTAATGGTGCAAACGGGCAACCCAACTAGCCTTCCGTCACCAAGAACCAAGACTCCGCTCCAATCGTTGAGTTTTTCATGTTTTCTATAAATCTCAATCTTTGTGTATCCCTGTTTTAATTTGGGTATTTATGTATCCAAGAATTTTTTTAAATGCTAATTAATATCATTGTTTCATTTCATTCATCGAGTTAAAATTTCATGTTATCATAACATCACGACGTACCTCGCCTCATCATTTAAGGAAGTTGAGTCGTGTCTCACTTTTTCATAGACTGACCCCTTCATCATAACAAAGGAGAGAGGTACCGTCGTCATTCAGTCATGTATTCTTTCAGATATTCTTTCAGATTGAGACCCAAGCTTTGGCTATTGTGTTTGTTTACGTTTTGTAGATTTTAGAGTCACATAGAACTAATCATAACTTACTGACAAAGCCAATGAAAATTTGACAAGAATATGGTGGATATGCCGCTGGTACTTCCTATATATAAGTATTCTCGTCAAAGGATCAAAAGCATTGTCGGGCGGTTATGAGAAGTTATGTGTAGGTTTTAATATCATCATGGTTGAAGTTTTTGTTTTGAGATATAATTTATCTTTTCAACGCATCAATTCTCTCAAAACTCTTATGCATGAGATCATATCCAGTCAATCAACTCTGTGTATCAATGTTTCTCATCTTAGGCATCGAAAAGCGAATCCTGTAGCAAGGTTGTAACATCCGTCAAAAAACGGATTTACCAAACCCGCTCCGTTTATCAACCGAACAGTCAGTCAAAAATTTCGTTGCGAATTAAATGCCCAGAATATTTTTAAACGATACGTAATCGATTATTATACGGGAATATATATTTAGTTTTTGAAAAACTGTTGAAAATCGCAAAATAAAAATATAATACCTCTGCCGGGTTTCGAACCCGGGTCTGTACCGGTTCAACACAAGACTTATCACCTCACACACAAACCACTGCGCCACGGATGCTTCTTGTGAAATAATAGAATCATTTAATTAATATAATAACGTTACGAATTCAAAACCGGCGCCCAATAGTTCAGTCGTCGGAATCCGGAAATATCGCGAGTTTTAAACACCATTTTAAGTTATAACGTAAATTATTATTATTACATCGGTTATAACCGACGTTTGAGTCCGCGACACTTTCTATAACCGCCGGAGTTTTTATAATTTACGAATCCAGTCGGAAATCGGCTAAATGCATTGACGATTTGTTCTGATAAATTCACCCACAACCCACTGCAAACCTTTTCGCTCAAAACCACACCTTTTCTCGGCGTAATTCCGCTCGCCGGAATTTTTCTGTTTGTCGCCGGTAAACCGGTTTCCTCATTTCTGAACCTCACTGAGCCCCTGAGCTTATACCGGAGATACCCACACCCTTTGTAAGCTTCCTGGAGACTCGCTGCTACAAGGAACACGTCGCCGGAGGTGATTACTGTCGCCGGAGTTCTGCCGGAAAACAGAGGGTCAGTCGGTATACCTCTCCGCCTAATTTCTTTTTCTTTTCACATTTATCTCACCGTAATGAACTGAAACACACTAATAAACCGATAAAAACCTTGAACCAGTCAGTCGTCTTTCTCTGGTTATACCTTGATGAAGAAGACGATGTATTCGGTATATTATAAGTATAATTAAAATCAACTTATTAATCGGGTTAGACACACAGTCCAGCGGTGGACTGTGTGCACATATAACGCAAAGGTCACGAGTTCGAATTCGGTTTCACACACGCTGCCTTAATAAAAATCATTTTTTTGTTAAACTGAACCGGAGTCGCCACTGGTATATGTTAAGTATATTAATAACCGGAATAATAACCAAGTTAGACACACAGTCCAGCGGTGGACTGTGTGTTTGTTTATATCACAGGTCACGAGTTCGAGTCCGGTCTTCTGCACCGACTCGGACAATTAACTATTCTTTTTAATAAGGCAGAAAAGGAAATAACTAATTTGTATTTAAGTATAATAAAAATCGAATTATATAACATGTTAAACACACATTCCAGCGGTGGACTGTGTGTTAGTTTAAGCCACAGGTCCCGGGTTCGAGACCTGTGGAGCGCACCGGTTTTCGGGATTTAAACTGTTTTTAAAATAAAATGAATTTCGGTTAAAACTAATTAATATATATATATATAATTAAAATCAGATATATAACGGGTTAGACACGTAGCTCAGTTGGTAGAGCTGCGTTCACGCGTACGGGAGGTCTCGGGTTCGAGCCTCACTCAGCGCACAACAATATGCCTTCGAACCGTCAACGGTCAGTCAAAGTCAACGGTCAAAGTCAACTGTAGCAAAAATCAAATATTTTTTTATTATTTTTATTTAATTATTTTAATTAAAAATCAATTAAAAATACTTAAAAATAACATTTTCAAGGTTAGAAAATAGCCTAAACTCACAAAAATACACCCAACAATCCTACTAAAATAGATTAATAAAATCCGTTTACTTACCAAACCATAATGCGATTTATCTAGGTTAATTTCACTCGTGGTTAAAACCACATCGCGTGCATTCAACGTCATCAACCGAACGCACCTACTGTGAGTGAATCTTACAACTCCCCCTTTTAAATTACACGTTTTGGGGTGTGTCATGTGTTATGAAAATGATTAATTTATTTATTTAAACTTGTGCCATACCACATCATGACCTAAACTTAGATTGTTTTTATTGTTGTGATTTACTTATTTCCTTTAGTCAATTTATATGAAACTCATACATTAAGCCCATCAGTTCCTCGTGGGAGACGAGTAGAACATCGCGTGCTTCAAATCAAATTCATTATTGTTCATGTGTGTATCATTGAGTTTATATTGTTTGTAGTTGTGTCATTCATATTATCATGTTTATGCAATTCATTCATCAGGCCCCTCAGTTCCTCGTGAGAGACGAGTTGAGCATCGCGTGCCTCTAATTGTTCCATTATTGTTCATGAGTGTTTTCATTTAATATCTTATGATTGTTGATTAAATTACATCTAATTTTACTCATGTTTGGTTATGCACATATTTCATAATCAATTTAAATAAATTTGTTCAAATGTTTACCATAGGATTCACTCGCCAACATTATGTTGATCCAAAAACCCTTTTACACATGATACAGGTGAACAGGTTGAAGCAAGGAAAACATAGGATATGCCTTAGAAGAGAACAAAGAAGTTTAGATTGTTAGTTAGATCATGTTGTAACATTTATTGTAAATTTCCATTTAATTTGTATTAATGAATATGAAACGCTTAATAAATGTCATGAGCTTTGATGATAACCCAATCATGCCCCGATCACCTTATCCGCTGCGGTCGGGGTGTGACAGATTGGTATCAGAGCCATGACTATAGGGATATAGGATAGGTTATTAGACCCTTAGAGCCTATACTATAGTCTGCCTAAATTTTAATTGATTAGGTGGTTACATACAAACTTGTGATATTTATTTGTTTCATATTTGTTGCATTTACAGTCAAACATACATGCTATAACATAATCATTATACATATATACATATTCATTATACATATATCGATGTTCATGTATTCAATTTATTTTCATACTCTCATTATCCAAAGATTTTGTGCAATTTTCAAATCTCATCAAAGTAAGTTCTGCGACGGGCATGTAGTAACTGGAAGGGTACAAGTACCGGTAGTCGGAACGTCCTGTCTAGGCTGGCATTCGTATAAATCCAATATAACGGACCAGTTTGCCTACTGGGGACCAACGATGAGAGTACGAAGGACCTATTAGGCCAAAGCATGCCACACCAAACGTCGTTCGAACTAACCCTACTTTGAGTTGTCACCGTGTCTACACCTGGACACATTCCGAATATCACACGTTGTATACATATTTCTCGAATTTTCTCGGGTTTTTGTGTACGCAACCTGGCAAACCCGTGCGAACCATATGAAAAACCGGTATTCATGGGGGCCCACATGATTACACAGGTAAAGTATGGCGGCATGTAGGGCCTAACAGCGAGCAAAACCCAAGACATCCAATGGATGTAGTAATTTATTTATCTATAATTATTTTATGAATGTCCATTCTTGAATGCGACCCATGATCTCAAAAGCATCCAACTCATACTCTTGTCATGTATTCCTTGTAGATGTCTTCTAACCCCGCCCGTAGGAAGACGAGAGCAAGAAAAGCCCGCGAGCGCATGGCTGCCTTAATCGCTCAACAAATGGCTGCCGTAATACCCAACATTGTAATCCAAGTTCAACAAGCACTTACCGTTAATCCTGTCAATCAAGCAAACCAAAACATTTTCAACTCTTCCCCAAATACCACTAAATGCACCTACAAGCATTTCAAATCATGCGACCTCCGAAATACAAAGGGACTGAAGGCGTCACCGCTCTCCTCCATTGGTTTGAAGAAATGGAGAACACATTTCTAAATTGCGATTGCCCTGACGATCGCAAAGTGCGATATGCAACCGGTCGATTATATGGGATAGCACTTACTTGGTGGAACACAGAGAAGGCCAAACGAGGTGTGGAAGATGCTATGTCCTTAACTTGGAACGAATTGAAGGAAATCATGACCAGACGATTTTGCCCAAGGAGCGAAATCAAGAAGTTAGAGGATGAATTCTATTCGTTAAAGCAAATGGAAGGAGACCACACCTCATACAACAAAAGGTTCCTTGAATTACATCAAATGGTTCCCAACATGTTCACTCCCCTCTACCGTTTGATCGAGCACTACATTCGTGGTCTTCCGTCAAAGATTCAAGACCCTGTAATAAGTACCAAGCCTGCAACTTTGGAAGCAGCAATGGAGCTAGCAACAGAGCTCACCGAGAACCGAATCCGAAACAAAGACTTCAAGGAGGAGAAGAAGAAGGATAAAGAATCGACTGAAACCTCCGACTCCACCCAAACCGAATCCCCTTCTCAACCCGATCCTAAGAGAAGAAGAGTCGGGCGACTTTTCGCTGCTACTCAACGAAATCAACCAGTTTTACACGCCATACCCATCCGAGCTATCCCAATCACCCAAGTGGCACCCAACTCAGCTTACCCAAATAAGAAACCATATCTTGGACCTCACCCTCGATGCAACAACTGTTTTTATCACCATCCCCTTACCTTACCTTGCCGGCTATGTACAACTTGTGGACGCTATGGTCATTTGAGCAATGTTTGTCGCACCTTTCAAGACCAAACCTTTTCCCCTACTCAAAACATGGCCCAAGCCTATCAACAACCCCAATACCCCATGTTCCCATATGCTCGAGCTTGTTTCAATTGTGGCGACCCTACCCACTTTAGAAACACATGCCCTCAATTGGTTAACGTTATCAACACTCAAGCCCAATCAAACCCAGTTAACCAAGTAAACCAAGAAAACCCAACCACTAGGCCACCAGCAAGAGGAAGAGTCTTCAATATCAACGCCAATCCTGTCGAAGATAATGACGGCCCAAACGAAGATACTCAACTAGTCCTCTTCGCCGAAGATCCAGATTCAACTCCTATCGTTTAGTTTTATGTTTCTCCATGTGTAGACTGTTAGAGTAATTATTGGATATTATAAATTATATATTGTTTTCAGTATATGCTTTTGCCGAGGCCGTGGCTCCCCATCCATCGAGGTTGAGTTGGATCCCCATTTAATTATGCGGTTGATCTTGGCGTGCCCGCACGATCGGCTCCGTTTGTTTGAGCCTTGATCGGTTATTTCATTTTACATTTCAATACATGCAATACGTTCGGCTCCGTTTGATTGAGCCTTGAGCGCACATTTCAATTTACATTTCCAGTTCATGCAATACGTTCGGCTCCGTTTGATTGAGCCTTGAGCGCACATACAATTTCATTATCAGTATCTTGTGGTTGTGGTGTTTGTAGTAGAGTCGCATCGAACTAACCATAACTTGCGGATAAAGTCAATGAAAATTTGACAAGGATATGGTGGATACGCCGCTGGTACTTCCTATATATAAGTATTCTTGTCAAATGATCGGAGGCATTATCAGGCGGTTATGAGACGTTCCATGCATAGGCTGATTGCGTGATGGTTGTTTAGATTAAGTTGTTCAATTTCAGTACATTCAATACGTTCGGCTCCGTTTGATTGAGCCTTGAGCGCACATACAATTTCATTCAATACGTTCGGCTCCGTTTGATTGAGCCTTGAGCGCACAGACAATTTCATTATCAGTATCTTGTGGTTGTGGTGTTTGTAGTAGAGTCGCATCGAACTAACCATAACTTGCGGATAAAGTCAATGAAAATTTGACAAGGATATGGTGGATACGCTGCTGGTACTTCCTATATATAAGTATTCTTGTCAAATGATCGGAGGCATTATCAGGCGGTTATGAGAGGTTCCATGCATAGGCTGTTTGTGTGGTTAAGTTATTCATTTTCAGTACATGCAATACGCTCGGCTCCGTTTGATTGAGCCTTGAGCACACAATTTCAATTTCAGTACATTCAATACGTTCGGCTCCGTTTGATTGAGCCTTAAGCGCACATCCATTTCATTTTCAGTACATGCAATACGATCGGCTCCGTTCGATTGAGCCTTGATCGCACAGATATATTTCATTTCAGTATTTTATGTTTGTTGCATTGGTTGTAGAGTTATAGGACTAATCATAATTCACTGATAAAACCAATGAAAATTTGACAAGAATATGGTGGATACGCCGCTGGTACTTCCTATATATAAGTATTCTTGTCAAATGATCGGAGGCATTATCAGGCGGTTATGAGACGTTCCATGCATAGGCTGATTGCGTGATGGTTGTTTAGATTAAGTTGTTCAATTTCAGTACATTCAATACGTTCGGCTCCGTTTGATTGAGCCTTGAGCGCACATACAATTTCATTCAATACGTTCGGCTCCG
Source organism: Scalesia atractyloides (assembly GCA_947069175.1). Lineage (NCBI taxonomy): Eukaryota > Viridiplantae > Streptophyta > Magnoliopsida > Asterales > Asteraceae > Scalesia > Scalesia atractyloides. The sequence goes on from CAMTDV010000002.1 coordinate 29,275,489, forward strand.
TTTGATTGAGCCTTGAGCGCACAGACAATTTCATTATCAGTATCTTGTGGTTGTGGTGTTTGTAGTAGAGTCGCATCGAACTAACCATAACTTGCGGATAAAGTCAATGAAAATTTGACAAGGATATGGTGGATACGCCGCTGGTACTTCCTATATATAAGTATTCTTGTCAAATGATCGGAGGCATTATCAGGCGGTTATGAGAGGTTCCATGCATAGGCTGTTTGTGTGGTTAAGTTATTCATTTTCAGTACATGCAATACGCTCGGCTCCGTTTGATTGAGCCTTGAGCACACAATTTCAATTTCAGTACATTCAATACGTTCGGCTCCATTTGATTGAGCCTTAAGCGCACATCCATTTCATTTTCAGTACATGCAATACGATCGGCTCCGTTCGATTGAGCCTTGATCGCACAGATATATTTCATTTCAGTATTTTATGTTTGTTGCATTGGTTGTAGAGTTATAGGACTAATCATAATTCACTGATAAAACCAATGAAAATTTGACAAGAATATGGTGGATACGCCGCTGGTACTTCCTATATATAAGTATTCTTGTCAAATGATCGGAGGCATTATCAGGCGGTTATGAGACGTTCCATGCATAGGCTGATTGCGTGATGGTTGTTTAGATTAAGTTGTTCAATTTCAGTACATTCAATACGTTCGGCTCCGTTTGATTGAGCCTTGAGCGCACATACAATTTCATTCAATACGTTCGGCTCCGTTTGATTGAGCCTTGAGCGCACAGACAATTTCATTATCAGTATCTTGTGGTTGTGGTGTTTGTAGTAGAGTCGCATCGAACTAACCATAACTTGCGGATAAAGTCAATGAAAATTTGACAAGGATATGGTGGATACGCCGCTGGTACTTCCTATATATAAGTATTCTTGTCAAATGATCGGAGGCATTATCAGGCGGTTATGAGAGGTTCCATGCATAGGCTGTTTGTGTGGTTAAGTTATTCATTTTCAGTACATGCAATACGCTCGGCTCCGTTTGATTGAGCCTTGAGCACACAATTTCAATTTCAGTACATTCAATACGTTCGGCTCCGTTTGATTGAGCCTTAAGCGCACATCCATTTCATTTTCAGTACATGCAATACGATCGGCTCCGTTCGATTGAGCCTTGATCGCACAGATATATTTCATTTCAGTATTTTATGTTTGTTGTATTGGTTGTAGAGTTATAGGACTAATCATAATTCACTGATAAAACCAATGAAAATTTGACAAGAATATGGTGGATACGCCGCTGGTACTTCCTATATATAAGTATTCTTGTCAAAGGATCAGAGGCATTATCGGACGGTTATGAGAAGTTCTATGTAGGATTTATTAGTTTCTTGGTAACCAATCATAACCTGTGGATAAAACTAATGAAAATTTGGCAAGAGTATGGTGGATACGCCGCTGGTACTTCCTATATATAAGTATTCTTGCCAAAGGATCAGAGGCATTATCAGGCGGTTATGAGAAGTTCCATGTAGGATTTAGTATTTCCTTGGTTGGAATTTGTGTTACATTTATATCATCATGTTATTTAAAGAGATTGGATTGTGTTCCATTTCTACATAAACTAATCTCTCCATCATAACAAACGAGAGAGGAACTTCCACCATTCAAACATATATGCTATCAGAATGTGGATTCACATATTTGCTGTCGTGTTTATTCATGTTCAAATATTTGCTGTTGTGTTTATTCATGTTCGAATATTAGCTGTTGTGTTTTTATTTATGTTCCCTATAGGTTGTAGTGTTAGAAGTTTTGCCTTAGGATATAACCCTACTTTCCCAAACGTATCTAAACTCTTATGCATGATATCATTTTTAGCAAATCATTTATGCTTATCAATACTTATACAGTAGGCAACAAAAAGCGATTCCTGAATAGGGTACTTAACCCTTACAAGGAACGTTACCGCCTCGAACAAAAAACTTAAACCCTTATTTTTCTAAGCATACAACTGTCAAACAAAACATCATCAACCTTTTAGTCAAAATATATCATTATTTAAATTTCGGGACGAAATTTCTAAAAAGCAGGGGATACTATAACATCCGTCAAAAACGGATTTACCAAACCCGCTCCGTTTATCAACCGAACAGTCAGTCAAAAATTTCGTTGCGAATTAAATGCCCTGAATATTTTTAAACGATACGTAATCGATTATTATACGGGAATATATATTTAGTTTTTGAAAAACTGTTGAAAATCGCAAAATAAAAATATAATACCTCTGCCGGGTTTCGAACCCGGATCTGTACCGGTTCAACACAAGACTTATCACCTCACACACAAACCACTGCGCCACGGATGCTTCTTGTGAAATAATAGAATCATTTAATTAATATAATAACGTTACAAATTCAAAACCGGCGCCCAATAGTTCAGTCGTCGGAATCCCGGAAATATCGCGAGTTTTTAACACCATTTTCAGTTATAACGTAAATTATTATTATTACATCGGTTATAACCGACGTTTGAGTCCGCGACACTTTCTATAACCGCCGGAGTTTTTATAATTTACGAATCCAGTCGGAAATCGGGCTAAATGCATTGACGATTTGTTCTATAAATTCACCCACAACCCACTGCAAACCTTTTCGCTCAAAACCACACCTTTTCTCGGCGTAATTCCGCTCGCCGGAATTTTCTGTTTGTCGCCGGAAAACCGGTTTCCTCATTTCTGAACCTCACTGAGCCCCTGAGCTTATACCGGAGATACCCACACCCTTTGTAAGCTTCCTGGAGACTCGCTGCTACAAGGAACACGTCGCCGGAGGTGATTACTGTCGCCGGAGTTCTGCCGGAAAACAGAGGGTCCAGTCGGTATACCTCTCCGCCCAATTTCTTTTTCTTTTCACATTTATCTCACCGTAATGAACTGAAACACACTAATAAACCGATAAAAACCTTGAACCAGTCAGTCGTCTTTCTCTGGTTATACCTTGATGAAGAAGACGATGTATTCGGTATATTATAAGTATAATTAAAATCAACTTATTAATCGGGTTAGACACACAGTCCAGCGGTGGACTGTGTGCACATATAACGCAAAGGTCACGAGTTCGAATTCGGTTTCACACACGCTGCCTTAATAAAAATCATTTTTTTGTTAAACTGAACCGGAGTCGCCACTGGTATATGTTAAGTATATTAATAACCGGAATAATAACCAAGTTAGACACACAGTCCAGCTGGTGGACTGTGTGTTTGTTTATATCACAGGTCACGAGTTCGAGTCCGGTCTTCTGCACCGACTCGGACAATTAACTATTCTTTTTAATAAGGCAGAAAAGGAAATAACTAATTTGTATTTAAGTATAATAAAAATTGAATTATATAACATGTTAAACACACAGTCCAGCGGTGGACTGTGTGTTAGTTTAAGCCACAGGTCCCGGGTTCGAGACCTGTGGAGCGCACCGGTTTTCGGGATTTAAACTGTTTTTAAAATAAAATGAATTTCGATTAAAACTAATTAATATATATATATATAATTAAAATCAGATATATAACGGGTTAGACACGTAGCTCAGTTGGTAGAGCTGCGTGCACGCGTACGGGAGGTCTCGGGTTCGAGCCTCACTCAGCGCACAACAATATGCCTTCGAACCGGTCAACGGTCAGTCAAAGTCAACGGTCAAAGTCAACTGTAGCAAAAATCAAATATTTTTTTATTATTTTTATTTAATTATTTTAATTAAAAATCAATTAAAAATACTTAAAAATAACATTTTCAAGGTTAGAAAATAGCCTCAAACTCACAAAAATACACCCAACAATCCTACTAAAATAGATTAATAAAATCCGTTTACTTACCAAACCATAATGCGATTTATCTAGGTTAATTTCACTCGTGGTTAAAACCACATCGCGTGCATTCAACGTCATCAACCGAACGCACCTACTGTGAGTGAATCTTACAACTCCCCCTTTTAAATTACACGTTTTGGGGTGTGTCATATGTTATGAAAATGATTAATTTATTTATTTAAACTTGTGCCATACCACATCATGACCTAAACTTAGATTGTTTTTATTGTTGTATTTACTTATTTCCTTTAGTCAAATTATATGAAACTCATACTTAAGCCCATCAGTTCCTCGTGGGAGACGAGTAGAACATCGCGTGCTTCAAATCAAATTCATTATTGTTCATGTGTGTATCATTGAGTTTATATTGTTTGTAGTTGTGTCATTCATATTATCATGTTTATGCAATTCATTCATCAGGCCCCTCAGTTCCTCGTGAGAGACGAGTTGAGCATCGCGTGCCTCTAATTGTTCCATTATTGTTCATGAGTGTTTCATTTAATATCTTTGATTGTTGATTAAATTACATCTAATTTTACTCATGTTTGGTTGTGCACATATTTCATAATCAATTTAAATAAATTTGTTCAAATGTTTTCCATAGGATTCACTCGCCAACATTATGTTGATCCAAAAACCCTTTTACACATGATACAGGTGAACAGGTTGAAGCAAGGAAAACATAGGATATGCCTTAGAAGAGAACAAAGAAGTTTAGATTGTTAGTTAGATCATGTTGTAACATTTATTGTAAATTTCCATTTAATTTGTATTAATGAATATGAAACGCTTAATAAATGTCATGAGCTTTGATGATAACCCAATCATGCCCCGATCACCTTATCCGCTGCGGGTCGGGGTGTGACAAAGGTATCCAACCCTTACTAGGAACGTTACCGCCTTAATCAAAATTCAAGCACCACACCTCTCTTTTCTGTTAAGAGATATTCAGATTTTAGTCAGAGTGCGTTGGGAGTTAAAGCGAGAACCTGAGTTTACCTGAGAACGCTAAGGCTTATTGTGTGAGAAATACCCATATCTTTTTCCAGTTAAATCGATTCCCTAAATTTCAGGATGAAATTTCTAAAAGTAGGGATACTGTAACATTCGTTGTAAAACGGATTCCAAAACCCGCTCCGTTTAATATTCAAGAATTTATTAAATGTTTCATTACAAATTTAATTCATTTTATAAATTGTGTTAGTTAATTTGCAGTTAATAAATAAACTAGATATTTAATATATTGAATAAATAAAAGAATAAAAATAATACAAATCAATAAAAGTTAGAAATAAAATAAATCAGCACAAAAAGGGGGTAGCCGGGACTCAAACCCGGGTCCCCATACCCACACACACAGTTTTCACCACTGAGTTACACACACCAATTGATTTAAACCCATAATAATTAAATCTTATATGCGAGTTAAAATCTAAAACCTGCAAATCGAACCAGTAACTGCCGAAATTCTAAATTTGTGCAATCAATCAAAATAGTCGTTTTCTTTTGTTTAAACGGATGAAATGAATTTCAGTTATCAGTTTCATCTACATTTTCGGAATCAAATTATTCATAATTAAAGCAAATTATTGAGCCATGAATGGAGTCTTGAAACCGAAAAATGTATCATCCCTGTTTCACTATAAATAGCAATCAAATCCATTTCAAAACTCGCTCTTTCTCTCAAGCTCACTCTCGATTTCTCTCTGTTTCTCACCTCAAGTTGCCGGAGTTAAGCTTGTTCGCCGGAAACCGCCCGGAGTTCTTCGTCTAAGTCGGTATAACACTTTTACTTTTGTTAATATTATTTTTATTATGATTTTGCGAAGCTAAAAACAGTAATTAAAACGGTTAACTTTGATTAATGGTTAAATCGGGATCTGGGTAACATTGATGAAGAAGATGAAGTCTGTACAGTCTATAAATATAATTAAAATGGTAAGTAAACCGGGTTAGACACACAGTCCAGTTGTGGACTGTGTGCAATGCTATCATGAATACCCGGGTACGAATCTCGCTAGGTACAGTCAGATCACTTAGCAAGTATTTTTATTTTTTAACAAATAGATTATAACACGGTGTAGTATATAAATGAAATAAAAATAGAAATACTACCGGATTAGCCACCCAGCCCAGTTGGTAGGGTTGGGTGCGTTGCAAGACCAAGGTCGCGGGTTCGAAGCACATCTCTCTCACCGGTTCGCTCATTTAAATCCTTTTTAATTTAAATAATTTCTGATATTCTAACTAGTATATAAGAATAATTAAAACAAGGATTATTTCGGGTTAGACATGTAGCTCAGTTGGAAGAGCTGCGTGCACGTAAATGGGAGGTCACAAGTTCGTGTCTCACCACACTCAGTCAAACCAGTCAACGAACCGGTCAGACCTGTCAGGCCTGACAAGATCCCAAATTTTTTATTATTTTTTAACTTTAATATTTAAATTTAAAATCAATTAAAAATACTAAAAAACTACATTTCTTAGGTTTAAAAACTCCATTAAATCCCATAAAAATAACCTAAATATCTAATAAAAAGCATAAACTAAAATATTAACTTTTATTTATTTATCGAATTATTTTTATTTAGGTTAGTTTTCCCTCGTGGTTAAATCCAAATTCGTGCGCGTTCGTCATCAATTCAAGGAAACGCACCCACTGTGAGTAAATCCTTACAAATTCCCTTTTTTATTCATGTTTTGGGGTGTATTATGTGTCGTTTCATAATATTTCGTTTATTCAAACACTTGTGTATTATGTGTCGTTTCATATATTTCGTTTCCACAAGGTTTATGCTCGGAAGTCCCCCAATCAAGAGCCTTGATCGGAACACTCATGTGGCGTTCATGGTGCGCAAGTGGTCAGGACAACCACTTTAGATGAAGGTAACTTCAATGGCGTCGAACCATTGTAATAGCTTTGTGGCGTCCCTTTGCCGGTGAAGGGTAAAGGATTGCAAGAACAAAATTTCTTATGGGCGAAGGTGGTTTTGGGTGGTTCGGCCTTGGAGTCAACAGAGGTGTGAGGTGATTCGGCATTAGGTGGGGGCTGGATCTTGCTGACTATTTCGGGGATGACTTTAGCCATGTGCTCAGCCATGAATTTCATGCAGTCCTTCTTTGACATGGAGTCGGATTGGGACTTCGACTTGGACTTTGACTTCCTTTTTCCATAACGCTCTGAGAGAAAGACATCTAAAGAGTTTGACAATAGAAGATAGATTTAGGCTTTGATTGTAAAGTGTTTTTATAAAGAAAAGAATTTGTTTTGAGCACACAAGTATCATATAACACGTATGAATTCACATAGATAGCATAAGCATATTGGCATTAAAAAAAACATAAACACGTATGTATTGCGTAAGGGAGTATAAATTTAGTTGGTTCACGAGAATTATTATTATTGTTTTTGGTTACGAAATGCGTGCGAATCGTGCATCGGGTTCGAAATGAACGAGATAACAAGTATTAAAACACATAGAAATTGATATAGCAGAAAAGATAGGCTCAATAAAATATTGGAGTGTTTCGGGTTGAGAAAAGTTGACTATTCCAAAGTGAATCGGGATCCTTTCAAATTAGAGAAACGTGCTTTGGCCTATAGGTAAAGTGCTCTCGTCGAGAAGCGATTAACGACACTTTACCCTTCCAGTTACTACACGACTCTAACGATCGAAAAATCAAAACTTTGGCGAGATTGAAAATCGAGGAATGGGACTAGTTGACAAGGTGCGGGTTTCACCGTAACTTGACAACATTGTACCCTAAGTGTGGTTGGTACTTACCAAACGAGGAGCGTATTCCAACTCGTTGGTAAGGGTCCACTAGAGCATGAAATGGGAATTCCCATCAAGATGTGGATTTCACTCCTAACTGATGGTGTAATTTCATGCAAAAATCAAATTCCGCGGATTGAGAGTGATAACCAAAGTGCGGGTTTCACCCCTATTTTGGTGAGATCGTCTCATTTGTAGTTTGAGTGTCTTCAAGTCTTCAAGAGTGTAAATTGTGTAAGTGTCTTAGGAAAAACACACACACACACACACACACATATATATATATATATATATATAAGACAAAAGAAACAGGAACAAGAAAATAGGAAGAATTAACATTTTAATCATGAAGCAAGAATGGTCAAGTTGGTCACTTAAACTATAGACTAGGTCGAACATGGCAATTCTACCTAATTCATTATAGTTATGGCTCTGATACCAATCTGTCACACCCCAACCGATGGCGGAAACATCGGAGTGAGACGAACTAGATTGCTCGAGACATCATAACACTATTTGCGACAATATTTAATTTAACAACCCATTTCATTTTATAGCATCAAAGTTGTCAAGGTTACATCAATATCCAAATACAAGTAACAACAATAAAATAAATCCAACAATAACATAAAGATTAACTTAGTATTCTACACTTGTTTCTTTGCCATTCCTACTAAGTTCCATCATAACAACTTCATCAACATGTAACATGTTAAAAAGTATAGTTCAATAACAAGGTATTGGCGAGTACACAAGTTTAATATCATAACATAAGTATAAAAACCATTTAAACAAATCCACATGAATAGCTAGCATACAAGATAAATATAAACAAGGCATGTGAATCTACAAGTCAATCCTCTAGTGTACCGCAAAATAGATTAAAACTTAACAATGACCACAAGTATACGGGCGGTGCGTTAGTCCTATAGCGCTATACATGTTAAGGGAGGCTTAATCGAAGTTAATGACATTTAGATCACATAAGAATATATCAAGTAACAATTCAAGTAGCATAAGACTAAATCATGTATGATGGATTGTTTGTGTGTAATCATATAATAAAGTGTGGTTTAGTAAATTAACATATTGCACCCCAAATAGTGGAAAGCACAAAAACGGGGTCGAGTGTACTCACGGTTTTGCAAAGTAATTTCCGTGAGAGAGTTAGGTTGTTTTAGGGGAAGGAACACCAAGTTATCCTACACAAGGCAACGTAGGTGTGTGAGTATTAGATTGACGGTGGAGTTCAATGAGTTTAGGAATTAAAGTATGCAAAAAGTATATATAAACGAAAGTATTTATCTAGACATTAACGCTCGTTTTTGACACTATAAGCCCCGAAGGGTGTTTGTGTTTTTATGGGTCATGCCTAATAGAATCGTAACGAGGGTTAGGTCTAAGATAAAATAACCTACTTTTAGGACAAGTAACCATATGGTCTTTGTCAAAGGTTCGGTTGTATTAAGTATTTACATATATATTGTTATAATATTACTAATTTATCATAGAGTTCATGTATTTCCTAGACATCATGTAAGTCATATAAGTCATGCATGGAGGTAGGAGGATAACCGTCATAAACCTCTTTCGTAAGATTCACCATTACACAAGATTGACACAAGGACAATCTGGATGGTCAAGAATTATAAATTATCAAGTGAGGGGTGGATTGAATAGTTGAATGGCCAAGGCCTTCATGAAATCACACCTACACCAACACAAGCTTGTAAGCTTGGATGGCTCAACACTTGTGGGTTTGAAACCCTAGTAAAAACCACAAGTTTAGAGGCATGTTATGCCTCTTGATTGTGTGTGAATAAGTCTAGCTTAACACACTAACTATAATCTTGGTTAGTGGCATAAGTAGCATAGAGTTGTTATGTTAAAAACAAGTTCGAAAAATTTTTATAAGTTATCTTCCATACAGAAAGTTTAGCCCTAAAAATGGTGTGATTCCACCTTGGTTTTCCATGGAAAACCTATGGTAACATCCATAGGACTTAGCAAACAATGTTGAGGAAGAAAACAAGATGAAAACATTGAAAAACTTGAAGTTTGAAAGATAAAAATTTGGGAGAAAGTTTGCACACTTTTGGACCTCAAGATGGTGGGGTTTCACCTTAGTTTGCCCAAGCAAACTTGTGAGAACCTTCCTAGAGGTTATCCAAGAGTGTTAGAAGGAAAAACAAGGTAAAAAGAAGAAGGGAAGTGAGTCAAAACTCACTTGCAAGCTTCTGTGTTTCAGCAGAGAAATTCTGGAGTTTGGGGGCTTGTTTGAGGTGTTTGGAGGCTTGTAAAAGTGGGGAAGTGTTGGAGAAACCTTTGTTTATATAGGGGAAGGGTTAGGTTGAAATTAGGGTTACCATTAATGCAATTAGGTGGGATTTTGGATTAAAAAAGGCTTTAAACAACTACACAGCTTGCGGCCGCAAACTGTGTTTTCTTTTATTTTTTTTATTTTTTTTGTTTCATTTAATTAATTGATGCATTAGACTTATAAACTTTGTATATTATATGTGTGACTTGTATAGGTCTTATAATGGTCTTAGGTTGAGTGTGAGGTCATTTTAAAAACCCAAAAACTGTACTTCTTGTAAGCATACATTAAGCACAAACGTAACAATATTATCATGTTAACGGAAGCTTGAATTACTTGCATTAAGTTACTAATTGTTTTGCTTGACTTGGTATTTGGATTTATAAACATTCATCAAGCATTTGCATGTCGTTTCGAATTGATTCATGAAGCAAGAAGGTAACGTATGATCATAAGTTTAAACATGACTAAAGTTTGCGAATTTCGCATAATTGATCAATCTTGATTACAATCAAAGCCTTAGATTACAATGAATTAGAAATAGAAATACGATTACAAGGTTTGGACTTTCCAAAAATAGAAACACGAAGCGATCTTACTAAAAACAGAAAGTTACAAATGCGAAGCGTTACACCTTACTGCCTCACTCCCACCAAATCAACACCTTCAAGTCACTCCATAACCACCATTGTTCACCATCATGCAGGAACCACCATGCATTACCCAAACCATCAACCTTAAACCCACTCAAAATCGTCATATCCTCCTTTATAAACATCATCAACCTCAACCATGTTGGTTACTTAATACCACCACAACCATATTTCCAACACCCTTAGAGTTCTTGTTGGAAACACACCTGGAATCCTGTCGGAAGTAGGCGGTCACCGGAAAACTTGTCACCAGAAAATAAACAGACCAAGTTTCCTTGGTGATTCGTCATCGAGGTAAAAATTCTCATCAGAAAAATAAACAGATCAAGCCAGTGTAAAGCTTGTCACCGGAAAATAAACAGATCAGGCCGGCGACTAACATGGGTCGGTTGCTCACAGATGCAATCTGTCGCCTTTGGATCCGTCGGCGCGGCACATTATTATAGGAAAACCTTGAGTTGCTCTCGGAAAAAAAACTCTGTTCATGATCTTTGTCGTTAACAATACTGAAACATTTGCAAAAGGTCACATGTTTGTAGGCGGTCTATAGTGGTGGCGATTAGGTGTGTTGGAGGTGGGCGGATGTAAGGGTGAACCTATGATCTAGGTCCGGTGTTTCTTCATACGCGTTTGATAAAAAAGGTGAAAGTTATTATTTATTTACTTGAATATTGATTTTCTATTAATTAAATTAAATAGGGATTTATAAACAACAAATTAATATATAATATTCGTTAGTTACGTTAGTATTTATAAAAGAAATAAACAACTAAGTTAGATATTAACGTTAAATAAAGTTATAACGTCAAGGGGCTAGTGTCAAAGTTGGAAGAAAAAGGCGCATGGGGCGGGACTTGAACCGGCCCCATTCACTGAACAAACAAAGCACGCAACCAACTGGACTACACCTTTCCGTGTGTTAAAATCCGGCCCCAAACCCTTAAAAAGTGTCACTGAACTCGCATATGATCTACTTTCTTTTGCGCTGCAACATGCAGCCGCGACTCGTTTCATTTGCAACCCGGCCCAAGTGTCGTTTAACAGCATGTGTCATTTAAACAACCACACAGACCATAAACGACATGTGAATATGGAGAATCGAGTGGCATGTGGTTTAAACCAAATCATTTTGTGCTTTAACTTTCCATTTAATTTTAATTAAGTCTCAATTAAAACCCCAATAATGTACTTCAAGAACACCAATTATGTTTTTACCCAAATCATCAAATTAACTTCTAAAACTTGTATCATTTGTCCTCCTGCTATTTCCACGCAAAATCCCACTGATAGTTTCCATTAATAAGAACAGTGCATCGCGAATTAATCCCAGGAACAAACTAGGCTCTTACTTCCATCTACGATTTCTCCTTTCATAATCAACCAAATGTGACAATTCCAAAGCCTTAACCTATTTATTTTTCAAACTCTACAAAATCACTCAATGCATTTCTATGAGGACATACAAATTTAGATTTGATTCCATGCTAAATTGGTTTCTTGAACTTTTAAATTTGAGGATTTTGACTTTAGAGACTTCTTATGATGAAATTGAAATTATGTTAATGCTTATTATTATATTAGATTAGATTGTAGAAATTTTGGTGATTATTGGACATCATATGGATTTCTTATTGAGTTAATCATGTTTATATATCATAGGAAAATCATATTAAAATACAAATTTAACAAAACATTATATAACAAATATTAGTTATGATTTTTAGAGAAGATAAAGAAGTATAAAATTTTTACAATAAGTATCTAATTTTTGGTATATTATCTTGTAATAAAAGGATTTATTTGATAATATAACCTAATTTATCTTTTACAACTTTATCTGTTTAAAATAAAAATGCAAGTTAGTTAAAATTGCCTAGTTTATAAATCCAATAGATAACCCATTTTTGGTTTTTTAACGTTTCTACAAAATATATAATTTTAAATTATTCTTTTTCATACCATTACATTTAGGTAGGACTTGATATGATCATTTAATTATTTTGTGAATATATAAAATTTGCTTAATCTGGAATGGTTAAAATCAACTAGTTAGTAAAATAAAGTAAATCACTAAATTTTATAATTTAGATTGAATATTGACAAAAAGGACATAGAACATGTATATTGTTCCACTTTATTTTTATTTTGACATGTTATAGATTTATGAAATTGATAGTTTGAATATGTATAATTGGTTACTAATATTATATAGTGTTATTATTTATTAGACAAAGTGTTCCACTTTATTTTTATTTTTACATGTTTTAGATTTATGAAATTGATATTTTGGATATGTATAATTGGTTAGTAGTATTGTTGGATATTCATCACTATTAAAATACAAGTTTTACCAAAGTGTTTTATATCAAGAATACCATCATCAATCAAACTTGTTCTTTTATTAAAAAAATATGAAATTTATAAAAGTGTTAATATAAATAATATTATCACTAATCAAAGATATTTATATTAAAATATATAGTTCATTTTAAATATATATATTTGGATTAGGACGATCTTATATATTTAATACTGTCTTTACTCAAAGTTTCCAAAACAACAACCCAAATCGCTAGTTTTGTTATTTATATTGTTTCGATTATTTAGAATATTGTTATACATTTTAAAGTAATTTGGTTGTTTGAGTATTCCTTCTGGTGCGGTATTATTTTAATTTGTGGATTGCTTCGCAAACTGTAAGTAGATCTTTTAACTTATCTCTTTTGTGTCATTAAATATTTTTGGGGTGTACCATGTGTCTGTTACTGTTGTTTTCCATTTTCCATTTAAATCAATAACACACAAAATCAATGTGTTGTTACGTGTTTCGTACTCATGTTTCTATTGTTTCTAGTATCTATCGTTGCATTACATGTATCTACTTGTTACTAGCTTTTTGTCTATTGTTTTGGCTGACCGATTCCCAATGGCCATGGCTTGAACTAGGTATCACCACGATTTCAATTCGCTCTTTAGGGCTTGAATCTCAGTGTTTCTATTGTTTCTTTGTTATTGTGTCACGTTATTAGATTTGATTGTGGTGATTGTTGTTATTGTGAATTGTTATAGATGTATCTTCTACACTTAAATTGCATGTTAAATCATTTTTAGATAAAATAATTAAAATAATAAAGTAAAATATTTTATTTAAATTTGGATCTATTCACCAACTTTATATTGACCCAAAAACCCTTTTTACGCATGATACAGATAACTTGATAAGATAGAGTGGAAGACGAAGACATGCCTTAGTTAAATAAACTGGGTTTTGTTTTACGATTATGACTTTGGTATTGTATGAATTATTTGATATTTCTATGGTATGTGTGACATTTCAATTTGATCATGATTTAAATATTTAAACTTATAATAGTTGTTATGAACTATGGACACTCATCATGCTCATACCAATAATCCACTGCGGGTTGGGGTGTGACATGTGTGGGGTTAGGCGTTTATGTCGACGGCCATGAAGGTGTTTGGTGGTGTTTCTCATAGTTGGAATGGTGGTCTTTATCATATCTAGTGAAGAGGGTGGTGGTGAATGGTGTGGCGGTGGTGGCGTCTTGATGCAAAAGGACTAGAGGGGTAGGGTGTGGTTAATGATCATTGGAGAAGAAAGGGGTGATTGGCGTTAAAGATCACTAGAAAAATGTGATTGGTGGTCATTAAAGATCAGGTAATGGTGGAGGAATTTGTAATTTTAAATATATATCAATGGTGGGGCCTACTTTATATTTTAATGATGTATTTGAATTTTGTTAATGTTTTAATTTTTTAATAAGAAAGGTTAATTTGGTCATTTCACATCAACTTAACTAACAAACTAACATCCATCAATTGTAGGGAATACTTGAGTGACAGTGAGCAAAGCACATGGAACAAACATGCCATTTTAAATGATTAAGGGCTAAAGTTTAAAAAATGACAAACCACGAGGACTATCCAAGCAATAAACTCTTTTCCTTTCACACGAAACCATTCTAAATATCCACCTTAGCATTTAAATCATCATCTATTTTTACCTTGATTTAATCTATCTCTAATTTCTTACTTTTATAATTATTTACTTTTTATATTTCGTATGTATTTAAACTATATGAGTTTTTTGGACCCTACATTCTGGCAGAACCTTTAACTGAACAAAAATAGAAGTAAAAACATTGAAGTATGCACACACGTTGTAGGGTATCAACTCACCAATTTTGAAAAAAAGAAAACTCAAAAAATAAGAACAAAACCCATAGAATTATGTTTTCAAAACTGGATTGGTAATCAAACCGACATCCTTACTTGTACACATAATTTTATCGATCAGACCAGTCAAACCACTTTATGAACTGAATTTTATCACATAATTTAATAATATATAAATACAAAACTCCTAAAAGAATAACTTGTAATTCATATCTATATTATTATATAAAGCATTTTCTATGTAAAAAATTGTAACACCCTGAAAATAATTAAACTTTAATATCGATAGTTGACCTAAATGGTATTTATTATAAGCATGCGACTAGGATGATTTAACCTAGTTAACATGTGCAATTAAAACCTTAATGGAATTCCATGTAAAAACCCTTTATAAATAAAATCACAAACTTGAGGGGCCAAAAAGGGGGAAACGAAAACTTAGGTTTACTAATAAAAATAAAATACAACACACACACTAAGTGTGTGTGTGTGTGCATCGACCAGAGAAAATGAACAAGGGACAAACCTTTTTCAATATTAAATCATCAAATTGAAGAACAATTCGGGCCTTTAATTCGTGCATGAACTCATTTATCAATCACCTAGACTAAAGGATCATAAGGTATGTCAAAATCCATATTTGGTGATGTTATGAAAATTGAAGAAGTTGATGATATTGCAATTCTTGCATGAATTGTAGAACTTAAAGTGACATATGAGATGAGTACATGTCTAGGAACAAACCTTTGATGAAAAGTTTGTGATCAAATACCATGGTTTAAGTGTTTTAATGATTAACAATGCTTGTGTAAGTGGGTTTTGGTAAAAATGTTGAACACATGAATTGTGGTAGTGAAATTAATGTATTTGATGTTAATATAGTGAGTTCTAGATGTTAATTGAATATACTAGTCATATTGACTTGATAAGGTGTAAAAACATAGGTAATTGTTGAAGTGAAAACTTAATAAATTTAGTGTAAAAATCCAATGCCTAAGTGAATGTGAATTGTTGAAAAGTATGGAAGAATCATAACATGAATCTTGCAATTGAACTTACAAGTTTGTGAATCATAAATTGTACTATGGGTTCTAAATGATAAATCAGATTGAATTTTATAGGCAATTTGGGTGAAGCATCGAGTGGTCAAGCCAGGGCGGACGCGTGCTCGAAAGGAAAGGCTTTAGGTACGTGTCTTTACTTTTCGTAGTTATTCGTTGTTTAAAAGTGTGATTTGTTTAATAATATAGTTGAGAAAGTGATATCCACGAAGTTCGGTTTGTTCATAACTGATGGATTTCACACGAATAAACCAAACGGGTCAAATATGATAAGACGTAAACCAGATAATGGGTGTCACACCCTGACCCGCAGCGGAAATGGTAGTCGGGGCATGATTGGGTTTCATCAAAGCTCATGACATTTACTATAAAGTTTCATATTTATTATTTCAAATTTAAAGAAACAAATTACAATAAACATACAAGCACAACATGTTCTAAACACAACATTCAAGAACTCTTTATTTTTCTTCTAAGGCAAATCCCTATGTGTTCCTTGCTTCAACCTGTCCACCTGTATCATGTGTAAAAATAGGGTTTTGGGTCAACAAAAGTTGGCGCGTGAATCTTATTTAAACATTGGAAAGAATTATTTATATTGGTTATTAAATAAAAATGTGCATAAACCAATATAAGTATACGCATATGTAAATCTAACCATAAACCACATAATATCAATCAATGCACACGCAAACATGACAAGTGATAAACAATGAGATCAAGGCTCAATTTAACGGAGCCGATCTAATGAGTCACCTTATGCTCAACTCGTCTCCAACGAGGAACTGATGGGCCTAATGAATGATTTGCACGCAACTGAGAAAAATGAAAACACACAACACAACAAACAACATTCACATCACACGTAAGATCACATAATGGTAATAGCACAAGCGTTTGGATAAACGAAATATGTAAACGACACATGATACACCCCAAAACATGAATATAAAGCGGAATTTGTATGAATTCACTCACAGTGGGTGCGTTTTCTTGATTGATGAAGAGTGCGCACGAATTGAGAATTTAACTGACGAAGGAGACTAACCTAAATAATAACGCAATAATTCGATAAATATATAAAATTAATATTTTGATTTAATACTTTTTGTTAGATTTTTAGGTTATTTTATGGTATTTACTGGGATTTTTAAACATACAAAAATTGTTTTATTTAAGTGTTTTTAATTATTATTATTATTATTTTTTTGGAGAATATATATATATATATATATATATATATATATATATATATATACAGAATAATATAGAATAAAATAGTATTAAAAAAATATTGTCAGGCTTGACAAGGGCCTGACCGGGTCGGTAGTTGTTTTAGGCAGCGTGGGGTGAGACTCAAACTTGTGACCTCCCGTTAACGTGCACGCAGCTCTTCCAACTGAGCTACATGTCTAACCTATCAGAACACTGATTTTAATTACCTATATATTCTTATTAGAGTAATTAAGAAATCAATTAATTTAAAAAGACTTAAAATGAACGAACCGGAGCGTACACCCTGACTCGAACCTTCGACCAGAATCTCGTAATGCACCCAGCCCTACCAATTGGGTTGGGTATCTAACCCATTCATAACAGAGATTTTATTATACATATATACTAAATAACTTCATCTTCTTCAAACTTATTCAACCCAGAACTGAACTCGAATGTTTATACATTCTTTTAACAGTTCTGGTTTAACTGATTGTAATCTAATTTAAACATGAAGCATAGAGAGGTTTAAGGATTCATATCACTGGAAAGACAGAGTTCCCGGTTTTCCGGTGACTAATTCCGGCGAAGACAGGAGAATTTTCCGACGAACAGAGCACTTTGATCAGAGGATTTAGAGTTATGAGCGAGGAAATGAGGGTGAGATGAGTCGATATTTATACCGTGAGTGGTAAATTACAAGATTTCGGTTTCAAAAACCCCAAATTATGGGTTTGTTAATTCTTTGAATGATTGCAGGCGGTTTCAAAAAGATTGAAACTGTTATTCAGTTTTTATGACTTGGATAAATCCCAAAACAAACGTAATTTGCGACAATTCTTTGATTTGGCAGTTACAGAGGGTGTTGATTTAAATTTGCAGGTTTTAGGGACTTGTTTGGGTATAAAGTTCATTTGTTTCGGGTTTTAACACATATGGTGCGTGTGTACCAGTGGTGTTTTGGTGTGTGCAGTTTGGTTAGGGTATCCGGGTTTGAACCCCGGCTACTTCTCTTTATTATTTTATTTCTTTTTGATATAAAAATGTTTATTTATTTTCCTTTATTGATTGTTATTTTAATTAGGAGATTTAATTATTAATCATGAGTATTAAAATAATTTAATTAATACTAATAAATACGTAACGAACTATTAAATAAATGCTTAAATTTTCAAATGGAGCGGGTTTTGTAACCCGTTTGACATGGATGTTACAACGGGAGCGTAAAATATTAATTTTTAATGAATACGGGTATTGGGTAAAGTTAGGTGTAAACGCTAACCGTTAATGGGAGCGTGGAGCACGAAGTGACGAACCCTGGTAAATAGATTTTAGATGAAAAATGAAAAATTCCATGAAAGGAATGCAAATGATTCAAGTGTATGAACTTGAACATCTAATGGGTTGAATACGTGTTCTACTAAACCGAGTAGTGGGAGCATGGAACACGAAGTTATTAAGACGGGTAATGTTTATAATTACGAGGGATTATAGGTACTAAGAAGGACCGCAATAATTGAAGCTTTGCACTTGATTATTGGTAACGGGTCAAATAAACTAAACGTGCGAGCCAATTAACAGATGCACAGGTTTAAGGCTTTTCTTATAAAGTTACACATTAAACTAAGTTCTGAGATCGGGCATTCATAAGAATTGAAAAGATGTCGTAAGTTACGGTAGACTGGCGTAGCTTACGGCAGTCACCTTCTATTTCAGCAGGCTTGGTTGTAAGTTACGGTAGACTGTCATAGCTTATGACAGCCACCTGCTGTTTTATTTTGGTTGCTTGGCTGTAAGTTACGGCAACCCAGCCGTAGCTTACGGCGGGTTTCGCCGTTTGTTCCTTTCTTCCTTTTTAATTGTAAGGATTCTTGATCGGCGGACTGTTTTTGGTGTATTGAATCTCATGACCCATTCTTTCTAACGTATCGTATGTATATTTGAACTAGGTACCTTTTAAGTATAACCCGGATGAAGTTTCAAGTCACGCAAAGAACCGAATACGGTTCAATGAATCCTCTTTCCATTGCGTCAAATATGATATAAATATTTATCTTTTTAAAACTTAAACCATATGTATTTTGTGTAAACGAAAAATCTTGTTGACCTTTATGTTTATGCAAAGTTTTTATGTGTTAAATAGATATTTTTAGTGTTATATAAAACGGGTCGTACAAGTGGTATTCAGAGCTTAAGGTTAAAGATTAAACGTGTTCAGTTCGAGACTTGATCAAGACATCTGGTAAGGGTTAGTTACAAATTAAATTTGAAATGATTACATATATAAATATTGGAAAGGAAAATGATGGAAAAGGTGTAACTATGCACTCAATCCCGTGAAATGACTAAGTATAAATGGTTAAGGCAAGGTTATATATTTTTCCAAAGCGAGTAAGAAAAACATATCATGTGTAATATCATGTGATGTGAATAAATTCTGGTATACAAATGCGGGAATGATTTAACAAAAAATGTATTAACATAATGCGAATATTAAAATTTTGAAAATGTCCAGAGCAAGCGGAGATGATACCAGACCATACCCCTTCTCTCAGAGGAGATGAAAGATAACATTTTTGAGGAAGTTGGAAAGGCCCTAGAAGATAGCCTAACAGGATTCATGGATAGGCTACAAGCTTCAATACTTTCAACGATCGAAGAAAAATAAACGAATTGAAAGAGGACCTTACTCACGAAAAAGGCAAGGCTAAAGAAAGGAAAGCATGCCCATATGACAAATTCCTGGTATGTAAACCTCCGATTTATAGTGGGGAGGTAGATCCCATCGTTTGTCAACGGTGGATAAGCGACATGGAAGGAGTCTTTGAGCGGACTCATTGTGACGTGAGCGGTTTCGTAGCTTACGGGACCGGTCAACTGAGGGGTCAAGCGAAAGATTGGTGGGACAACCTTAAGAAGGAACAAGGGGTTGAGGCTACAAGAACTATGACATGGGAAGAGTTTAAGGTGCCTTTTCTTAAACATAATATCCCTAAAGCTGTGATTAACAAAATTAAAGAAGAGTTTATGCATTTAAGGCATAAAAGTGAAATGATTGACAAGATCACGGGAATATTCCTCGACAAGTTAAGGTTTTGTGATGAGTTAGTGCAAACAGAAGAGCAAAAGATTTATTATTACAACAATATGTTGAGTGCAGAATACCGAGAGTTTATGCCTCCCTTAATATGAACATCTCATGGAAATTATTAACGCCGGCGGGAACGTGAGATAGAGTTAAGAAAACAAGTTGTAAGAGGAGAAAGGAAGGCATTGGATGCAAACCCAAGCCCCACAAAGAAGCTGAAGGTAACTAAGCCTTCAAAGAAAGGAAATGTAAAAGGAGGGTCCCCGAGTTGCAACACTTGTGGACGCGCTCATCGGGGAGAATTTTATTATAAAAACCATGCGTCATATGCGGGAAAACGGGGCATGGGGTTTCAGACTGCCCCGACAAGATGTCGGTATGTTATAAATGTTATCAATCGGGTCATAAGAAATCTGAGTGCCTGAAGTTAATAGGAAAGAAAGGGTCCGGCTCAAAGTTTGATACCCCAAAGTCAAACGCAAGATCCTTTCACATCACTGCCATAGAAGCAAAGATGGAACCAGATGTGGTTATAGGTAACTTTACTTTAAATTCTATTCTCGCACGAACTTTATTTGATATGGGTGCGAATAAATCTTTTATTTCACATAGGTTTGTTTAACATCCTTCCTTTATGTTAATAAAATTACCTATGCCCCTAGACGTAGAGGTAGGTAATAATAAAAATTTTATTGTTTGTGATGTGTGTTGAGATTGCAAACTAAATATTGAAGGGGAGGATTACCCAGTTGATTTGATACCTATGACAATAGGGGAATTCCAAGTGGTGATCGGGATGGATTGGCTATCTCGCCACCATGCCAATGTGATTTGTAACCGTAAGGAGATACAACTAACTTCTCGAGTGGAAAACAAGTTATTATCAATGCGGAAAAGACTTGTAACCCCATAGTGTGCTCAATGTTAGAGGCTAGCAGGCTCATTCAGCATGGGTGCATGGCTTATCTAACCTTTGTACTTGACTTGGAAAAGGAGTCACCAAAGATTGAAGATGTACCTTTTGTGCGAGAATTCGAAGAGGTATTCCCGGAAGACTTTCCAGGGATACCGCCTAAGTGCGAAGTGGAGTTTAGAATCGAGTTAGTCCCGAGTGTGAAACCGGTTGCTAAGGCACCATACAGGCTAGCACCATCATAATACCAAGAATTAATGTCTTAGTTGCAAGACTTGCTCGATAAAGGTTTGATACGGCCGTCTGTTTCTCCGTGGGGTGCACCCGTATTGTTTGTAAAGAAGAAGGACGGAATCATGCGCATGTGTATTGATTACCGCGTGCTAAACAAGTTTATGATAAAGAATAAATATCCACTTCCGAGGATTGACGACTTATTTGACCAATTACAAGGGGCAAGTTGGTTTTCAAAAATCGACTTAAGGTCGGGCTTCCATCAGCTAAGAGTGAAGAAAGAAGATATACCGAAAACAACTTTCTGTACGCGATACGTGCACTACGAGTTCCTCGTAATATCCTTCGGGCTAACAAACGCACCCGCAACATTCATGGATCTCATGAACCAGGTGTGCAAGCCTATGATGGACAAGTCGGTGATAGTGTTCATCGACGACATTTTAGTCTACTCGAAAAATGAGGCGGATCCTACAAGTTATTTGCAAGAAGTATTAGAAACACTTACATGGGAAAAGCTTTACGCTAAATTCTCGAAGAGCGCCTTTTGGCTCCGGGAAGTGCAATTTCTCAGGCACATCATAAGTGCCGATGGAATATTAGTAGATCTGTCCAAAATTTAGGCGGTGTCGAAATGGAGACCTCCGAGAAACCCTTCGGAGATTATAAGCTTTTTGGGACTCGAGGGTTACAATAGGCGACTCATCCAAGATTTCTCCAAAATTACGTCCCCATTTACCAAGTTAATCCGCAACGATTAAAAGTTCATTTGGAACGACAAGCATGAAAAAGCATTCCATTTGCTGAAAGAAAAATTAACTCGTACCGGTGTTGATTTTACCGGATGGCACTGATGACATGGTTGTGTATTGTGACGTATCTCAGCTCGGTCTCGGGTGCGTACTCATACAAAGAGAAAAGTGATTGCTTATGCCTCGAGACAATTGAAAACACATGAAACAAAGTACCCGACTCATGATCTTAAGTTGGCGGCGGTGGTATTTGCCTTAAAGATTTGGAGGCATTATTTGTATGGAGTGAAGTGCACTATTTTCACCAACCATAAAAGCCTAAATTACTTCTTCGATCAAAATGAGTTAAACATGAGCTAAAGACGTTGGCTAGAAACGTTGAAGGAATATGATTGTGAAATCCATTATCACCTGGGAAAAGCCAACGTAGTTACGGATGCCCTTAGCCGAAAGGGAGGTTGCACTCTTATTCGGGTACGATCTATGCAACTTGTGGTCATATTGAGGTTACTCAATCGAATCCGGGTGGCACAAGTAGAAGCGGTAAAAGAAGAAATTGGGAAAAAGAACGTGTGAAGCTTTAGTGAAAGATATTGAAGATGGAGAAAACGGGTTGAAATCCCGATTCGATAGAATTTGGGTTCCAAACACTTGTGGTGTTAATGACCTTCTACTCGATGAGGCTTATAAGTCGCATTATTCGGTTCACCTGAGAGCGACCAAAATGTTCCGGGACATGAATCAAAATTATTGGTGGACCAGAATGAAACGGGACGTGGCTAAATATGGCGAAAAATTCCTAACCTGTTTACAAGTTAAAGCGGAGCATCAAAAGCCTTATGGAAAGCTCCAACCATTAGACATACCGGTTTGGAAATGGGAACATGTCACCAAGGATCTAGTAATCAAATTACCAAGGACGCTCGGGGATTCGATGCCATATGGGTCATTGTGGACAGATTGACCAAGAGCGCTCATTTAATTCCTATTCGCGACCTATACCTCCGAAAAGATGTCTGAGGTGTACATAAATAAAATTATAGCACGCCATGGAGTGCCGATATCGATCGTGCCAGATAGAGATATACCTGATTCACTTCAAAATTTTGGCGTGAATTTCAAGATCAGATGGGTACAAAGTTACTGATTAGTATGACTTATCACTGGCAAAACGGACGGGCAAAGTGGATGAAAAAATCAATTATGTAGCTAAGCCTATTGAAATTCTTGATCGAGAAGTCAAAGGATTAAGAAACAAAGAAATTAACCAAGTAAATGTCAAATGGCAGCACCGGAAGGGGTCAGACACTACTTGGGAGTATGAAGAAGAGATGAGGAGATTATACCCTTCACTTTTTGGTACGTACTCTAGTTTCGAGGACGAAATCGCTTTAAAGGGGGTGGACTTGTAACACCCGAAAATAATTAAAATTTAATATCGATAGTTTACCTAAATGATAATTACTAAAAGCATGTAACTAGGATGATTTAACCTAGTTAGCATGTGCAATTATAATCTTAATGGAATTCCATGTAAAAATCCTTTATAAATAAAATCACAAACTTAAGGGGCCAAAAAGGGGAAAACTGAAATTAGGTTTTACTATAAAATGGAACACAACACACACACTAAGTGTGTATGTGTGTGTGTGTGGTGTGTGTGTGCATCAACCAGAGAAAAAGAACAAGGGACAAACCCGTGTTCAATCTTAAATTATCAAATTGAAGAACAATTCGTGCCTTTGATTCATGCATGAACCCATTTATCAAACACCTAGACTAAAAGATCGTAAGGTATGTTAAAAATCCATGTTTGGTGATGTTATGAATTGTAGAAATTAAAGTGAAATATGAGCGAAATACATGTGTTGGAACAAACTTTTGATGAAAAATTTGTGATCAAATACCATGATTTAAGTGTTTGAATGATTAACAATGCTTGTGTAAGTGGGTTTTGTTAAATATGTTGAACACATGAATTCTAGTAGTGAAATTAATGTATTTGATGTTAATATAGTGAGTTCTAGATGTTAGTTGAATATACTAGTCATATTGACTTGATAAGGTGTGAAAACATGGGTAATTGTTGAAGTGAAAACTTAATAAATTTAGTGTAAAAATCCATGCCCATAAGGTGTATGATATAATGCCTAGATGAATGTGAATTGTTGAAAAGTATGGAAGAATCATAACATAAATCTTGTAATTGAATACTTAGAAGTTTGTGAATCATAAATTGTACTATGGGCTCTAAATGATAAATCAGATTGAACTCTATAGGTAATTTGGGTGAAGCATTGCGTAGTCAAGCCGGGTGGACCCACGCTTGAAAGGAAAGGCTTAAGGTATGTGACTATACGTTTTGTAGTTATTCCTTGTTTAAAAAGTGTGATTTGTTTGATAATATAGTTGAGAAAGTGATATCCATGAAGTTCGGTTTGTTCATAAGTGATGGATTTTACACGAACAAACCAAACGAGTTAAATAAGATAAGACGTTAACTGGGTAACGGGAGCGTAAAATATTGATTTTTAATGAATTTGGGTAATGGGTATAGTTAGGTGTAAACGGAAACTGGCAATGGGAGCGTGGAGCACGAAGTGACGAACCCGGGTAAATGGATTGTAGATGAAAAACGAATATTTCCATGAAAGGAATGTAAATGATTCAAGTTTATGAACTTGAACATCTAATGGGTCGAATATGTGTTCTTGCAAACCAAGTAGTGGGAGCATAAAACACGAAGTTATTAAGCCCGAGTAATGGGTATAATTATGAGGGATTATAGGTACTAAAAAGGACTGCAATAATTGAAGCTTTGCACTTGATTATTGGAAATGGGTCAAATAAACTAAACGTGTGAGCCAAGTAACAGATGCACGGGTTTAAGGCTTTTCTTATAAAGTTACGCATTAAAGTAATTTCTGAGATCGGGCATTGATAAGAATTGAAAGATCAATCGCAAGTACCAAGTAATGCTGTTTTCAGCAGGCTTGGCCGTAAGGTATGGCAGACTCCGTAGCTTGCGGCAGTCACTTGCTGTTTCAGCAGCCTTGGCAGTAAGTTATGGCAGACTGTCGTAGCTTACGGCAGCTACCTGCTGTTTTATTTTGGTTGCTTGGCCATAAGTTACGGCAACCCAGCCGTAGCTTACGGCGGGTTTCGCCATTTGTTCCTTTCTTCCTTTTTAATTGTAAGGAGTCTTGATCGGCGGACGGTTTATGGTTTATTGAATTTTATGACCCATTCTTTCTAATGTATTGTATGTATATTTAAACTAGGTACCTTTCAAGTATAACTCGAACGAAGTTTCAAGTTAGGCAAAGAACCGAACACCGTTCAATGAATCCTCTTTCTGATGCGTCAAATATGATCTAAATATTTATCTTTTGAAAACTTAAACCTTATGTATTTTGTGTAAACGAAAACCTTGTTTACCTTTTTGTTTATGCAAAGTTGTTATGTGTTAAATAGATGTTTTTAATGTTATACAAACCGGGTCTTACTACAATGGTAAATTTATATCAAATTTTTAGGTGGCATGAGGGATTATAGGTACTAAAAAGGACTGCAATAATTGAAGCTTTGCACTTGATTATTGGTAATGGGTCAAATAAACTAAACGTGCGAGTCAAGTAACAGATGCACGGGTTTAAGGCTTTTCTTATAAAGTAACGCATTAAAGTAAGTTTGAGATCGAGCATTGATAAGAATTGAAAAGATCAATCGCAAGTACCAAGTAATGCTTTTTTCAGCAGGCTTGGCCGTAAGATATGGCAGACTGCCGTAGCTTGCGGCAGTCACTTGCTGTGTTCAGCAGCCTTGGAGTAAGTTATGGCAGACTGTCGTAGCTTACAGCTGCTACTTGATGTTTTATTTTGGTTGCTTGGCCATAAGTTACGGCAACCCAGCCGTAGCTTACGGCGGGTTTCGCCATTTGTTCCTTTCTTCCTTTTTAATTGTAAGGAGTCTTGATCGGCGGACGGTTTTTGGTTTACTGAATTTTATGACCCATTCTTTCTAATGTATTGTATGTATATTTGAACTAGGTACCTTTCAAGTATAACTCGAACGAAGTTTCAATCAGGCAAAGAACCGAACACCGTTCAATGAATCCTCTTTCTGTTGCGTCAAATATATCTAAATATTTATCTTTTGAAAACTTAAACCTTGTGTATTTTGTGTAAACCAAAACCTTGTTTACCTTTATGTTTATGCAAAGTTGTTATGTGTTAAATAGATGTTTTTAATGTTATACAAACTGGGTCTTACTAAAATGTTAAATTTCTATCAAATTTTTAGGTGGCATATGAGGGTCAAGTTAAAATGCCTAATTTTTAGCAATTTTCTTCTATTTATACCCTTCTTCCTTTGATCAATCAAATTTATGTTTAATATATGTATACTATACATTAGATTATTTATAAATAATAAAAGATAAGCTTATGAAAATAAACTCAGCACATTCATCAATAACATATATTCAAAAATATATTCTATTGTATTTGTGTATTTGGAATAAAGTACTAATCAGTGAATTAAAATTAATTAAATTTAACATATAATTTATTTTGTAATTTTAAAGAAGTTGCAGTATACTATATAATGTTTATGATAAGGTTTCTCATGCGTTGCGGCCGCGAAGCATGAGTGCTTTTGTGTGTATATATATAACACACACACACACACAACATATATATGATTTTTTTCTAACGTTTTCAGGTTTGAATTAGGTTCTCGGCCCATATTATCGACTCCGTTGCAACGTGTGCATTTCCAGTAGTAAAACTAAATTTACGTGAATAGTAGAGTAAATTGTATGATGTAAAACAAAAATTTAAAAAGTAAAACATAAATTATCATTTTTATAATAATAAATCTAGTATTGAGCAAATGTGGGTGATCGAAGATCTTTTAAAAGAAGCCTACTTTCTTTAATGATACAAACCAACTGACATAGTAAAATCCATCTAAAAATGTTCAAACTTCCAAACAAATGAATATGAAACATAGTCGTTAGTAAAGACGAAGATGAAAAGGCTCTCTCATTCGGAAGTATCCTAGCTCCAACATCACCTTCTTATAGAATAACTCAGTTTCCGTCACTAACCTCACCGGTAAGCACTCCCTCACCACCGGTGAGTTACCGAAAACCATCCCCATCACAGTGTACTGTTGCCACCGCACCTTTGCTCTTATTCTCTCTCTTTTCTCACCATCTTTTCTTCTTCATCTATCTCGCCGCCTACGAACTTCAACGTTCCATAACCAACCCAACTAGCCTCTCTTGTGAACGCAAGATCCTCTTATCCATCTTTACGAACATATATCTCGACTATGACACGCCAGCGCCACTTCCGTGGTAGTCCCGTGGAATGGGGAAAACCTAGGAGTACAGTAGTGCACATCGGTTTGGTGGAAAACCAAAAAGGTGGTGCACCGCAGTAATGACAGTGGTGCGATGTTGTTAGGGGAGGTAAAGCAGCGGTCTGAAAGATGGTGAGAGAGATGAGTGTGAGAGATAGAGAAAGTCAGAGAGTGGAAAAGGAGTAACGCGTGACCAATCCAAACAAACAAAATTGAATGGTAATTGTGTGTGAGGAGAGAAAGTTGCTAAATTATATAGGGTAAATTAAATAAATTAAATTAAAAGTTAGATGAAAAAATTAACATAAAACAAATAATAAAAAAACACCTTAAATGAAAATTAAAAAAGATACAACATTCAATAAAGCAAACACACGTAACCTAGATTTGCACTTGCTCTTTAAGTGACCAAAGGTGCTCGACTAAATTGTGTTCATGCGTATGATGAGTTTCACTGTTTCGTAAATCCTTAACCCTTTGCAAGCGTTTAGAAAAAACGTTTGTTAGTCCAGACTAGGAGGTGACTGATGTTCATCCTCATCATTTGAACAATTTTTTTTTGATTCTATCTTTGGAATTAAAATATCAAAGTAACAAATTACAAACAAGTGGCAGGTAAACGGGCAACAAGCTGCGCCGCAACCCCCTTTTGAATTGCAAAACCAATCCTACTAAAGACGAAACGGCCCTTAAAGGTTGAAAGATTACTATTCACAACCTGTTGGACCCTGTTTAGAAATTCCACAGCCTCTGGGGCTAGGGACCCAAATGTATCAAAAGCGAATGGGATAAACACGTGTTGATTATCTAAACAAGCCTTCTCGTGTTTAGCGACCTTGCCAGATTCCGCCTTTAACGCAGCCTGGCCAGCAACAAACCCATTATCCCTGAGTCCAACAAGAGGGGACACTCCTGTAAGGTCCACACAAGCGTGTTTTCCCCTAGCCCACCCAAACACAAGAATATCAGCTGGCCGAAGAGTAGACCTCCCAAACACAACAATTGGATATCGCATATCCTTCGCCTTCCACAATTAGGTTGTGCATATTATGCATACATACTATTTGGGTCAAAAATTACCTTAACAATTTAGTGATCAAATTTGCTATGTGATGTAGTGTGCTATTCTGTATTTTCGAAATATGACATTGATAAAATGTATTGTAAAGCAAAGAGGTTGAAATGCAAAGTTAGAATGTCGGGGGATCCCCGACACAAAACCTCGGGTGCCGACTAAAAGTCGTATGCCACAATATATGTTATTCATAATGTAAGACAAGTACAACCCGAGAGCTTAACCGATCAATGATACAATGATTTCTATTGTGAGTGTATGTGTGATTGTCATTAAGATGCAAAAGAGTGTTAATAAGAGTAAAAGTGTGCAAAGAATGTGTTTTGTGCCTATTCGATCAGCTTAGCCTTTTTATACAGTTAAAAGTATAATGGAATATCCGAAATATGAGGGAGATACTGAAGAATATTCCTTTCTAGCCGCTGCAGACTTGTTCTTCAAGCTCCAGACGTGCACATTAACTATGATTCCGATATTCTTGCCAATATTCCCGCATGATATTAATGTTGACTGTTACATGACTCATTACTTGTATCCTTCAACGTATTCCAATTAATTAGCATTGACCAAGTCTTTCATTTATTCCCTACATTGGTTAAATAACATGTGCAAGAAATAAGTTAGTAATATATCAAGATTGATTAAGATATCAAACCTGTTCGTATCCCGAGACTCCTATGTTAAGATCCGGAACGGCGTTTTAAACGGAAGTTTGGATAAGATAAAGATAATTCGGTAGAAATTTCGGAATCATAACGTTTAGATAACATGATTGTAGAAGCTTCCACTAATACCGAAAGAGCATACATCATATTACAAACTGGAGAGAAATATGAGGTCTCTCTAGCCGTTCCCAAAACTTATGAACTTTGAACACATGACTTCTGTTGGTGCATATTATGTCCGTCATTGTGTGAATAGGCTAGATAGAGCGTGTGTTGAATATTGTATAGATTAGATACGAACACATGACTTAAGTGCGAACGTGAGAGGTATGTATGTGTCACTTCGTACAAAGGTAACTTACTTCGTACGAAGTAGATGAGTCACTGAGTATGAAGGTAACTCACTTGGTACGAAGGTAAATTGCTCATTTTGCATGAGGGTAAAAGTCTTAGTGTCGTGTGTTCATAGTTTTGTAAGTTTTGGAGTTCACAGAGGGGAAATGCTGGCGAAATTTCTCTAGAATTTCACCAGCTTGTCAAGGTGTATACTCTTTCGGTATGAATGAAATCATTAGAATAGCTCATCCAATAAGCTCAGGTCCTAATCTATTTGCCTAGTTCAATATGCGCGGAATTCATGTTAAACTAGTGACAAGTTCAAGATTTACTATTTAAACGCTTTATCTCATTAATACTGATTAACGTTTACAATCCTAAGAGAAATCTAACAGGGCTTCGCCGTATCAGTCAACAAAACAGCTGTATCAGTCAACAAAACAACTACAGACTCGAGAACCTAGCACTCTTATATATAGACATTTCACTTCGTGCGAGGTAAGTCTCTTTGTACGAAGGTAACCTGGTTCACTTCGTACAAATATTGATGAATATTATTCTCCTGAGGAAGACATCTTTCATAGCGCATTTAAACATTTGGTACCACCTCTGTGAACCAATTTATGCTATGAGCTGTGAAGAAGAGCCAAAGAAGGAGGTTGAAGAATTGATTGACGTAAACAAAGAGATGACCGCAGACAACCTTACAGAGATTGCTAACAAAGCAATGATAGCGAACTTCAAAGAGGTAGTCTCTGAACACGTTTAAGAAACGGTAAAAGAGTCGGTTAGAGAAGAGGGTAAGGTTAAGATAGTTGAAATTGAAAAACCGCGCAAGAAATGCTTAAAGCCTTGCAAGGAATGTGCTAAAAAAGATGATATTTCTAATAATTTGTCGAGTGATTACAAGGAAACAAAAGAAGCATATGATAAGTTGAGTAAAACCATTAAACAGTTTGAACAAATAAGTCGTGAAGAGGGTGCTACATTTTCGATGCTTAAAGCAATTGTTATGGACAAACAAATGGCTATAAATATTCAACTTAACACGATTGCTAAGCTAAAAAGTGAATTACAGGGTGTGAGAATTGAAACAGAAAGGGTCAACAAATTGCGGATCAGTTACTCAACTTCATCGTATGTGATTGATCATATTCTTCCTAAACAACAAAAAAATCAAAAAGGAAGAAAATGATACTATTTCTCAAGACAAAAGTATGAGTTACAATCGAGTTCCACCCCCGATATGGGGAAGTTATTCAAAGAAAAAGCATGACGCGGTAGATAAGGCGCTCAATTTGAAATTGAAAACTTAACAAAAAGGACGTGCTGCCTAAAAATCTCGATATAACTTACACCAAATCTGATGATGATTGTAAGACAAATGTGGTAAAGAATGGAGTTGAAAATGTTTTGGGAAGTGAGAGTGATAGCACTGAGTTTGAAAGTGCCGAGTCTAATATGGAGAAAACTAGTTCAAGTTCACTTTCTGAAAATAAAGAAAATTTTCATAAGAAGTATCTTAAAAAATCAGAATCTACTTCGGATGATGATCCTAATATGGTTGCATACCCAATGAAAGGATCTGACAAACTATATTCTAATCAAGAATTTCCGATTCAGAATGTGAATCTTGAAAAAGTTGAACAAGTGTTTAAGTTGGTAGAAGTAAGCTTATCTGAGCTTGAAAATCTGAATGCATCTTACTATTCTAAACCTAAACATTCTTACAATAACAATTATAAAGGAAAGAATTATCCTGAGAACAAAAGAAAGGGTTAGGATATGTTAAGAAACATAATGATAGATTTAGAAAACCAAAATTTTTCAAAGAATGTAAACTTTGTTTTCGGAACAAATTCTGAAAGTGAGAAGGAAAGTTTGGCTAAGTCACAGTAAAACGATGAGTTTTATGTTGAAAAGAAGCGTCGTGAACAGGTTCAGAAATCCTCTGTTGGAAACGACAGTAGGACATGTTTCAAGTGTAACCAAGTTGGGCATATCGAAAGACGATGTACTCAGGCTAACTTTACACCTGTTTACAACGTCAAATAGTCTTTAGAAGATGAGAAAAAGAAACATCCAAAGTTTGTTCCAACACAAATTTTGAAAAGAAAAACGAATCTAACATTGTGAAACAAACAAAATCTAATGTTTCAAATAAAGAAGTTGGTGAATCATCGAGTAAATGAACAAAAAAGATTCAAAATTTTATACTAAACAAGCATTTTCAAAACAACAAACTTGGGTGGTTAAAACAAAACCATCTTCTGAGGAAAGCAAAAACACTGTTCCAACCATGACTGATAGAAGGTTAGGTTGAACAGGTTGTTAAAATCAAGAAAGAAAGTAAGAGTGTTTGTCAATCAAAATGTGATATCCCGAACCCACCCAAGACCGATAAGGCTTGGGTCTTTCTATTCAAGTAATCGCTTAATTACATGTGCAGGGACTCTCGAGATCAATTATTTCAAAATTGATAATGGATAGTGGAGCTTCTCAGCTCATGACGGGAATGTTAGTCTTGTTATACGATGTCAAATCAATCCGTGGAGGCTACCTTGGGTTCGCGGGTAATCAAGGTGGAAGGATAGTTGTTGAGGGGATTCTAACAAATGGTGTGGTGTATTTCGATAAAGTCAACTACATAGTAGAGCTAGTAGAGCTAGAGAACAACTTGCCGAGAATTTCCCAGATTTATGATAAAAAAAAATCACGACACACTTCACAGACAAAAAATGCTTAATTTTGAATCCGGGATTCAATATAGCCGAGGAATGGAACCCGATGCGAGCACCTCAAGAGAACGATCTGTATGTCTTAGACATGTGTATTGCTACAAGAACAACAAAAACCACGCAATACTTGGTGTCCAAAGCAACAAAAAAAGAATCAATCATGTGGCATATAAAAAATAGGGCATATTCATCTTAGAAAGATGAACTTTTTAGTTCACAACGATCTAGTTGAGGGAGTTAATCTGAAAAGTTTTTATCTGAGTGACGACTGCATAAGTTGTAAGAAAGACAACCCAAGGAAACTCCTAAACTCTATCAAATTCCCTCTAAAAAGACTTCACATGGATCTCTTTAGACATGTCAACGTTAAAAGCATTTCAGGAGATCTTTACTGTCTCGTTGTAACTGACGACTACTCAAGACGAAACATTTGACAATATGATGATTCTGTTCCAAAAATTAGAGAACCTGTATCAATTACCAATTTGTCGCATTCGTACAAACAATGGTACAGAGTTCATGATATAGTCTAAAATATGCATATTTTATTTAAATATTTTCTACATTTTTAAGTATTTTTAGATTATGAACTATTACTTTAGCTCATATTTAGATTTTAAAGATTACAAATTACATGATCAAATTGTTGAAGAAATTTAAAATTGAAAGAAATACATATCGTGAGTTAACTTTTGATATTTCAATAACTCCACATTAATTGTCATAATGATGTGAAATAGTTAATTGTCTTGATCCATTATTTTGCTTTGATTGTGCAGCCATGTTTAAGGGCATCTTATTGGACACCAAAAATAAAGATGCATATCATATTTACAAAAGCTTACAACAATAAAGGGTGTAACGGTGAGTTGTTTGAGATGACTATTAATTATGAGGTGATGGCAATTGAAAAGGGACAGAAGAATCTTGGACACATTCGACGAAACAAGTAAAAAAAGAAAAAGAAAAGAAGATTCAGAATCTAAGTGTTGACCGAGCGTAAATCGTTGCCCAAGGGGCATTCATATCATTAGTTGGTTTGGGCTAGTGGAAATTCGAGATATAAGGCCCAATCCGTTTGTGTTTAGTGCATCAGCCACAAGCCCAGTTCGTAGGAATTGTTTTATGACTCAGTTACAATACCCTATGAGGGTAGGAACATCATTCGACGGCAGAGGAACATCAGGGACGAATTTAAAAAAAGTGATTTTGAAGGGAGGAGAAGTTGGGAGTCAAAGAACTTAGCGTAACATTTCAAGCTTCTCGTTAGATAACTTTTGTTTATTGTTTTGGTTTGATAACTTGATACTTTGATAATGTTTTCTTATTCGACTTGCTCTAAATTTATTTTTTGTTTCGCTTCCAACTATGAGTAGCTAAATTTATTATGGTTGCTTAGGTTGATGAACTAGACGATTGTTTGATTGATTAATTTTTGGTTTTGCATGAATGTGATGATTTATATGTTTTAACTTTGAACCCGATTCTAATTTATTGTGTGTTGCTGTTGATTGGTTCAATAATATATTTATTGATTTCATTGCTCTTGATACTTAGAAATATATTTTACAGCCGGGAGTCAGTCTAGGTTGTATCCTTCAGTCTATACCTTGAATGTGAGAAATCTAATTCGAGTTTAATAATTATTAAAACCAATTAATTAAAACGTGCAATCTCTTCTATAGATGAGAAATCTAATCTAGAATTGCTATGTTATTAGCTAGGCGTGTTTGGCAGTTTTGGTGCCCGATAACTTAGGTTTATCTGTTTATTCGTGTCTAGAATTTTCTAGGGTCACGGTGTTCTTAGTTGTTTCTGCTTCATAATTTGAGGGTTTTAGTAAATAAATTATTTAATGCCTGATAGTTGTGAGACTTGGTCGATAACTCGAGTCAGTCCATTTTAGCACTTCTTCACGTGTCATACTGTTAAGTTATGTTTACCTTCCGGGGGTTTATCGAATTAGACAAGGTATTCACTCAAAACCAAGGTTAGGATTTTATTCATAAGTCTAGAGATTCTTGGCTAGGTAACCTATATTTCTCATACTTGAGTTTTAGTCCAGCATCCAGTTGTCTGTGCTTACTATCAGTTTGACCGTCTATTTGTTTAAATTGCCTTTTAGTTTAAAAACATTTTTCTCAAAACAAACAAATTATTAGGTTAGGGGTCGATAGAGGTCTAGTATCAAAAGTAGCTAGATTGTGTCCACGGTTCGATAACTCGGACTTACTTGTTTTACTATTTACGACCGGTACACTTGCTAGTAGTGTGTGTGGTTTATGGGTTTTTCCAATTTTAAAACTTGTTGAATTTAATTAATAACATATTTCACACATCAGTTTAAGAACAATCCGATGGCTGAGTTTTGTAACGATAAAGGAATTTTGCATGAATTTAGCGCACCGTATACACCACAACAAAACGGTGTAGCTGAACATAAAAATCGAACCCTGATAGAGACAGCCAGAACCATGCTCACTGATTCTAAACTTCTAGTTAGTTTTTGGAGCGAAGGAGTGGCTTCTACATACTATACACTGAACAGAGTTTTGACGGTCAAGCCACATAAGAAAACGTGTTTCGAGCTAGTTAACCAACATATTCATAATCTAAAGTATTTAGAACCTTTTTGGGTCACCTTGCACGGTAATCGATGTTGATGGCAAATTTGGGGCTAAATCACTGGAGGGGTTCTTCGTGGGATATGCTAGTCCGCTACGTAGAGTATCTCTTCCTAGCATAAACTGGGTTATTATTGCTCATAATGTCGACTGTCAAAGATACACGTCTCCAACACAGAAACGAAGAGATGCTTGGCTGTTTAACTATGATAGTCTCTAGGATTCCTTTGAGCTTTCAGCTGAACCAACAGAGGAGGAACTGTTAGTTCTTTATCAACAACAGCAAGCGTCATCACAAGAACAAGTTCCGAGATCAATCGTTATTACTCAAACACCTGTTTGCATTCACGATGCTGAAGCTAGTACAAGTACTCAACATCTAGGATCTCAGTCTACGAGAACAAATGACCAGCTCCCATGTTCGATTAAAGTGATGATTCTGATTCTGATGCTGAACCGACATATGACTATGATGGATCTACTTATGATGAAGGTGCAGAACAAATTCAAAGTTTATTAAACAATCAAGCTGGTCCAAGTGCTTACATAATCAGAGATCCGAGGACTCTGTCGTATCACCCATCAAAAAACATAATCAGAGAGTTGCAGACTGGAGTCAAAACGCGAAATCAGATCAATAAGGATCTTAGTTGTTTTTTTTTTTCTAAAATTGCACTTGTTCAAGATACTATCTCATACAGTTGCTTTATTTCACAGGTTGAACTAAAAACGTACAAAGAAGCTCCTACTGAGGAAAGTTGGGTTAATACGATGCAAGAAGAGCTACAACAATTTGAGAAACTTGGAGTTTGGAAGCTTGTTGATCTACCGAATGACCACAAGAAAATCAGGATTAAGTGTGTCTTCAAGTGTAAGCGTGATGACAGAGGAGTGATTGTACGCACTAAAGATCGACTCATTGTTCAAGGATTTCATCAACAGAAGAGAATTGACTATACAGAGGTCTACGCTCATGTTGCTAGATTAGAAGCTGTCCGCATTTTCCTTGCATTCGCGTCATAGAAAGGTTTCAAGGTGTACCAATTGGATGTAAAGTCCGCATTCCTGTAGGGCAAGGTGAAGGAGGAGGGGTATGTCGACCAACCACCGGGGTTTGTCGATCGGATACACAAAGAAAAGGTTTATCTATTGGATAAGGGTTATACGTCTTACACCAGGCCCCGAGAGCTTGGTACGAGACGCTTTCTCAACATCTTCTGGAGAACGTTTCACCGGAGGGCCAGTAGACATTACCTTCTTTACACGGGAATATGAAGGACACATTCTAATTGTGCAAATATATGCGGATGACATCATCTTTGGTTCAATTAAAGATGTGTTGTGTAATGACTTCGAGAAAGTCATGCAAAAGAAATTCGAGAAGAGTTCTATGGGGGAGATGAAGTTCTTCTTGGGACTTCAGGTCGATCAATTGCCTGATGAAATCTTCATTCATCAGAAGAAATATGTGCATGATGTCTTAGAGAAATTCAACATGCCAGAATCATTACTATTGCCTATGTAAGTCCTGAAAACCGGATCTCACGATATCACACGTAGCTTGATTGGTGGTGGAATCACACAAACAAGCTATAGATCAAAGATAGAAGAAATAAGATGAAATAGATGAAGATCAACTTGTATACAAATGTGGAAATTTGTCTAATACAAGTTTGAGAGAAACCACCAAAAAGCCACTAATCCTTAACCACATTTACTATTTATAGTAAGGGATTAGTGAACGATTACCACAAACCCTAAGGCCCAAACGCCTTCCCAAGCCCAACTATAGAAACTAGCCTATATCATAAAAATGACTAATGCATAAACCTAATAGGGCCTAACAATCTCCCCCTAGGTTTACTACATTAGTGTAGCTCTCAGCTTGAAGATCCGCTCATTCCGCTGCCTCCAAATAGTGGACTTGGATCCACATAAAGTCTATTGTTGATCACATTAGCTACAAAACTAGACCAAGACTTTGCACAAGCTTCATATTTGTCATTTTATATGAATCTGATGTTGACCAAGACCTTGATATCCTCTTCATGGAAGCTGATTAGCTCCGACGTGTTTACTAACCGAAATGCTTTTCTTTTGTCACAATTACAGCCTCTGCTATCCTTGATCATATGCCCAATAGCTAAATTTTTTCAATATTCATTTTCGAAAATTTAGGAGCGGCTGGAATAACTTTCTCTTTATCAGTTGATGGCCAGTTGACATTTTGAAGTGGTTTCTTCGTGTATGGATCACGAATGCTAGGGCTTTTATTCAGATAAGATTCAGCTGTCTTCATGGTTGGAAAGTCGTGTGTTACTTCATGTTCAAGCTTTGAATGAAATGCCCATCCAGGACCACGCTGATTTGGATCAAAATCATAGTAAGGAGCCCACAACAGACTTTTTAGATCAATCTTCGTCCATGATTCAAACTGTGATTGTTTGGCGTAGTATTCCCTGTGTCCACTTTCTCTTGTCACCAGCCACAACTTCCTATCATGATCATATCTCCAACATTTAACTTTAGATTTATTTCCACCCTTGCCGTACAAACTTGAATCCAATTCCATCACAAAACGATCAGATGCTTTTGTTGGATCCTTTAGAATAAAGTTTTCATCTAGGGGATCCAGGTCTTGGTTTTTCATAATCAGTATCTGCTTCTTGCTTTGTTTCTTTTGTGTTTGCTTTCTTTTCTTTGTTTGCTTAGCAACTAGATAAGCATTCAAACCAGCTTTTCTTTCAGCATTAGCTGCGACCTTTTCTTCAGCAGTACGTTCGTGATGAGCAACATTCATTGGATCGTCATCTTTATCAGCGAATTCACCACCAAACTTCTTGTGCAGCTTTGCCTTCAATTCATAATTTTCTGCCATCAACAAGCTTACCTCTCCTTGAAGCTGTTCAATTGCTTGATCCCTAATCGTCACTTGTGTTTGCAGAGAAGATATTTGGGCATCCTTTAATGCAGCATCTTGTTCCAATACGATCACTCTTCGCTGTAGCTTTTTCACATTCACATCTTCATCATCGTCACTATCGGATTACTCAACAAACTTCATTTTGTCAGCAGCGACTCGCATAACATTCTCATCGTGTTAAGAGAATCCACCACTTGAGCTTCCAGCTTCGAATCGAGCGCCACTAGAACTTTCTGGCATGTCTGTAACAAGGGCATCTTGAATAATGGCTCATGAAAGGTACTCGAGCTTATGGGCTTTGGGTCTACAGGGTTTCTGTCTCGATTCTCTACTTCTTTCGAGCCTCATCCTCTACTATATCGTGAATTTCTCCAGGAGGAACGATTACGGGACGAGGGTTCCCGGAATCGCCTTATATGGAGGCAAGTAATTTCTTAATGCACTTAGTGTGATAAGTCAAGTCTCTCTAAAGTTCAGGGATCTTATAGGTATTTCTTGTAACAACTTAATATGTCCGAGCTTATGTATGAAGCTTCCAAGTTTGTTGATTGTCCGGATTAGGTTTTGACCTAATCCTTGTTTTTCAGATAGTTCCGAGTTTGCTAATATGTATTGCGAACTTGGGTATGTAGTTCCCAAGTTCGGGTTTTAGTCTTGTTTGTGGATGTCCGGACTTAGCTTTGGGTAGCTAGTCCGAGTTTTGTTGTGTTGGGCCTTTGGCCTTGTAATGTATATCCGGACTTGTGTGTCTGGATATGTCTTGTTTATATACTTTCAGTGGAATAGACAAGATAGGAATTCTTTTGTGGAAAGTTTGTGCAGCAAGAAAACCCTAATCATTGGTGTGCGTTTTGTTGCGGCTACTGTGTGTGTGACGTCACTCATCTCCTACATCAAAGAATACTTAGTGTATTGTTTGGATTCTCTCATCAATCTTGTTTCCTGATACATTATCCCACAGTGGTGATTGCTAGGTGGATTCTGCACACCTATTGATTGTGTTAGTGAGTGAGATCCTTGGATTGAGTGGACTTTCAAGTGGTATCAGAGTAGTGTGCTCATACTACTGTAGGTGTTCTTCGTTTGAAGGTTTTTGTGAGAAAAATCATCCTTTGATTGGGTTCTAATGATTACATGTGAGTTTTTGTGTTTCATTCATGATTCATTGTTGATTTCTAGTGAGTTGATGATGGATTTTGATTAGGTTAGAACCTTTTTGGTTTGATCTTCATCTGGAGTTTTTACAGAGGTTTATGAAGTTGTTGCTGGCTTTTTGAAGGTTGGTAAAAGATTCCTCATTTGATCTTTTAAAAGCTTTTCTGTGTTTTGTTTTACTGTTTGTGTTTTTCCGGACTATTGTTGATCCAATGTGCAATCACATTGGTGAGATATCCGGAATTGGCTCTTTCACCTCCGGGATAATCAGTTCCCGGATTACAAATCCTTTGTAATTCCGGGTTTAATCTGTGTTCGGATTTAAAAGTGTGTCCGGATTTAACTATAATCTTAAAACTGATCAAGTTTAGTCCTCTTGCAAGTTTGTCCGAGTTTAACCTTTGTTGTGGTAGTGACCGAGTTTAAGTGTGTGTCCGAGTTTAACTAGTGTCTAAAAGCTATCCAAGTTTAAGTGACTAGAAGCTGTCAGAGTTTAACTTCTTTTGAGTTGTTTCCAAATTTAAAATAAACATTGTTTAGGTTTTGAGTCTAAGTTGTGGTTGGTGTGTCCGAGTTTGTGTTTCAAATCAGGTTTTAGATCTGGGTTTACACTCTGATAAATCTCCGGACATATCATTCCGTGTTTTCTGCTTTACTCTTGTTCTTCGAATTTCTGTACTTAGACATTTTTTTCAATCAAACTTTGTGTTTAAACCTACTGTAACCCTCAGAGAACATTTAGTTTCTTTTGAGTTGTTTCCGAATTTAAAATAAACATTGTTTAGGTTTCGAGTCTAAGTTGTGGTTGGTGTGTCCGAGTTTGTGTTTCAAATCAGGTTTTAGATCTGGGTTACACTCTGATAAATCCCCGGACATATCATTCCGTGTTTTCTGCTTTACTCTTGTTCTTCGAATTTCTGTACTTAGACATTTTTTTCAATCAAACTTTGTGTTTAAACCTACTGTAACCCTCAGAGAACATTTAATTTCTTTCGAGTCTTGTCAAAATGGCAAACAATCTCACCGCTATGGTTCAAAATCTCAAACATAATGCTGAAGTAGGGAGTAACGACAAATATCCTCTCTTGATAAACGAGTTGATTTTCCTGAATGGAAGGAACGTTTTGAAATGTGAGAGCGAAAGATATCAAGATATGGTTATGTATTGCAAAAGGTTGTGGAGCTACACCTATTAGAACCTTAACCATCGATACCTATTTGGCACTTACTGAGAATCAGAAAAATTCTAAGATTGTGAGGAAAAAGCAACGTCAATGATTACCATGGCTATTTCACAATCAACACTTCACACTTTCCGTAAAAGAAGTAATTCGAGAGAGCTATGGGATAGCATGATTGAACGATATGAAGGAAACACAATGTATAAGAAGCGACATCTGGAACGTCTAAAAACTCAATTCGTTGTGTTCAAAGCCTTAAAGAATGAATCGTTTGACGACACAGTTAACAGGTTTTATCACTTGTTAAGTGAGCTAGACAGAAGTCAGGAAGGCTTATACACTGAATTTGAAAAGGTCTAGAAATTTCTAACTGTCTTCCACGAGAATGGAACATGTATACATCTTTAATTAGGGAAGGTGTTCTCTATGAGGAACTTTCTCTAGAAGAAGCGGTGCAAAAACTGAAGGGATATGCTTGGAATATGGAAGATCAAGCATCTGATTTCGAGAAGATACAAGACCCTCAGCTATATAAGGCTTTATGACCAGGAGATAAGGTGATTACTAGTGGAGCAGGTGTCTCACTTTACACAAAAAATGAAACTTCTGAAGGTCATCATGCTTTGGTAAGCGAAAGTGCAAGTATTTCAGGACGAAATGCTAGTCCAAATCAAGGAATGTACTCATCTGGTGGAAATCAGAAATCTTAAACATCTAGCTTGAACATTCCAAAATTGGATCCGAGTTGTTGGAAACTAATAGAAGACAACATGAGTCTTTTGGCACATTTCATGACGGCGTATGAAAATTTTCGTCTTGGAAAGCTTGTTGAGCAATCGAGTCTCGATGAAGATTTTGACCAAATTGATCAGGATGAAATGGAAGAACTAGATCTTCAACTTAACATGGATTTATTGGTTCGAAGAGCAAAGAAGTTTCTTATGAAGACCGGGAAGAAGTTTATTGGTGGTCAGACTAAGACTCGAATGGGCATTGATATGACTAAAGTAAAGTGTTACAACTGTAATATCTATGGGCATTATGCACGGGATTGTTGAAAGCCGAAGATGGAGAGATCAAACAATTACCAAAGTAGAAACAACTCAAGAGCTCATTCAAATTCTTCAAATGCTTCAAATTCTATATCTAGTGCCTCAGATAATTTTACTTCTTCAGCAAACAATGCCTTGGTGGCTCAGTCTCTACAGGAAGTACCGGAACAGTATGACTGAGGATGTGCTTTGGAAAACTTATCGGGAGCTATTGTTTCACAAGCCTTTATGGAATAAATTATTGAAGAAGAGGAATGCAAGGAGATTATCGAAGAAGCTAGCTTGGAGGAGCTCGCTGTTGTAGCTGAGGTCATGGGTGAAGAATTGGAAGTAAATCTGCTGAAATTGAAGAAAACATGAACGATAAACCAAAAGATCTAGTCGCAATGAGATTGAAGGTAAGAGTGAATGTTTTCGAGTTCAAGATCTCAATGGCTGAAATGCGGCAGTTTACTGAGGCTGAAGCTCAAAAGTTGGCTAAAAGCTTATACAAAAGGAAGAATGTGCATTCCTGGCTGGAATTGAGGTAACTTCTAATCCCGTAGATAGACGGTGTGCTAGATGTGTAGAGTTTGTAGCTAAGGTTGACATATATGCTCTTCATAATACAAACTTGATTTCAGATCTAGAAAAATCCAGAGAACTCATTGCAGTCTTATCTAGTTCGAATAAAGAACACTGAACCAAGATTAAGTCTTTGAAAAATGATATCTCTAAATTTGAGAGACTCGTGGCATAGGCAACTCTTAGAAATCAAGAATTAAATCTGAGCTTGAATTAAATCAAAATTGTGTTTTGGAAAAGAACATAGTTACTTTGGAAAAGGACAATCTAATTTTGGACTTAGAAAGAAAAATCAAAAAATTTGGAGATTCGACCGAATTGATGAATCTATGCCTAACAGCCAACGTCTCAAAGATTCTGAAGAAGAAATGTTTGGTATTGGGTATAGTAATGTGCCTCCTCCAATCAATCACAACTATACATCAATGGCAAGCATTGATCCTGGATCGGCAAATTTTGTGCCAACAACTCCTCTGACTGTTGTGCGTGAAATAGTCCCAGACTCAGAAAAATCAAGGATGAGTGAAGCCACAAAGAAAAGTGAACTGAATTTTGAAAACATTGAAAACTTGATAAGTAATAAAGTTTTAGAAATCTTCAATCAAGTTCAAAATGTTAACTTAAAACTAAAATCTCATGGGAAACCTCAAAAGAATGTGAAAAATGTTCCTAAAACCAAGTTTGTTAAAGGGGAAGATTTTAATCAATAAGTAGAAAAAAATGAAAAAGGATCAAACTCTATGTTTGTCACCCAATTTTTGAAAAATCTCACAAAGGCTTCAACATCATCAAACAGTCAGGAGAAACATCCAAAAACTGTTGTAAAAGTTCGCAAATGCTAAGTGTCATGTGAAAGGACACTTGGCCGTAGATGCCCTAATGACAATGGCAAATTCCTTGTTGATCCTGATCAAAGAAAACATTTTGTCAAAGAACCTGAAGATGATACAACAAATGCAGATATGAAAAACAATAAAAATCAAAAGGTTGAAAGAGGTAGAGTAATTAAACAAGAACCAAAATCAGTTCATAAATCAACTGCTAAAGTACAACAACATCAGGATCAATGTAAGGAACCAGTTGATATTTGCCCTGGTCGTGGATCGGAATTTTCTTCACAAAATCTGATGCTCGTGAGAAAATTCCTCACAGATGCCAAAATCGTGTTTCCAATCACATGAGGATGACCATCGTTCTGGAGGATCTAATAACGACTATGTTAGACCTCATGCTCAGAACCGGTTTGTCAATAACCAGAGTGCGTCACCCCCTCGATTTCATAATCAGAGACAACATTCGGCTAGCCAACTAAGAACATTCTCAAGAAACAATGAAGTACCTAGTTTTGGTAGAAATTTTGAGCCTCCGATAAGTCAAAATTTTGGATATCAAAACCATGGAAGCCAAAACTTTGAAAAGTTTGGTTATAACAACCGATCATCTACCTCGTACAATCCGTGATTAGCTGGGAACCACTCCATAAACTTCCAAAATGGAAATCTGGGATGAAGTGGTGGTGACGGTTATTTTAAAGAGTTTTCCTTTGTAGATGAAATAGGACGACCCAATATCATCATGGCTTGGGTTCCACATTCTAACTGAGTTCTTGGTAGTGAGTGTAGGAGCAACTGAAGAGGGTTGTTCCAAACACATGAGGGGAATAAAGAATTGTTGAATAATTTAAAACAAATTCGTGGTGGATATGTAAAATTTGCTGGTGAGAAAGGAGGTTTTATTACCGGTGAAGGATTAGTGTCAAATGGAAAGATAATGCTACACAAAGTGAATTATGTTGAAGAACTGAAGCATAACTTGTTGTCGGTATCTCAAATCTGTGACAACAAGTATTCGATGCTGTTCACTGATAAAGCTTGTTTCGTTTTGCGTCCTAGATTTGCTGTTCTAGAGGATTGGATTTTAATAAGGGCGCCAAGGGTGAATAACACATATGTTATGAATATGCGCCCGTTGGTCAACTCATCTGCCCTAGTGACTTGTTTACTATCAAGAGCGACTGAAGATCAATCTTACTTTTGGCATAGACGAATGGGCCATGTGCATCTGCGAAAGATGAACCATTTAGTGAAAAATGACTAAGTGTTTGGGGTTCCTTTACGTAGTTTCAACATGCATAATAAGTGTGAATAGTGTGAAAACGGAAAAATTAAACGAAAACCTCACAAACCGAAAACTGTTAACTCGATCCAAAATCCACTTGAATTGCTTCACATGGATCTTTTTGGCCCAATTCATGTTGCTAGCATTGGTGGAATGTCTTTTGCCTTGTTGTCACTGACGATTTCTCACGATATTCGTGGGTATTTTTCTATAAAACAAAGGATCAAACTTTTGGTTTTTAATAGATATGTTTAAACAACTTGAGCAAAATTATTCACTTATTAAGAAAATCAGAAGCGATAACGACACTGAGTTCAAAAATCAACATACAGATGAGTTATGTTGGGAAATGGGAATAGTTCATTAGTTCAGCGCTCCTTATGTTCCCCAACAGAATGGTGGTGCAGAACGAAAGAACCGCACACTAATTGAGGCGGCTCGTACTATGCTTTCTGAATGAAAATTACCAATTTTCTTCTGGGCTGAGGCGTAAACACTGCATGCTATGTGCTTAACCATGTGCTTACGGTCAAAAGAGAAGATAAAACATGTTATGAATTGCTTGAAAACAAGAAACATAATTTAGAAGAGTTTCAACCCTTTGGTATCAAATGTGTTATTAAACGGACGAAAGATACTCCTAAAATGGGCGAACTTGGAGAGATAGGTTTCTTCTAGGTTACGTTAATGGAGCTCGAAACAAACGTGCTTATGACATTAAAAACGGACTGTAGAAATCGTGTTTGATATAACTCCTTTAAGTTTCGATCCTCCACCATCCGAATTTGGTCCTAAAAAAAGGGTATGCTTATGAGAAATTAATTAATTCATTTGATCTTCCTAATGTCTTAGAAGAAGATTCGGAGGTTGTTTACACACGTCTTGTAGATAAAGATGAAGTGGATGCTAGCTGGAGAGCAAGAATTCTGACAAATGTGACCCCAAATGCCGCATCAGAAGGTCTAGTCGCTAAGTCGTCATTAGTAAACAATGTTGTTGCTGTTCAGTT
This sequence comes from Scalesia atractyloides, assembly GCA_947069175.1. Taxonomy (NCBI): domain Eukaryota; kingdom Viridiplantae; phylum Streptophyta; class Magnoliopsida; order Asterales; family Asteraceae; genus Scalesia; species Scalesia atractyloides. The sequence goes on from CAMTDV010000002.1 coordinate 29,320,336, forward strand.
CCCAACTATAGCTAGTCCTAGTAACTCTAAGGCTAGTAGGTGCAAGTGTTGAGGGGGAGATTAAATCAAATTTGGGAAACAATCTCCCAGCTCCAGCTATGCCAGTTCCAAGAATGAATATCTATCATCCGGTTGATAACATTATTTGGAATCCAAATGCTATAGTGCAAACGCAAAGACACATATCAGAGATGCAGTGTTTGTTTTCAGAAATTAAGCAAGAAGAGATATACAATCTTAGCCGACATGAATGCTTTATCTCTCAGTTTGAGTCAAAGAATTATCAAATGGCTCTGAGGGACAATTCGTGGTGTGAGGTAATGCAAGAAGAGTTAGCTCAGTTCGACAAGTTAAAAGTGTGGAATTTCGTCAATCTTCTGAAAGGTCAACATGCAATCAACACAAAGTGGGTCTTTAAGTGCAAAAAGGATGATAAGGGTGTTGTCGTCAGAAATAAGGCAAGGTTGGTTGTTCAAGGATTCAATTAAGAGCAAGGGATTGATTACATAGAATTGTATGCTCATGTAGCAAGGCTCAAAGCCATTCGTTTGTTTCTAGCCTTTCTTCTCATATGCGTATTAAAGTCTATCGGTTAGACGTTAAAAGCGCCTTCCTTTACGGAAAATTGCAGGAAACTGTGTATGTATCCCAACCTCCGGTGTTTGCGGCTCTAGAGTCCTAAAACAAAGTCTATCTGCTACACAAAGCTTTATACGGTCTCCATCAGGCTCCTCCTTGTGCCTGGTATGAGACTCTATCAAAGCACCTCTTAGATCATGGTTTTACGTGTGGTGCAATCAATTCCACATTGTTCATTTTGAAGAAAGGGGGAGATTTCTTGATTGTGCAGATTTACGTTGATGACATAATTTTCGGTTCTTCAAATGAAGAATTGTGTCGCAAGTTCGAGAAAGTGATGAAGTCGAAATTTGAAATGAGTGCAATAGGAGAGTTGTCATTCTTTCTTGGTCTTCAAGTATGTCAGGAGAATGAAGGGACATACGTGCATCAAACAAAGTATGTCAACGAGATTCTCAAAAGATTCGGATTGGAAGATAGCTCTTCTTATGACATACCATTACCGAAAAATCATAAGCTAGCGACCGATAAAGAGAAAGATCCTGAAGTGGATCCAACTTTATATCGAGCTATGATAGGTTTGCTTATGTATCTTATGGCTTCGCGTCCCGATATTACGTTTTCTGTTTGTTTATGTGCCAGGTACTAGTCCACTCCGAAGGAGTCTCATATGTCTGCTGTCAAACTCTTCAGATATTTGAAAGGGAAACCTAAGCTAGGATTGTGGTATCCAGCTGAAGGTGGTCTGGACTTGATTGCGTATACTGATGCAAATTTCGGAGGGTGCCCAGTCAACATAAAGTCAACCTCTCGCGGCGCACAACTTCTTGGAAATCGTCTTGTCTCCTAGCAATGCAAAAAGCAAGTTGATGTGTCTTTATCCACGTGCGAGGTCAAATACATTGCAGCATCAAGCTGTTGTGCTCAGGTCTTGTGGATTCAACAATAATTGAGAGACTACGGTTTCAATTTTACTCGACTCCAATTCATATCGATAATAACTCTACCATTTCCATAACTAATAATCCGGTTAACCATTCACGCACTAAACACATAGATGTTAGGAATCACTTCATTCGCGACTGTGCTGAAAAGGGTTTAATCGAGGTGGTAAGGGTAGACACTTTGGATAATCTTGCCGACCTATTTACTAAGACATTAGATCGGGCTAGATTTGAGAATCTGGTCCGAATGATTGGCATGATTAACCCTGAGTAAAATGCTGGTCATAACTCGCATAGAAACTTTATTTCACATTTTAATGTACAGTTCTTAATTCTTTTCAAACTTCAAAAACTCAAAAAGGTTTTACTTAGCTGTAGGTTATTTTTTAAACATCTGAAAAGTTGTAAAAATGAGGTTGTGTTGAGAAATAGGAGAAATGATAGTACATCGGTTAGTTGTATCCGATGCAAAATTGTGGTGTTAGCTAAATACTAACCATTAACTGTAACAGAATCATTATATGTTGCTTTGGTAGGTTTTAAACATATATAAGAACCTGCTTTGGTATATAAACATAATGTACTGTGTAGCTCGTGTGATACATCTCTCGGATATATGGTTTTAGTACCGTAATTTCGTTTGATAAATTGCCTAACTTCTGAGATACTACGTCTTTATGTATGTTAATCTATGGGTATTATGCTTGGTCTTCTGTTTTTGTGTAAGCAATGGCCTAGACCTCGTATAATGCTTTGCTAAGTGCTTCGTTTGTACGCATACCCCTTGGTAGATTTCTTTTCTACCACAACTATCATCACCGGATGATTTGTTTAAACTTGTCATCGCCGGATGTACAATTCTCTACAGAAAAAGATACCAAACGTTGGTACACCATTTTTAAGTCGAGCCTTCATCTCTCTGTCTGTGCGGTGGCACTAACCTGAGCTCTCAAGGTATCGCCTTTAGCCGGATACACAGATTTTTCAGATATACTCACCTTTAAGATGCAATGTTTGGTAGTTTTGATACGGAAGTATATTCTGAGGTGGGTAAACATAGTTGTTATCAGTAATTAATATATTTAATGGCATATCTCGAAAGCATTGTTCGAAAGCGCGATAAAACTTAAGTGGATCACAATACCGTTGGAACGTCTTGAACTGTTTATGTTCTCTAAGTGCTTAAACTGAATCCCATGATCTTGTTTTAGATACTGACAGAAAAACTGATATGATCTCCTTGCTCCGACTTCACAAAAATATAGATAGTTTAAATAATATCTTAGTGTTAGTATCTTTTAGCTAGTAAAAAATGTGAAACAACAAAAAGATTTTTGCTTTCTTGTTTCTATGAGCGGGCTTTTCATCCAAAATACTTCATGGGGTTGTGAATATTCTTTTAATAAGGTGTGAAACATCAGGTCAGGTAACCATAAAATAAGCCTTTTTCAATGAAAATTGGTCGTGCAAGATTTATCTAAGTGTGAATGTTTTCTCGTTAAAAGGGTGTTTGGTAAATTGTTCAAAAGTTGTGATCTATTTCCAAATTTTAAGGGTTAAAAGTGAAAATTTTAAGAAAATTGGGCTCCGGTTTGTTTTCCAGATTTACAATTAAGTAAAGGGCTCCGGGATAGGGCTCACTTTGTTTCCGGGTTTAATAAGATGCTTATGCCCTCCGAGTTTAGAGTAGTATTTCAAGTCTTCTTCGAGTTTAGCTCGAGGTGTTTGTTTCGGGTTTGAAGTGTTTCCGGATTTAAAGCAAGGTTTTTAATCCGTCCGGATTTGTGTGCATATATATAGATTCTGGATTTAAAGCGAGTCATTGTCTCTCCGAATTTGTGTGCATGTATAGATTCTAATAGTTAGTTCACAGTCTCACATCTGACATCTTCATCCCCTGTGTCTCTCTTTCTCAAAACCCACTTACCAAACCCTTGTTCTTGCTTATATTTGTGTGAAGTTTCAACATTCAGTTCATCTTTGGCTTCTTAAAGTCTCAGGTATGTATTATCATTCTCTATCATCTTCATCTTCACAAGATTTGGTAATATAATGTTGTCTAGGGATTGTTCTATCTTATTCAAACTTGGTATTTTGCTTGTCTGATGATTGTATGATAAAGTTTTGGTAAAATGCTTGAAAGTTCTTGTGGGTTGTTTGATTTGAAATTTTGGTGGATTTGAGTCAAGGATTTGGGTACAAAATTTGGGGTTGTGTATCATCTTCAAGAGCTTGGTGTTCATATAAATGGTTTGTTGTTTTGAAGAGCTTTGTTGGATTTTGAGATGTTTTGGTTTGTTTGAATGGTTATTTGGTTGTTTTTGTTGATTTTAGAAATATTTAGTTTGATTCTATGCTTGGTTGATCAAAATTTAGAGTGGGTTTCGTTGGTGTTCTTAGCGGGAGTTTTGGTAAGTATCTTCATAAGGAAAATACTTTGCTTTTGAATTTTTACCTTTTTGATCCATTGTAATAAAAGGAAATCTTCTTGTTTGATGTTTGAAACACGGAGATCTAAGTTTCCCTTCTGTAAGTTCGGAGGGTTCTTAACGTAGGTTTGATGATGAGTTTCAAACTGGTGTCCGGATTTAAATTCTGAATAAAGAACTGAACTGAGTGTTTTTCTTTCCGGATTTAAAAATTCTTCCGGGTTATCGCTTTAGGACTTCTTTGTCCGAGTTCAGTATTAAGCATTTTTCCGGAGATTTCGGTTCCAGGTTTATAACCCTTCCAATCTCCGGACATTCTCTATGTTATTTTCGGGTTTCTTTTAAGTAAACTGTTTCCGGGTTTTCTTGTGAAAATTATTTTCCGGGATTAGAGTACTTGGTTTAATTGTTCTCCGGGCTTCATCAATCCAGATCTATCATAAGTTTTGACTTATCTATTTAGCAGCTATCCGGACTTATCTGGTTACTTATGTTTTATCTGGATTTGTCATGTGTTTCAGTGGTGTTTTGTAGGTAGAGTAAGTTTCTCAAGTACCAATAGCATTTGAGTGTGTCTTACTGCATTTTTTCTACTTCTTAAACCAATTAAAAATCTGATGCGCTTGTTTCTCTTATGCTTGTATATGTTGACAGATATGGTAGACCAACCTGTTGATCAACCAGGAGCACAACCTGAAGTAGCAACCGCTCCTCCTGGTCCAATAAGGGAGTTTTTCAGCCATCACAATCAGATAGCAATATTGGATGAAAATGTTTGTGGTGCTGCAAAGTATGCTCAGATTATGCGATTTATTCAAAACTCAAGAATTAGTTTCGCAATTTCTGAAAATGTACATCAGGTGCAAGCATATATTCAAGACTTTTGGCATACATGTCGATTAGTGGGAGATACAATCCAAGCGATTGTACTTGGAAATCAAATTGTGATCACAGAAGCTGCTATTCGTGCGGCCTTAAGTTTTGGTGACCTGGATCATGGTGAAACAAGCTATGCTAAGGAGATTCATGAAAGAGGTGCTCGAGCCTTTGGTTATGTGGGCTCTTTTCAATCTAAACAGATATTTAAGGGTATGATTATTGGGCAATGGAGATATTTCTATCATGTGTTGATGCAGTGCATGGCACCTCGAAAATCGGGTATGGATGGAATGGGACATGAACTTTTATCAGCTATGATAGGTCTAACCTTCAATTAACAATACAATTTCTCTCGTATGATTCTTCAGGCTTTTCAAACTCATCTAGCTCTACGGCTAAATGACAAACGGTCGATGATTTTTTATCCAAGATTTCTTACACTGATCTTTCGTCATCTCCTGCCAAATCTACCTCTTGATGTTCAGTTACCGGCTTATGTTCAAACTCCAATGCATCCTCGTATTTTTAAAGACTGTGAAAGTGCGAAAGTAACAAGGCATGTAGCTGTCCTCCGAGTTCGTCATCTTCTACTTGGTACAATCATTCAGGATAACTACAATCTTGAAATTGATTAGACTTGGATAAATATCCGTAATGGCATTGCACTTATCTTTGGAGCTGGTGATCATGAAGGTGCTCCGGATGATCAAGCACCAGCGATTGTTCAACCTTCAGTTGATCTTCAACAACCACCGGTCGAGGAACCTACTCCTGAACCTGTTGCACAACAAATTTTTGAAGATCCTATTGCAGATAAGGTCGTTGTTGATGAACCAGCTGTTCTTCTTTGGCCCCAAGTGCTGCCATAGAAACTGATCCGGTGATTTTAGAGCTTGATGCTGCTTTGGAAGCTGGACCGTCTTCTCATTTTGTAGATAAAGGAAAACAAATCATAGATGAGTCTGATGTTGATATGTTGTCTCAAAAGAAGTATTTGCAGTTGGTGCAAAAAGAACTGCAAAATCGACTTTTGCCTCCTGAAAGGGAGCAACTTGATTTTTTTCGCGCTAAAGTCACTTCTTTAAGTCCCTCTTCCGAATGGAGTATGCGGTTAGCGCCTTGGAATGCAAATTAATTGATTTGGATTCCGTTGTTTTCAGTTCTTCCTCAGTTGATGATGATGATGATGTGAAGACCGTCGACCTCCATATTCTGGTGCTGTTCGAATGACTCCTATAATCAAGACGTACAAACGAAGACAAGTTGTTGAGAGTTCGGATATTCATGTTTCAAGCGTTGATGCTCCAGTGAATGTTTCTTTGAGTGCTGTTGTCACTTCAGTTGCTAGTGGTCTATCTAATCTGAGAAGTTTGATTTCTCTTCTGTCTATTACCACTCCGCTACCAGTTACTCCATCTGTGGAGTCAATCAGTATCCCTGCTTCTGTGAGAGTTTCTTTACCATTGATGTCTTCTGCCATCCCTACAACACCTTTGTTTGGTTCTCTGTCTTCTCCGATGAGTTCGGCAAATGTGTTTGCATCATCTGAAAGCTCTCTTGCTTCTCAAAGTTCTTCGGGAAGTAAACGGTCGAGTCAGTCACCAACTAGGACAGGGGCGTCTCTGGCTTGAACTGTTCATCCAAAGGTTGCTTTTGGTCCTAGTCCACATAGGAAAACAGTAACAAGAGCACCTATTTCTCAACTGTCTGATCCAAGACTCTCTGGTCCTCGACCTGCTGCATCTGCGTCTGTACCGAGGCCTCCGAGGACAGCAAGTGTTAGTGTTGGGCAAAACTTTCCTAAGTTTGTTCAATCTTAGTTTAAGGATGTGGCCAATGTGTTGAGAGAACATCGTGAACAGATTGAGTCAGAAAAGAGACATAGAGTATTATAAGAAAAAGGATGCCATGCGGGATCAACAGATGATGCCTTTGTTTCATTTGACCAAGGATCAATGTATTCAACTAGGTAACTTCATTAAGCAGGAAGCCTCCTCTTCCGCCCGACGTGAGACTCTGGTCAAATGTACTCATCAACTCCATCAGTTTGTGACAGATCTTGTGAAGCTCCTCGCTGCTCTAGGGGAGAATGCGGCTTTACAAGTGCAGGCTCACTGCAAAATTGATGAGCTAAAGAAAATTCGTGATGATCTTAACAAAGACAAAGATCCTGAAGTCGCAAAGTAGGGGGAGCAACTAAGGAGTTCACATACTTCTGAACCTGCAACCACTGCTCAAACTCAGGGGAGTCTTCGAGAGCTAGAATGGGCGAGATAAGGGACCCACTGATGCTGAGATGGGTACTCTTTTTGATTCTGATGATTCTATTGTTGATTTGGTATTGGGCGATGGTGATGTGGTTGAAGGCTTGGTAGAAGATTGGAAGACTGATGAGGATCTTGTTGGCAAGTTTGAATTCATTGAAATGGGAAGGAAAATGTATTGAGTACGGGTAGCTGAAGGTAAACATGGATGATCTTAGAAGCTATGTGTTTGGAGACGTTATGCCTGAGGAAATCACGAATCCTATTCGTGTCCTGAAGAGGTTCGCATGGCAGCTCATAAGTGGTTTAAGGCTCTTTCTGATGAAACACAAAAGAAGAGATATATCAACACCAGAGGTGAGTATTCAAGCCAGATTCGAAGTTGGGATTTGATGAACAACATAGCTTAGTCATGATCAAGCGTACAAATGGTGTTCAATACTTCAGGCCAAGGATTCAATACTTACAGACTTTACCTGCTCGTGACTTGCATCATCTTACCCAACTAAACCTCAACAATGATACCGATGTCAGGAGCATTAGAGGTTTAATTCCCCATTTGGTCGCTGAGAGCTGGGAAAACAAGTGGAAGACTTTCAAGCCTACGCTGGACGAGCTGTTAAGTCTATTGACAAGTTCACAGGGAAGCAGGTTTTGAAATGGTCTATCCTCCTGCTAGATGTCTTCGGAAGATTCCTTTGAGAAGATTTGATCTGGAGAAGATTAAGGATATTGGCTTTTGGTACCTTGATGGTAAAACTCGGAGGTGGTAATCATAGAGAAGAAAGTGTCTGAAGAGATTTTACAGATCTTGGATCCTATTTGGCTGGTCAACTTGAAGAAGGAACACTTGAAAAAGCTTCGTCGTCTTCCTATGCGATATCTTGAAGAAGATCATCCTCTGGCAATCAATTCATCAAAGTTGTTCAGTTCTTTGTGAAGAACCAAGTGGGCAGGCAGTGAGTACAGGAAGCTTGATTGAAGAATTCAAGATCAACATCGAAGATGTTTCACTGATCAAGAGGGAGTTTGTTAATGCACTTAGTGTGATAAGTGAAGTCTCTCTAAAGTTCAGGGGTTTATATGTATTTCTTGTAACAACTTTATGTGTCCGAGCTTAGGTATGAAGCTTCTGAGTTTGTTGATTGTCCGGATTAGGTTTTGACCAATCCTTGTTTTTCTGATAGTTTCGAGTTTGCTAATATATTCTAGACTTGGGTATGTAGTTCCTAAGTCCGGGTTTTAGTCTTGTTTGTGGATGTCTGGACTTAGCTTTGGGTAGCTAGTCCGAGTTTTGTTGTGTTGGGCCTTAGGCCTTGTAATGTATATATGGACTTGTGTGCCTGGATATGTCTTGTTTATATACTTTCAGTGGAATAGACAAGATAGGAATTCTTTTGTGGAAAGTTTGTGCAGCAAGAAAACCCTAATCATTTGTGTGTTTTGTCTGGCAGCTACTGTGTGTGTGACGTCACTTATCTCCTACATCAAAGAATACTCTGTGTATTCTTTGAATTCTCTCATCAATCTTGTGTCCTGATATATTATCCAACAGTGGTGATTGCTAGGTGTATTCCGCACACCTAGTGATTGTGTTAGTCAGTGAGATCCTTGGATTGAGTGGACCTTCATAATGTAGTAAGGTTCTCATCAGATATCAGATTCAGGTCTCTAACAGTCTCCTCAACCTTCTCCGACTCCATATGTCCCAGCTCAACCTCTGTCTCTTCATCGTTAGTGACAAGATCTTCAACTTCAGGTTCTGACTTCCTTTTAGCACCGATTATTTGTATATCATGTTCTTCGGCCAATGTGGCGTTTATCGGTTTAGGTGCAGCAATAACTGGTGCAGACTTTTCTTGTTTTCTAGAGCATATTTGCTAGTGAACTTAATCTTTTCCGTATCTCGTTGTTTGCATGCTGCTTCGAAGCAAGTTGGACCCATTGCCTTAAAATTCAAGAAGTTTGTGCTTTTCACTAGGTCTGGATGCTTTTCGTCAAGTATCATCTGAACGAATCTTGGATATAACAGGAAAACTTTCTTCTTAGGATTCTCTAGCATGTTCTTCATATTATCGAAAATAAAAACTGAGAAGTTGTGATACCAATTGTCCACCAGAGCAACTAATGCAGCTATCTAGGTCTGATTTAGCTGATCCAGGCCGCCTTTGTTTCATTGAAGGAAGATGTGTGGAAGAAATCTCCAATACGGTGGAAAAACTTCTTTAGAACTGTTGGATAAGCGCCCTCATAGCTCATGCGACGTAAAGCTTTAAGAATATTATTTTTGTCGAATGATGTTGGTGATGATCTGAATCTTTGAACTTTAAAACTTCTCGAACCACTGCTTTTGAGATAACAATATCTTTCTTTTGGATCTTTGCTTCCATTGTTCCTTTGCCATTAGCTCCTCCTCTATTCACATTAGCGTTTATCCAAAAATCTTGAATCATATCTTCATAATGACCGGATTTGTCTTTAAGGTATGAGTGATGCAACAGTTGTTTAACCCGACTATCATCAAATGGAACATTTCGTAGTAATCGGATGGAGGATATGACAGAAAGCATGCCTGATCGTGAGAGGGTTCAACTTCGAGCTTACGTTTTCCATCATCTTATGCGCCATTTTCTACACTTTTGAACTTAGACGTTAAGTTTCATTATAAAAATTAACTTATTGACCTTGTCGACTGTTCAATATAAGAAGGGTCAAATGGAAATAAGTTATCATGGTTCAAAGAAGGGTTAAGGGGTCAATCATATAGGTCAATAGATCAAAAAGGTTCAAAACAGATTGAACTGGTCAATCTGATTCGAATGAACCTAGTCAGCAGTGTTTTGGATGGACAAGGGTTCAAAGGTAATTCGAATGAACCCTTGTCAGTCATCCGAGATGACCTGGCATATCGGATGATTATGTCAGATTTCAGATGATTAATCCGAAATGCATATATATGATTCCAGATGCATCCGAAATGTAACAACTCATCCAGATCCATCTGAGATAGTATTAAGTCCATCCGAGTTCCATCCGAGATGCAAGGGAATATCAAACCTATGATTTTGAGATCGTTTGTCCGAGAGAGAGATCTGAAATGAGTCAAAAGTCCGAAATGAATCGAAATGATTCAAAGAGCCCAAATATATACACTTGAATTGGACCTGTTCAAGACATTGGGCCTGGCCATTTCAGAACATTTGTTCGAAATAGTAGGCCCATTTTGAGTCTATTCGAGATGGGTGGGCCTGATCGAAATAGGTGGGCCCATCCGAGATAGGTGGGGCCCAACTGAAACAGTAATTTTATTCGAAATGTTCTCACCCACTTGTTTCCCTGTTCTGAACAATAACTCCTTTTCAAAGTGGATGATCTAACCAACCGAGCACCCATATATATATATATTATAATAAAATAATGATAGTAATAAAATAATAATCAAAGATAAAATGAATTGCCAAGGGATCAAACTGATTAGGGAACATTTTTCAGCACGAGCTTAGTCAAACTGGTCCATGCGATTGCCGATATATTTGTCCACTTAAACTTATCATGTTAGCCTTCAATTTTCAACCTAGTGACTTAATTAGATATATGTATAATATGACATTCGTCTGTCCCCTATCAAGGCATACCCCCGCGATCAAGGTAAGAACAACAGTCAATCGTAAAAAGTGAGTATACTGAGATCATCCTTTTATTTTTACAACGTCATACTTGTTGGTGAGTATGTCAGTACATCGTACCGCAAAGTGACCAAACAACATCTGACGAAGGTTAGGCTTTATACCTTATATGGTATATTCGTCTTTTCAAGCACATGGAATTTTCTTGTGATGAGATTTACTTTCTATTTTAAGGTTTTAGCATTCGATTTTGGCTCTTTTAAGGATATACTGACTGTGCCTACGTCTGCATGTATCTGGATGCAACAGAAGGGTAGTCCGGATATGTTACCCACCAGTATACCGACCCGGAACCTCAGACGTTGGATTTAAGACCATGAAATCATGCACCGATAATATGTTACCCACATGATGTATAGCCTGTAGAATTTTGTTACTTGGTATCATTTTGCCTTTTGAGCGATAAGCCTATCAACACATCGCAGTGAATCCTTGCATTTTTAGCATTGATACCTTACATGTGTTAATCAAATTCATTAGTACATAAATTTATTTCACTTCCCGGCATATATCTCCCCATCAAAAGAATATTTCTCCCCCTAATTTGTGCAAAACTAGAATACTTTACGCACAAGTTTATTTTTCGTTTTTGTTTTCTTATGGAGTTGATCAGTCGGTGTATCACATCATTTTTAAAAGGTCTACAAGCACCTTGAATGGTTGCTGACAGGTTTTGTAAATATATATGTTGTATTTGCATTAGTATGGATTTGTAAACCACTATCATAGCAATCTCGAATGAAATGAACTTTGATATCAATGTTCTTGGTTTTGGAGTGAAAAACAAGGTTTTTGATAATTTGGATAGCGACATCATTATAACAATAGATAGTAGTGTTTAGACAAGTCAAATCGTAATCCTCGAGTTGGTGTTGCATACAAATAACCTTGGAGCAGCAAGCGGATGCTGCAACGTATTCTGCTTCTACAGTTGAAAGTGACACTGTTTGTTGCTTTTTTCTTTGCCACGAAATGAGCCTGTTTCCCAAGTATTGGCATCAAGCCGACGTAGACTTCATATCTTTATCCGTCCCTCCAAGATTACTGTTAGAAAAAGCAACCAAATCAAAGTTTGAATCTCTAGGATACAAGAGTCCAAGTTTTGGAGCTCCCTTCAGGTATCTAAAGTCCCGTTTAGATGAGAAAGTTTAGGATTGGCATGAAAACAAGGACATTGACAGACGGATAACATAATGTCTGGTCGGCTTGCAGTTAAATACATCAATGAACCAATCATAGATCGATACAATGTTGGATTGACTAGACTACCTTCGGCATCTTCATTTAGTAGTGCCCGTTCAGCTATGGGGAGTCAATGGGCTTAGAATCTGGCATGTCGAATTTTGCGAGAACGTCCTTAACATATTTTCCTTAATGAATTAAAATTCCTTGACTGCTTTGACGAACTTGCAAACCCAAGAACATTTGCATTTCACCCAATGAGTTCATTTCAAACTTCTTCTTCATTACCTCCTCAAACTCCTTGCATAATTCTTCATTGGTTGACCCGAAAATGATACCATCAACATGGATCTGAACAAGGATGAGATCCTTGTCAACGCGTTTAATGAATAGCGTTTGATCTATCGTCCACCGGGTGTATCCGTGTGCAAGTAGATTCTCTGTTAAGGTTGCATACCATGCACGAGGTGCTTGGTGCAGTCCATACAAAGCTTTATCTAACTTGTAGGAATAACCTTGACCTTCCCATACAGAAAGGCAGTTTTGACATCCCTTTGATAAACAGTGAATCACATGTAAGATGCATATGCCAAGAAGATGCGAATGGCTTCAAGTCTTGCTACGGGAGCGTACACTTCGTCATTATCAAGACCTTCAATCTGCCTGAAACCTTGAACAACGAATCATGCATTGTTTCTTACTATCACTCAAGTGTCTACTGCTTGTTCTTGTAAACCCATTGTGTTCTAAGAGCACGTTTTCCTTGAGGTAGCTTCACCGATTTCCATACAACCAACTTTTTGAACTGATTGAGCTCTTCGTGCATTGCATCGGCTCATCTAGGTTCCTACAAAGCAACATCAATGCTCTTAGGCTCAACCTGTGAAATGAAGCATGAATATAACATGTGCTAATGGTTCCTAATCTACTGCGTGTCTGTACACAAGCAGTTACAGGACCAATAACATTTGCAATTGGATGGTTTCTCTGAACACGTTGTGGAATTGCTACAGTAGGAGCCTGCAAGTTTTATTGCAGATTTGAAAAACTTCCTGATACTATCCATGTTTACTCCCCCCTCACTTGATGAAGCAGCAGTGTTGATCATCGGTGGATCTATAGTGCAAGCTGACGGAATCGGGCTCCGGAAACAATGAAGTTCCTTGAATGTTTGCATTTGAAGGATTAGCAGCAGTTGCTCTGTGGAGTTTAGTGTTGTGAACTGCATTATCAGGAGTAGCCGTTGAAGTAGCTACAGGAACCGGCTCTTGAACAGGTGAAGAAGGATGCGGAGCGGTAGCAACTTCGTGAAATCCCGGTGGTTCCACAGTAAGTTTCTTGAAAGCATCTTGAAGTTGCACGACATCATCTTCAATGACAATGGGGATAGGTATCACTGTACTTGAGACATCTGTAGTAACAATTACATGATAATCGTATAACCAATCAGGTCTAATACGAGTGTCTTTGGGAGTTTCTTCCAGCCAATTCACGTAGAACGTCTGCACGATCTGCTTCTTGATCTTGTTGTATACGCGATATGTGGTGTTTTTACATCGCCGGCATGGATCTCCTCATGCTTCAAATTTACCTTTGGCATCCATAGTTAGGAGAACACAAGGACAACCAAAAGTGCAGAAATGTTGTACATAGGGTTTCTGTCATTCAACTATTTCATAAGGCGTCTTCATGTGACGTCTGTTGATAAGAGCGTGATTTTGAACATAGTAGGCGGGTTTTACTTTTTCAACCCAAAAGATCAGTAGAAGGCTAGAATATATCAGCATCGTACAAGCAGCTTCAATGAGAGTTCGATTGCTTCTTTCAGTGACTCCATTTTGTTTAGCAGTTCGAGCTGCACTGTATTATCGATCAATTCCTTTCACAGCGCATAAATTATTCAGCTCAACGTTCTTGAACTCGTCCCATTGTCGCAACGAATAATTTTTACTCACTCATTTCGTTGATTCTCCATGAGAGTGACAAATTTCTTTATCAAACCTGCACTCTAACTCTTTTGTTCTAAGAAAAACACCCAAGTAAAGCGAGAGAAATCATCAGTGATGACCAAGCAATAAGCCTTTTCTCCGATACTCAGCACATTTATAGGACCAAAAAGATCCATATGAAGCAGTTTCAGAACTTTAGATGTCATGTGCACAGGCTTGGGTTTGTGAGGTTTACGATGCTGCTTTCCACAGTGCATTCTCGATCTGCATAAAATATTTGATGGGTAAGTTTTTGACTAATCCTCCTTTGGCTAGTCGATTAAGAATCTTCATGTTCAGATGACTCAAACGGCGATGCCACAACATAGCATCATGTTCGGCAATTTCATAGAACAAATAGGTAACTTGATCTAAGGGAGCTTTGTTCATGTTAAGCACGTAAGCATTTCCATGACGTTCGGCTTCAAGCAAGTACCAATCCTCTGGTATAACAATCCCCGGCTTTTAAATGATGCCTCCACCTTTGGTGAAGAGAACTTCTAAACCTTTATCGCACATCTGAGAGACGCTGAAGAGACGGTGTTTGAGTTCAGGAACATAATTGACATCGGAGAAGCTGAGAACTCTGTTTTTTACTACACCCTTCATAGTTATTCTTCTAATTTCTCCTCCTGCAAAGTTGACTAGTTCGCCGTCTAAGTTTTTGATGTCATTCAACTAGGAGATGTCCCCTGTCATGTGTCTAGAACAACCACTATCGATAAACAAAGTCTCACGATAGCCCTCCATAGTCGTTCCTGCACACATAACAGGATTAGTGAGAAACTAGAACCCAGACCATATTTGATCTGGGTTGTTCATTACTCTTCATTCGCGAGACCTCTCGAAAAATCACATGATGTTTAATAAAATGTGAGGTTTGAGAAGAAGAGGTTATAGAGTTTGATGATTGAGAACACTCAACCTTAGATTTAGCGAGAATTTTTTCCAGATTTTTGAATCAGTGCGGTTTGAAAAAAAAATTGGTTGATGTTACGTTTAATATCTTGGACTGATTTTTGAAACCATTTGTGTTTGAAAACTTTTGATTGATATTCTTTGCTAAATTCTAGTCTCCATCAAAGGGCTTGGCACGAGTAAATTGATATCCATGATGTTGATAGTGTGAAACCATCTTATGATAGGTGTTCCTGGAATGGTAAGACATGAGAGGGCGATGAACATAATTTCTAGCTATGTGCCCTGGAGTTCCAAAATAAAACAGGTTTGTCTTTTCAAGAAAAAGACTTTTAGTTGAGCTTGTGTTATTCTGTGGAGCTGATTTGGTCTCTTCTTTCCACTAGATGTTGTTTTCTTGTGTGCATATTTACTCTTGGATGAAACCTGCTCACAGTCATCACCACAAGAGTGAGTGTCGATAACTTTACCATTCAACTTAGGTTCAGTTA
The DNA here is from genome assembly GCA_947069175.1 of Scalesia atractyloides. NCBI lineage: Eukaryota > Viridiplantae > Streptophyta > Magnoliopsida > Asterales > Asteraceae > Scalesia > Scalesia atractyloides. Next base: position 29,335,696 of record CAMTDV010000002.1, read on the forward strand.
GATTTTGAGGTGGGTTTTTCTTTTGATTTTTATCAACAACATTTGAGGAAATTTCCCCTTGAGTTTTTCTTTTGTGGTGTTTTCTGTTTTTTCATGATCGCCTTTTCTTTGCAGGAATAGATCTTGTAAGCTTAGTCTCATTTGAAACCTTTTCATAAAAAACTGAGCTTTTGGAGATGACTGAATCAATTTCTTTAGAAATTGTTTCGTCCGACACAAAGCTTTTAGGATCATTTGATTCATGTTTATCAGATGATGAGCAATTTTTGTCAATAGTTTAACTTTCACAAACACCTTGCTCATTATCTGATGAGTTAGAATCTTCATTCTGATCCATAGATTTATTAGACAACTCCTGTTTATCAACAATTTCATTCATACAATCCAACACAATAATATTTTCAACTTCACAATGTTTAGAGAGATCTGAAGTATCGGTTGACGTTTCAGAGAAACTAGAATAGTTGTATGAATCACTCAAAACGGATGCCTCAGATTCTTCTGGCAAAACAGTTAAATTACAACCAGAATAAAAAACTACAACATTCAAGGTTCCAGTTTTAACAACTTTAGAAAAACCCGGAGTCTCAAAAACCATGGACTAAACAAAGTTCCAAACGTACTTATCATGTTTATCCCACAAAGAAAGATCTGAATCATCGGTGTCAATTGGATGTGAATCATCATTTACTTCCGACCGCTCCTCGACTATTACTGACTCTGCACATACACTAAAACAGTTAATATTGTCTACATAATCAAATGTTGGTGCCTTTTCTGTGGTTACTCGGATGGAGTTTTCATCGACTCCTTTTTAAGTTTTAATTTTTAGCTGCTTCATTTGAGCATTCTTGATTAATGTCTTTAACAAAAGTCATGGGCTTTTGAAAATCAGTGGGTCTAGCGTTCTTTGGTTTGAAAGGTTCCCAAGGAATGTAACCCTTGGTTTGTCATACATCATTTTATCATAATTTTCAATTCTTGCTCGGTAACGGGCATTCTTTCGTAATTATGATTATATGTTGGAGGAACTTGTGTATATCCCAACCCTTTGCCCTTGTTTTCCTTGAATGCTAGTTGTACATTGCATAGATAACGAACAATGTTGCTGGAAGTATCAAATTTCATAATGTTTAACTCATTTTGTTGATACTTTCCAGTGAGAAGTTCCAGCTCAGCTCTCACCGAGTCCCACTCCATAGTTTTTAAATTTAATACGTTTTTGTAATCACGGACCCAACATTTCTGTTGATTGACGTCCAAGTAGAGCTGAGCTATATCCTTCTTTAGCATGTCAATCTTTTCATAGAGAATTTTATTGTTCTCTCGAAGATTGATGCACTTAGACATGGCACTGTTGTAGTCACTGATTAGGACAAAATTATGTGCTCTCATCTGTGCAATTTTATTTCTACAATGCTCGAAACATATAAGAGAATTTAGCGTTTCGGAGATAGTTTTCTTTCACAGATCCAGTCCGAATATTTGACATGGGACGACGACCGTATCTTTTCTGAAACTTGTCTACTCGAAATGCTTCCATGGCCAAGTTCTAAGACGCATCTAGTTCTTCTATATCTTCTTCAACCACCTGATTAACCTCTGTTGCAAGGACGGATGGAGGCCAAAGATCACCTGCGAGGAAAGCGTCCAGACTGTTAAGCATAGACGCTACCAGAGCCAATTTTTCTTCATTTTGCATAGTAAGAAAGGCAAGGTTTTCTGTAGAGGGTGTGGATTGAGCATTCTTAGATGGTGTGGGGTTCACTGGACTGTCCACGTTTGTGTGCTGAGGGTATTGCTGAGCAGTAGCAGGGTGCAGCTGAGTTTTTTGGAAAAGACATGACATAAACATAGTTTGTCTTCTGAGTTTGTAGCTGAGCCTGAGTTACGGACAGGAGACAACATTCGGATTACTGTTCGTCGCAGGACTGAAAACAATGTTAGGATGACTTTGAGATATTAAGGCAGTGTTGGAATTCATCATCCCTTCAGCAATCATTGAATTCTTGTGGTTCACTTCTCTCTGCTGATTATCAATCTCACATGATTTGATTGTAGCAATCAACTCCGTGAGTGTGACTTCATTCCGGCTTGTAGTACGCTTAATCATCAAGAGATCCGCATCCCAGCTTTTTGCCAACGAGTTTAAAAGTTGGCAATTTATCCCACTGTTAGTAATAGAGATGCCAGCACTTATCATCTGTGAGACTAGCTTGACAAATCTTCTTATTGGATTTTCCACAGATTCTCCGTAAATGTGATTGAACGAACTGAACTGCTGGTTTAACATGTTTACCCAGTTAGCCTTCATGTCAGTGTTTCCTTCATACAGATTCTTAAATACATCCCAACCTCTTTTGCATTCGTGTTGTTTCTATCAACATTTGAGATATCTGGACCAAGAGCCATAGTAAGATTCGCCATTGCCTTATCATCTTCATCTTTGATCCTTCGATCATCATCTGTCCACAGATTCTCAGGCTTCGGAATCTGAGTGAGAGGATCATCTTCAGTAGCATATATAATGGTATGAGGACCATCCCATATACACCTCCAGACTCCAGGCTCAGCTCTTTGCCTTGCAGTATTGCTCAAAACGCGAAGTCCACTCAAAATAGTCGTGTTCATATAGCATCTTTGAAATTTTGGTAGACGTGTCGATAATCTGATAGCCGCTAAGGTCTGTTACTAGATATCCGCCAAGGTAGCATTGGCAAGACCCGCAGCAGCCAAGACACCGTTTGAGTTCATCATTTTTAATTTTACCAAATACAAATTAAGTATTTTTTTAATTAAAAGTGAGTGGTCCAAAAAGTGCAATCTGAAATGGTTAACTCGAAACAATGATTCAAACTTGAAACAGTGATTCGAACTCTGAATAGTAACTCGAATGCGAAACAGTAACTCAAACTCGGAAAACTTAGATTATTCGAAATGCTACACTGGATCCGAAATACAGACAATCTTCAACAAGTGTTATCCGAAATGGGTTCGAAATGCAGCCTTATGATCCGAAATGAATCCGAAACTTAAGTGATTTATAAAAAATGCAACTGAATCTTCAAAGGATGATCCGAAATGAACTCGAAATTCAAGCAGTTTATCGAAATGTGTCGGAAACCGAAGCAGATGACCCGAAATCCAGCAGAAACTTCAAATCAAACCGAAACAACAACAGATCAGAAACAACAGCAATTCGAATTAGTGTCATATCAGATTTTAGCCTGGACACATGTTTAAAAAAGCTCTAATACCAATTGAAGTCCCGAAAAAACGGATCTCACGATATCACACGTAGCTTGATTGGTGGTAGAATCACACAAACAGGCTATAGATCAAAGATAGAAGAAATAAGATGAAATAGATGAAGATCAACTTGCATACAAATGTGGAAATTTGTCTAATACAAGTTTGAGAGAAACCACCAAAAAGCCACTAATCCCTAAACAACATTTACTATTTATAGTAAGGGATTAGTGCACCATTACCAAACCCTAAGGCCCAAAAGACTTCCCAAGCCCAACTATACAAACTAGCCTATATCATAAAAGTGACTAATGCATAAACCTAATAGGGCCTAACAGTCTACCCCGGTAACTCTTAATCATGACATCGGACCAGATGAAAAAGGAGACAAGATTGATGAGACCTTATATCGATCAATGCTTGTATCTTTAATGTACTCACAGCATCAAGGCCGGATATCATGTATCCGACAATCCTCTGCACCCGATATCATTCAAATCCACGAGTTCACACATGCTTTGTAATGCTTCGCATTTGTAACTTTCCGTTTTTAGTAAGATCGCTTCGGTTTTCTATTTTTGGAAAGTCCAAACCTTGAAATCGTATTTCTATTTCCAAATTCATTATAATCTAAGGCTTTGATTGTAATCAAGATTAATCAATTATGCAAAATTCACAAACTTTATTCATGTTTAAACTTGTGATCATACATTACTTTATTTCTTCATAAATCAATTCGAAATGACTCGTAAATACTTGTTGAATGTTTGTAAATCTTAATACCAAAGTCAAGCAAGATAATTAGTGACTTAATGCAAATTATTCAAGCTTCTGTCATAGTAATAATCTTGTCACAACTTGTGTTTGAAATATGCTTTAAAGAAGTCTTTTTTAGGGTTTTTAAACGACCTTTCACGTGACCTTGGACCATTATAAGACCCATACATGTAATATATATAATGTACAATATCTAAAGACCAATATACATCAATTAATTAATTAAAATAAAAAAAAATATAAAAAGGGACACAACTTGGGCAAACAAGCTGTGTAAGAAAGTTTAATATTTTTTTATCAAAAACACCACCTAATTGCATTTAATGGAACCCTAATCATAACCCTAATCTTTCCTCTATATAAAAAAGTGTTCCTCCATCACTTCCTCACTTTTACAAGCCTACAAACACCTCAAACAACCCTCTAAAGAATTATCTGCTGTAACACAGCAGGTTGGATGTGAGTTTCGACTCACTTCTCTTCTTCTTCTAGCCTTGTTTTTCCTTCTAACACTCTTGGATAATCTCTAGGAAGGTTCTCACAAGTTTTCTTGGGAAAACTAAGGTGAAACCCCACCATTTTGAGGTCCAAAAGTGGGCAAACTTTCTGCACAAATTTTATCTTTTTAAACTTCAAATTTTTCAATGTTTTCTTCTTGTTTTCTTCCTAAACATTGTTTGCTAAGCCCTATGGATGTTACCATAAGTTTTCCATAGAAAACCAAGGTGGAATCACACCATTTTTGGGGCCAAACTATCTGTTTTGGAAGTTAACTTATAAAACTTTTTCGAACTTGTTTTTAACATAACAACTCTATCCTACTTATGCCTCTAACCAAGCTTATGGTTATTGTGTTAAGCTAGACTTGTTCATACACAATCGCTGACAGGAAAATCCGTCACTGTCGATTCTATCCTTTCTAATTGTTCTTTAAATCTCAATGATCTTACATTTTCTATTGACCTCATACCCATGCCAATGGGTAACTTCGATATCAAAGTAGACATGGATTGGATATGGCGAGTCCGTGCTAAAGTTGTTGTTCGGAAAAATACATTCGCCTCCCCCTTCCCAATAATGATTCCCTACACGTCTATGGCGAGAAACCTTCCAAAGGTCTCAAGCTATGTCGTGTATTCAAGTGAACAAGTACTTGCATAAGGAATATTCGCCTTTCTTGCCCAAATTGTGAAGAAGAAGGATAAGGGTACAAGCATGAGTGAAGTTCCCGTTGTGCGCGATTTCCCTGACGTCTTCCTGGTCCTCCTCCTGCTCGATCTGTCAACTTTCGCATCTACCTCATCCCTGGTGCAACTCCGATCACCAAATTCCCCTATCGTCTAGCACCCTCGGAGATGTAAGAGCTGTCTAGCCAACTTCAAGAGCTTCTTGATAAAGGCTTCATACGTCCTAGCACATCTCCCCGGGCGCTCCCGTTCTGTTCGTCAAAAAGAAAGACGGATCATTTCTCATGTGCATTGACTATCGTGAGCTCAACAAGCTTACAATCAAGAACCGATACCTCTTCCTCGCATCGACAACCTTTTTGATTAGTTCAAGGCACGACTTGTCTCTCTAAAATCAACCTTCATTCTGGTTATCATCAACTTCGAGTCCTCGAAGAAGATATACGCAAAACCATGTTTCGCACACGTTATGGGCACTACGAGTTCGTGGTCATGCCATTTGGGTTGACCAACGCACCCGCCATGTTTATGGATTTGATGAATCGCGTGTGTAAGCCCTATCTTGACTTATTTATGATTGTCTTCATTGACGATATCCTAATCTATTCCAAGACACGAGAAGAGCATGAGTGACACTTGCGTCTTATCCTTCAGCCTTTGCGTACGCAACGTCTCTACGCCAAGTTCTCCAAGTGTGAATTTTGGTTAAAAGAGGTTCAATTTCTTGGTCATGTCGTCAACGAGTTTGGTATTCACGTTGACCCCGTGAAAATCGAGGCAGCGAATACTTGTATTCCCCTAAAACTCCATCCGAAATCCATTCGTTTCTTGGCTTGGCCGGTTATTACCGTCGCTTTATCTCAAATTTTTAAAAAATTTTCGTGCCTCTCACTTCCTTGACTCAAAAGGATAAACCTTTTGTTTGGGGTTCCGAACAAGATGAGTCTTTTCAAACGCTCAAGGACATGCTTTGCAATGCTCCTATCCTAACCCTTCCCGATGGTAACGATGACTTTGTGTGTATTGCGATGCCTCAAGACAAGGTCTTGGTTGCGTTCTTATGCAACGGGACAAGGTTATCGCTTACGCGTCACGACAGCTCAAAATTCATGAGAAACCTTATACTACACACGACCTTGAACTTGGTGCAGTTGTTTTCGCATTAAAGATATGGCGACACTACCTTTATGGTACAAAGTGTATGGTCTTCACCAACCATAAGAGCCTCTAGCACATCTTTAATAAAAAAGAACTTAACATGCATCAGCGTCGTTGGGTAGAATTATTAAACGACTACGACTGCGATATCCGCTACCACCCTGGTAAAGCGAATGTTGTGGCCGACACACTTAGTCGGAAAACTCATGTTAAGAGTGTACGTTGCTACCAAACTTTGGGAAAGCTTCAAGAGATGATTCATGAGGCACAATACTCGACCGTTAATGTGGGTAACCTCGATAATGAGTTGAAGTGTGTGGTGCTGAAAACGAACTTGTGACCAAACCCAATGGCATCATGTGTTATCTTGACCGTATATGGATTCCAAACTTGATAATCTTTGTGACCTCTTGATGAGCGAAGCCTAAAAGTCTCGGTATTCTATTCACCCTGGCACCGATAAGATGTATCACGACCTCCGAGCATTGTACTGGTGGCCTGGTATGAAGAAGGATATCGCCTTTTACGTTTCGAAGTGCCTTACTTGCTCCAAGGTAAAGGCCGAACATCAACGACCCTCTGGCTTACTCGAACAACCAGAAATTCCTATTTGGAATGGGAGAGTATTGCCATGGATTTCATAACCAAACTCCCCCAACATCGTCTGGTCAAGATAGTATTTGGGTAATCATCGACCGTTTGACCAAGTCTGCTCATTTCCTTCCCATACGTGAAGGCTACCGGGTCAAAAAAATGGCTCGTATCTCCACGGATGAAGTCATCTGTCGTGACGGTGTCCCCGTTGACATTATCTCAGACCGTGATGGTCGTTTCACTTCTCACCTTTGGCAAACATTTCAAAAGGCGCTTGGTACTCAACTCAATCTTAGTACTGCTTTCCATCCTAGTCTGATGGACAAGTCGAGCGTACTATCCAAACTTTAGAGGATACACCTCCTTCTTACGTAATAGGTTTTGGTGGCAACTGGGACTTGCACTTGCCTTTGGTCGAATTCTCGTACAACAACAATTACCACGCGAGTATTCAAATGGCACCATTCGAGGCATTGTATGGATGCAAGTGTCGATCGCCTATTTGTTGGCACGAGATCAGGGAAGCTTAAATCACCGGTCCCGAGCTTATACAACAAACGACGGATAAGATTTTGCAGATTCGTGACAACTTGCTAAAAGCCAGAAGCCGATAAAAGAGCTACACACATAAAAGACACAAACCTTTGGAATTCAACGTTGGTGACTTTGTACTTCTCAAGGTATCCCCTTTGAAGGGTGTGGTTCGTTTCGGGACAAAAAGAAAGCTTGCTCCTTGCTACGTAGGTCCTTTCAAGGTTCTCGAAAGGATTGGCAAGGTAGCCTACCGACTGGTCCTACCACAAGAGCTCAACAACGTTCATCCTACCTTCCATGTCTCAAACTTGAAAAGATGTCTCGCCGAAGAAGGACTCCAAGTTCCACTTGAAGATCTTCAAATCAATGAGACTTTACACTTCGTGGAGAAACCAGTCGAAATCATGGATCGAGGTACTAAGCAACTAAGGTGCAGTAGAATTCCTATCGTGAAAGTTCGGTGGGAAGGAAAACGTGGCGCTGAATTTGCTTCGGAACTTGAAAGCGACATGAAGACTAAGTATCCACATTTGTTCGTTGCGTCTTGCTAAATTTCAGGACGAAATTCCCTAAAGGAGGGGAGACTGTAATGCTTCGCATTTGTAACTTTCCGTTTTTGGAAAGATCGCTTCGTGTTTCTATTTTTGGAAAGTCCAAACCTTGTAATCGTATTTCTATTTCCAAATTCATTGTAATCTAAGGCTTTGATTGTAATCAAGATTGATCAATTATGCGAAATTCGCAAACTTTATTCATGTTTAAACTTGTGATCATACGTTACTTATTTCTTCATAAATCAATTCAAAACGACTCGTAAATACTTGTTGAATGTTTATAAATCTTAATACCAAAGTCAAGCAAGACAACTAGTGACTTATTGCAAATTATTCAAGCTTCCGTCATCGCAATAATTTTGTCACAACCTTGTGTTCGAAATACGCTTTAAAGAAGTCTTTTTTAGGGTTTTTAAACGACCTTACACGTGACCTTGGACCATTATAAGACCCATACATGTAATATGTATCTAAAGACCAATATACATCAATTAATTAATTAAAACAACAAAAAAAATAAAAAAAGGACACAGCTTGCGACCGCAAGCTGTGTAATTAATGAAACCCTAATCCTTCCTCTATATAAACAAGTGTTCCTCCATCACTTCCCCACTTTTACAAGCCTCCAAACACATCAAACAACCCTCTAAACTTCAGAATCTCTCTGCTGAAACACAGCAGGTTGCAAGTGAGTTTTGACTTACTTCTCTTCTTCTTCTATCCTTGTTTTTCCTTCTAACACTCTTGGATAACCTCTAGGAAGGTTCTCACAAGTTTGCTTGGGAAAACTAAGGTGAAACCCCACCATTATGAGGTCCAAAAGGTGCAAACTTTCTGCCCAAATGTTATCTTTTTAAACTTCAAATTTTCAATGTTTTCTTCTTGTTTTCTTCCTCAACATTGTTTGCTAAGCCCTATGGATGTTACCATAGGTTTTCCATGGAAAACCAAGGTGGAATCACACCATTTTTGGGGCCAAACTTTCTGTTTTGGAAGTTACCTTATAAAAATTTTTCGAACTTGTTTTCAACATAACAACTCTATGCTACTTATGCCTCTAACCAAGCTTATGGTTAGTGTGTTAAGCTAGACTTGTTCATACACAATCAAGAGGCATAACATGTCTCTAAACTTGTGGTTTTTACTAGGGTTTCAAACCCACAAGTGTTGAGCCATCCAAGCTTACAAGCTTGTGTTGGTGTAGGTGTGATTACATGAAGGCCTTGGACATTCAACTTTTCAATCCACCCCTCACTTGATGATTTCTATAATTTTTGACCATCCGGATTGTCCTTGTGACAATCTTGTGTATTGGTGAATCTTACGAAAGAGGTTTAGGACTGTTATCCTCTAACTCCATGCATGACTTATATGACTTACATATATCTATGAAATACATGAACTCTATGATAAATTAGTAATGTTATATGTTAAATATATATGTAAATACTTAATATAACCGAACCTTTGACAATGACCATATGGTCTTTTGTAGCTCTTGTTTTAAATCAGCAATTGTATCTAAATGATTATTTATTGCTTCTTGTTTATAAAGCACTTTCATTTTCAACATGAGAATGTAGCATCATTTTTTTTATTTGCTTGTCTAAACTTTTTGATTGTTTTTTGTAATTTGTCATATGCTTCTTTTACTGATTTAAAATCCTCTGACAAATTATATGTGTATTTTTCAAAGTTTTGTAAGCCTTATCCTTTTCAATGAATTCTGTGCATGATTTGGTACACGTTGTGCAGTGAAAGGTTATGTTTGACTCAATTTTAGACATATTCTCTTCTGATTTACCATCATCTTTTACCGACTCAAATTTTCTTACTTTACTTGTGGAAGATGTAGATACCTCTTTTAAATACGCCATTATTGCCTTTTTGGGCAATATCTATCGCTAAACTGAAGATCTTCATAGTTTACTTCTTTGCTAAAGAAACCTGCAAAACTACGAAACACATCAAGAGGTAATATTGAATGAAAATCTCATCACATCTTTTGTAGGAATCTCTATTGGTGCTTCAGCATCCAACATTGTTGATTTAGCTTCAACGAGATCCTCTGGTGCTTCATTAAACCTTATCTCCTCATTCAATTCATCAAAAACTTTAGTTTCCTTAGCATATTGAGATTGATCTTTTTCTGAAACTCATAACCTACTACAACACTCTCCGAATCATTAAATTCTTTAGTCTCAGTCATTAGCATCAGACTTCCAGCTTTTGTAATCATATCATTCAAGTTAAAGCCTTCTTCGTTCTAAGTAACCACCATCGCTTTGTCTTTTGATTTAGAACTCGAACCATTTTGTATTGGAATAGGTCTCGATGTAGATGGAGGATGTTGAGAGTTTTTGTGTTGAATGGCCCTTTGATTGTAGTCTCTTTCAAAAGGATTGTAATTGTCATCTTTCACTTCCCGATTGGTACATTCCCTCTTCATCTGACCTTTCTCTTTCTAATGAAAACACGTAACTTTAGATTTGTCGAAACCCAATTTCTTGTCTGGACTTCCAATAATGTTTTTCCAGTCAGTTTCATAAACCTCTGCGCCCGTCTAACCACACTGGCCATGCGCCACCTGATGTCTATCAATTCCATCTCTTCTTGATCAATCTGGCCATAGTCTTCTTTATTCATATTGCAGTTTCCAATTTTTCCAGTGACTAATCCCTCGTATGATTCAATAATAGATGCGAGAAATGACATATGCTCTTTGGATGTGACTTCTATAAATCCATGTGCATTTTGTGAATTCACGGCAATGTTGCATTGTAACACATTCAGATTGTGTCTATTTTGGCTTGAGTAATTGTTTGACTGTTGTGAAGATTGTGGGGTATGACTTGAATTATCGTTGCTAAAAGAAGCTTGAAACTGTTATGGATAATTGAAACCTCCACTGCTAGTTTCCGCGCTGAAAGCAGTTACGATTTTAGGACTCATTTGAACCTTTGGCTCACTTCCTCGGTAGTAAAATCCAACATCTTATCGAATCAAAGCAACATTCATTTCTGCCTTCTTCCTAAGATCTAATTCATGTGCTTCAAGTTTTTCAATGACCTTTGCAAGTGTCAATTTACTATATTCATTTTAGCTTCCTTTCAGAATCAGCTAGTAAGTAGACCAATATCCCTTTGGTAATGCATCTGCTAGTTTATCAACGCACTCATCATCATCTTTTTCAGTATTTGCTCTTCTCATCTCTATAACAAGATAACAATACCTTTCCACTAATCGTTCCATCGTTTCACCATTCATGCTTGTAAAGATGTCAAATTCCTACTTTACTAATGCCTTCTTGCTCTTCTGCATGGCTTTGTTCCCCAAATGTTTATTCTTTAACGAGCACCAGACAGATTGTGTTGAACCCATATGTTGAAGAAGATCAAAATATGTTTTATTTATAGCTTGCTGTAACATGTTCATCATTTTCTTTTCTCGAATATTTTTTTCTCTGTCTCTTTCATTGATTTGACTCATACTAATCTTTTTCCCATTATCACCCACTTCAATATTGTATTCCTCTTCAATAGCCATCCATAAATCAAAATGAGTTGACTGAACATAGTTTTCAAGACCCTCCCACCTTTGAAAATTCTTCATGCGTATAAGTTTTGATGGTTTTGTATTTTTGCCCATTTCATTATCCAATTTCATATTTTGGGCAACCATCATCAGGGCAGTAGCAAAAGCATTCAAAATCTCATTCTAATTTAAACATATGAAGCTTTGGTACGGGTGACTTCTTTGTGCGGATGAGAAAAATCTTTAAAGTGGATGAACTAACTCGTGCGGTTGAGAAACTACTACGTGCGGATGAACAACCTCAATCCGTGTGGTTGAATGGCTATCTCATGCAAATGATCTGATTTTTCAAATAGATGAACGCCTCTTTGTTATGTCCTAGAAGTGTGAGACTGACTCATCAAATATATGCAACTGACTATGGTTCCGAACTAGGATTAATTGGGTTAGTTTATATTAGGTTTTGGACCTTGTATAGGTCATTTGGGCATGCCTTAGGCCATGTGGGCCAAGAAAGCCCAAGGGGAACCCATGAGGGGCATGGGCTTGCCTTAGAGTATATAAACAACTTATGTTATTTCTAGGGTTAGTCTCTTGGAAGCCTTTAGAGAAGGAGCCTCCATTAGAGAGAATCCTTAGAGAGGGAGGTAGGTGAAGAACATTGTACTAGGCGGTTTTGCTATTTTGATAGTAGTAGAATCGTGTGCAAAGTTTGAAAGTGATTCGCGTGTTGTTCTCATTCATCTCGATCCTCTCATTCTTATTTTCCGGTTTTCTTGAATATCACCAACTTTGGATTCCGCCCATCATTGGTAATAATTGTTTGATAGCGTTGTTAGATCTGGTTATTCGGGACTTACAGTTAGTATCAGAGCTATCAGAACCTATTTTCAGGCTCGGATTTGATATCAAACATTCAAGAAATTTACTGTTTCGGTTCAGAAACGTCTTCTGCTTGCATTTTGGATAAATAATCTTGCATTTCAGATCATCAGCTTGAATTTCAGATGATATTCTTGCATTTCGGATAGAATTCGGATGATATTCATGCATTTTGGATAGAATTCAGATCATCCTGTTGCTATTTCGGATCATATTCAAGTATTTCGGATCACCAGTCAAGCATTTTGGATCTTATTCAAGGATTTTGGATCTCCATCTGCTTGCATTTCGGATAAATCAGGTTGATTTCGGATCATTCTAGTGATTTCAGATCATCTTGGTGTTGATTTTGGATAAGATCTGTTTATTTCGGATCTCCATCTGCTTGCATTTCGGATAAATCAGGTTGATTTCAGATCATTCTAGTGAGTCCGAATCATCTTTGTGTTTATTCGGATAAAACCTGTTCATTTCGGATCATATCTAGCTGTATTTTGGATAACTGTTCCGAATTCAGTTTTTCCAAAAACCATTTCGGATAACCATTTCGAATAGCCATTTCGGATTGCCATTTCGAATTGCTACTGTGTTTTCGACTAAACACTGTTTCAAATCAAGGACTGGAACTTTAACCAGCTGACGTATTCAGTAATAAACGTTTTCATGCAGACCTAGGCACAGTCAGGATATCCTTAAAAGAGCCAAAAACCTTAACGGAAGACAAACTTAATGAGGGAATTCCATATGCTTGCAAAAGCGAAATTCATACCAAAAAGGTATTTGCCTAACCCTCTTCGGACACTTTATTGTCACTCTGTTGTACGAAAGTACTGACCTGCTTACTAATAGTCTAGTGTTGTAAAAGATAAAGGATGATCTCAGTATACTCACCTGATAAGATGAATTGTTGTGCTTACCTTTATCGCGGGGGTATGTCATAGTATGGGGCACACGCGTATTATAGTTTAATATTACCTTAAGCATATCACGAAGTTCAAAAAATTGGAAATTGAACGTTAAAGTTTAAGAGGACAAACATATTGGCAATCACTTAGACAAGTCTGAATAAGTTCGTACCAAAAAATGTTCCTTGGTCCGCTTAAAAACGATTTTGATCCTATTGCAATTGTATAATATAACTAATGCGTTAGTTTCTTTGTTTAGTTGCATTTCTGTTTATATTCTTGTATTTAAAAAAGTTATTAAAAAATAGAAAATTCAAAAATCCAAAAATAGTGTCTTGTTTTTACAAAATCAAAATTCCAAAAATATAGTGCTTTATTTGTTTTATTAAAGAAAATTATTAACCGTTCTTGAAGATTTGGCTGATCTTCAGAAGTTGAAAGGAATTTAAATTAGAATTTTGATCCGAGTACAAGTACTTGGATGTACCAAGTGTTCATATGGTACTTTCCTCTGCTGCAAAGAAATGCTTGCTAATGAATTTCTGAGAATTTTGTAGAACTTGATTTCAATCAAGAAACAGGGGTTGATAAAGATTGAGATGCAGTTAGCTGCTAACAAAGCATGAAGCACCACAACAACCACCTGAGTAAGAAGAACCGGATACGAGTCATCGTCTGACAATGAAAGTACATTTGAAGAAGTACTTGTGAATCTGCTTGAAAGAGAAAGATTAAAGAAGAAAAGAGCTGACGAGAATCCTCCTCTCACATTCTTTTTGACAAAGACATTTCAATCAAAGCTGATCAAGATCCTGATATAAAGTTAACCGCAAGAGAAGACGAAAGAGACCTAGTGTTGAGAGTTAGAAGTCAAGAACTCCTAAAACATCTACACCATAGCGACAACCATAGACTCTGTTGAAGATGTTGTTGAATTCATACTATGAACACAATTTGATGCATCAGTCTAGGGGGATTGTTAGGTCCTAGAAGTGAAAGACTGATGCAATAAAGTTACGCAACAGACTATGGTTGTGAACTGGGATTAACTGGGTTAGTTTATATTAGGTTTCGGACCTTGTATAGCTCATTTGGGCATGCCTTAGGCCATGTGGGCCAAGCAAGCCCAAGGGGAGCCCATGAGGGGCATGGGCTTGAATATCATAAAGTTTGGATTCCGCCATCATTTGTGATTGTTTGATATCATTATTAGATCTGGTTATTCAGGACTTACACTCTTTCGTGCGGATCACTGAGTATTTCGTGCGAATGAAACCCTTATCCGCTTAAAACTGCTTATCCGCTCGAAACTGATAAGTCAAAATTTTGCAATTTTGGGCATGAAAACATGTGATTTCTAGTCTAATCTTCTAACATGCTGTCCAGGCATGCAAACTAGATGTTCTTAGAGAATTTGGTCAAAATTGAACCATGAAAAGTGGTGAAAAAAGAAAAATGAGTAGAAAGAATGTCTTGAAACTTGAATGTTCTTGTAGATATTAGCCTCCTTAGCTCTGATACCTTTGTTAGGATCTGGAACGGCGTTTTAGACGGAAGTTTGGATTGATAAAGCTAGTTCGGTAGAAATTCTGGCATCATAACATTTAGATTAACATGATTGTAGAAGTTTCCATTAATATCGAAAGAGCATAATTTTACAAGCTAGAGATAAATCTAAGGTTTTCAAGCCGTTCCCAAAACTTATGAACTTCGAACACATGACTTCCTATATATAGACGCGTCCTCTCCAAAGGTGTCGTCCTCTCGAAAGTTTCGTCCTCTCCAAAGTGTCATGTCTTCGTATCTCACTCTCAACTATACAATATTCAATACACGCTCTATCTTGCCTATTGTTATTATAGTGGAAGACCCACACAATATGCACACACATCTTAAATTATATTGGGAATATTAGTCAAAAAATTCAGTTCGTAATACTCATCAGAATTTTACGCATAAGAATTGTCCCCAAAATTTCATAGCTATTATAACCATATCACTGCTGTGAAATTTTCTAATTTTGATATGTTGTGACATGTGTTTGAAAGTTGTGCAACATCCAAGTTTTCTAAGCTAGAATCTGCAAAAAGTGACATCATGAAGAAAATAAAACTCCCTGTTAGAAGTTTCTGCTACCGAAAGAATATTTCGCCTTGAATCCCTTGTCTCTGAAACAAGTTTAGACACATAATCTTAGAAACCGACATCTCTACTAGTAAGCAACTTTATACTTTTCTGCATAGTATGCCTAACCCTTTTTAAATTTCTCCCGGAATCCCCAAATTGATCTCCTAGGATAGCAAGGTCAATATGGAGAAGACTGCTCTAGTGATTCCATCGCCACCTATTTCATCTACTAGCTCCAAATCTTATCGTGGTATATGTAGGAAAGCCACTAATGTGGTTTGAAAAACAATTTATTTTTCATGTTCTTATCTTTGTGGTGGTGATGGTTTTTGAACAATTTTAATTTTATGTTTAATAAATGTTTTATGGCTAGAATGAAGTGAACCTGATTTTTAGAACGAAACTCTAGCCATCTATAACCGCTGCTTTAGGAAAACTCTTAGGTGTACTTAATGAATGGATCCCAATTTGGGATGAAATTGGAAGCACCCTTTTTTTATTAATATAACAGTAGTTCATGGCTTATTCTTTGTTAATTACGATTGCTTTTTTATTTGCCTTATACATTCTATTTAAAAATAGTTTAGAATATCCTGGCTGGATTTTGAATCCTTAACAAAAACGAGAATTTCAAATATTGGATATTTTTGTTTAACCTTTTACTTTTTAAAAGTATAATTTAAAAAATTAGGCAAACATAAGAGCAGTTAGCAAAAAATTACACTCCTTAGTAACATCACCATGATTTAGAAAATCAGTCTAAGATAAAAATGCATTTAAAAGAGAGTATTAAGAGTAAAAAAAACTTATTAGGTGATATAGATAACTCAAATTGAAATAGGTAAGTATCCCTATCAGGATATCAAAATATTTGTAATCCTTAGAAAAATTTCAAAAATACTTTTTTTTTTCAAATTTAAAAATCTATAGTTTGAAAAGGTAGATAAAAATAAGTTAGATAAAAAGTGATATAAAATTCCACCACAAATTTAGAACTCATGTTTGAATAACCTTAAAATCACCTTGATTATCCCCTGAATGATATTTTGAGAGATATAAGTATTCAGAATATTTCTTGAAATATCTAATTTTCAGGATCACTAAGGATGTCCCAAGTGCTAAGAATTCTTTAGTAACTTTGGATATGTTCAACCGGAAAGGGAAAATACTTGGGTCATGCTAGAATTATTTGGGTTATGCCAATTTTAGAAAATACATGGGCCCTGACAGGAATACTTGGGCTATGCTAAACTTTGATAACACTTGGGCCATGCTAGAAATACTTGGGATACCCCACTATGCCAAAATCTGATGTTTAAGATGTCAATGTTAAATACTTGGGTCATGCCAATCGTGGGCCTTGCCATGTTTTAGAATATTTATTGGGTCTAGCCGATTGTATAACATGCTAATGTTATCCCCTGGTCATTAATCGGTAGGTCCAACACATAGCGTCTGATAGCAAATTATCAATCACTTTTACATGGAATGGTCTTACCATCTTCAACTTTACTTGGATATCGTGCATCCAAGCAGAGTTTTTAAACTCAATTCTTAGAAAGACGAACATCTTTAAACCTTAGAAGGGATTTAGAATACCTTACACTTAGAGAGGGGGCCAAGCCTAAAATTGTAAGTCAATATCCTCGGGAGTATTTTTCCAAATAGTCAAACCTTGGTGAAGGTGGTGTTAGCTAGGCTAACACCCTTCTGATGCTTAAGTTAGTAATGGTATTTAAAATAAATGAACAAATAAATAAACATATAGGAATATAGATCATAATACAGGTAGGGATATTAGTCATACAAGACTAAGTTAGAAATAAATTTAAAACTCACATGAAATAGGCATTTGAATGAATAGCATTCCAAGATCTTGGCAAGACATCTGATTCCAATGTTGACAACTGATATGCTCCTTTGCCAACTTCTATGTCTATCGTATATGGATCTTCCCACATTGGTGCTAGCTTCTCATTAATAGGGTTGGTAGTATTCTAAAATGCTTCCCAATCCTTTATTGATATGATGTTATTTCAACCTTAGCCATATCCCTAAGCTTATCCACAGACTCAAGATCTTCAGACAAGGCTTCAAAATTCGTCTCAGGAGGATTCTGTAAGCTTGACCTAGCCATTGGAATGACTATTCTGGTTGGGATCATGGCTTATGTCCTAAAGATCACAGAGAATGGTGTTTGACCAGTAGTTGTCTTTGTTGTAGTTCTATCAGGCCATAATACAAATGGAAGTTCTTCTACCTACTTCTCCTTTTTAGCATTGAGCCTCTTCTTTAGATTGTTGATGATTATTTTGTTCGAAGACTCTGCTTTGCCATTAGCTTGAGGGTGAACAGGAGTAGAAGTTACCATCTTGATTCCCCAAGTAGCAAAAATCGGTTGTCTTTTTGTTATTAATTGTGAGCCATTGTCACAAATTATCTTGACGAGATTTGACGGGTGGTCCATTGGACAACCCTCAAGTGCTTTAAAACAATCAATATTTCGCACTTAATTGGGTTAATTATTATGATTTTAATAACTACGGTGTATATGGCTTTGCAGGTACCGAAGAGCATAAACAAGTGATTTTAACTAGCTTTGATGGGAGCTTGCACTTGACCAAGAGAAGATGAAGACATGGAGAGTTGATAAAAGAACGAAAATGGAAAAGCTGTTGGCCACTGTAAGCTATGGTGGGCACCGTAGCTTATGGTGGTGTCTGATCCTTCTATGCACCGTAAGCCAGTCTCTTGGGCCGTAAGGAAATTCTGACCACCGTAGCTTAAAGTGACCACCGTAGCTTACGGTGGTTAGCAACTAGAAAAGTGCAACTGCCCATTTTAACTAGTTTTTGAAGGGTCTTTTGGCATATCAATCATTGGGGAACGTTTGGCAGAGCTTAGAGGCGAATTTTTGGTGTTCTAATGGGTTCAAAACAATTTCTAAACATTTACTTTTGGTTTATGATTCATATGAACATAATAATTGAAGGTGTGATGATTTGCAAGACCATGAGTGGCTAAACTCATTGTGATCATCCTAGGTGGAAGGTTTGCTTGAATCATTTGTGTTTTTATATTTGATTTCTAGAATAATAGACTTGCAATATTTATAGTTTATTATGGTGTTTGGATATTTGTTGGTAAATTATTGATTGATGTTTTGATCTTTACCTTATCGTACGTTCTTCGTGTCGTTGACAATCGAGATATCATAGGAGGGTTAAAGGGTTGAATATTGGTTAATTGGTCATCGGGTAACAACCTCACATCGTAGTAATCCGAGTACTTAGTACCCTTTTATCACGAACAATTAGTCAAACACGAGTCATGTCTATGTGACTCTTTCTAGTTGGATTTGAAACACAAGTGTTAATTGAAACCGGAAACTTAGGATGATTGCTTGCTTCTAATTTGTTAAACAACCAATATTTGAAGTGCAACTAGTTTAAATTTAAAACCAAAATACTAAAAATCCTGAATTTAATTTCTTGCATCTTAGATAAATTAGTCAACTTATTATAAACTTTAGATAGCACAGAATCCACAAACTCCCTGTGTTCGATACCCACTTACCTCTAGCTATTAGCAGTATTTGGATTAAATTTACGTGAGACTACGACATCACGTCAAATTTTGGCCCCGTTGCCGGGGATTTGTGCGCAACGTGTGTTATCTTGAGTTAGTTTAGTTTGTTATTTTTCTGGGTTTACGCTGGTTGTGTTAGTGTGAAGGTTCTTACAGGTGCATGCATACTTGAGGCTCTAACAGGCTTTCACCATTGGCATTTGATCGGAGATCGAGCGAACTTTACGACGCAACAGGGTTTTGTTACGTGAAAACAAGATTAGTGGCTCCCCAACAACACTTACTCCACCAATTTCACCATTTAATACCATGGAGCAATTACCCATTACCACAAGCCAAACATCACCATCCACACCTCCACCAATTCCTACCACTCACCCAACTTCAACACATGAAGTTAACCCATCCAGTTCTGCATCGATGGTACCACCATTCTCATCCTTTTTCCCAAGATCCGGTCAATTATCATCCACCCAATATCCAATGCCAAGTCAATCTTTACCAAGTTCAACCATCATCCATACCTCCTCCACATTTCAACCACCAACCCAACCCGGTCTCCATTATCCTTTCTCACAGTTTGTGCAATCGTCAGGAGTAGGGGAGGCGGGTTTGATGATGGATACGAAGAAGAATTCGGAGGGTATGAAGAAGAAGTGTATTACTATGGGGGTGATGGAAGTAACTTGGGACCTCAAGGGGGAATGGGGTACTCACAAATCAACCATTGGAACAAGTACAAGAAATGGTTAGATAACCCACGGTGGTGCAACAGATTCGTCCTCAAGGGCCACCATTCCAATGACCTATGCCTTTACAACAAGTCCAAGGTCAACATCAACAACCTCAAGTACAAAGACCAATGCATCAACCCCAATATCAACAACAATTCGCACCTCAAGGGTTAAGACAGGGTCAAGCGGGTCGACCAAGAGTACCATTGGGTGCTCCGCGAAGACATCATCGAGAGGTAATACGGGGGATTGAAGCACATTTTGACCGGTCATCACTAATAACCCTTCTTCGGTGGTGATACCTCATCACCCGGATGGAAGGACATTTGAGGTTAGAGCGACCGCACTTCAAAGTTTGCCGAAGTTCAAAGGGCTAGCAACGGAGGAACCGTACTTCCATTTGGAAATATATGATTCTATTTGCAACACTATTGGAGGGCAAGGTTTTCTTCAGATGATGTTAAGTTGGGACTCTTCCAATTCTCGTTGGAAGACAAGGCAAAAAGTTGGTTCCATACTTTTCCATCCACGTCAATCTACACATGGGCCGACATGCAACAAAGGTTCTTGGAAGGTTCTTCACGACCCAAAAGACTAATGAGGCTAGGCGGAGCTTGAGGAGTTTTCAACAACAACCGGGTGAGATGTTTCATGAAGCATTTGAGAGGTTTAGCATGATGTTAAATAATTTTCCTCATCATGACATTTCACTTTAAGAGTTATTGAATGCTTTTCATGTGGGGTTGAGTTCGGAAGATGCTCGTGACTTAATGTCAATTACTAATGGTACGTTTGGTACAAATTTGAGCAAGATGATTGGGCATTTTTAGAGCAAATGGCGGTCACGTCTAAAAGAAAAGCGCAATCTTCAAGAAGGGCAAAGACCTCAAGTTTATGTGGTAAATGATGGAGGGGTACAAGCCACCAATCAAGTATATAATGTTTGTACAAATCGTAATGAATTGGGTCATGCGGCGGATGTGTGTTTTGTGGGTTTGGGCGAAGGTCAAGTAGAAGAGGTAAATGCTATTCAAGGGGGTGGTGATAATTTTAACATGAAATCGAACAGATGCCACCCTGGGTTAAGGAATTATCCCAATTTTTGTTATGGGAACCCGACGAATCAAGCTAATCCAAATTTCCAAGGAGCCCAATGAAATTTTGTTCCTCGCCAACAATACAATCAAGGTCAAACTTCATTAAGTGGGAATGAAGTAATGGATATGCTACGGATGATGCAACAAGATATGCAAAGGAGGAATCAACTAGATGACGCTCGGGCACAAAAGGATGAGATTCGGGACAAAGCCATCCAATCACTGACCTACAGATGGGGCAACTGGCTAGTGAGGTAGCAGCATTGAAGCAACAAAATGGGAAGCTTCCTAGTGATACGCAAACTAACCCAAAGAACACAAAGAACATACAGATTAACGGGGTAAGTTTCGTTCCTAAAAATGATAAATGTTTAACTACTTATGTTGTTCATGTGATTGCAGGTGTGAATGAAACAAGTGTCAAGAGATATGGAAGTGATGCAGGGGAACCATTTATCTCGATTCAAGTTGGGAAGTTCAAGATACACAAAGCACTGTTGGATTACGGAGCAGGGATGAACGTTCTCCCGAGTAGCCTGTACGACCGATACGACTTTGGTCCGTTACACGATATTGATAGCATGGCGGTGTTCGCGGATGCGAGTTGGAAGCAACCCGAGGGGTTGTGAAGACGTAGTGATATAATTGGGTGAGTTTTACTACTCGGTGGATTTTATGGTGATTGACTACGCGCTGTCGAAAACTTACGAGCAGCCACAGGTAGTGTTAGGTCATCCATTCTTGTACACGGCAAACACTCAAATCGATTACGGAAACGGAATAGTCACCATGAGCTACGAGAATCGTAAGTTGTACTTTAATGTGTTTTTAAAATCCATTTATTACGATCTTGTTAATGACTTGAGTCACACAATTGCTACTAACGAACGTGTTTCAAGTGTTAGCACAGTCAGGTCAATTGCAAGTGGTGTTGAGTTGTATAGGTTCGAGTTGAAGAATGTGAATACCAGGCAAGGAAGAAGGCTAGTGTGAGCAGGAGAGTGGGCAAAGGAAAACCACCCGATGGTGGGATTAGATGGGGTGCTGAGGCTGAATTTGACCCCAATTGGCATCAAACTACAAACTTTCCAGAAATTGGATGGAATATGGAGAGAAATGGGAAGCAAGGGTTCATTTGAACCAACTTGAGTACGTCAGGTGGTGTTCTTTCCTTGTATATTATTGTAGACATTATTTGGTTTTGTTTATGATTGGGTGGAAGGGTGGCATATTGTGTTTGATATTCATGTTATGGGTTGTGGTATACTAGTGGTGTTTTATGTGTTAAAAAAAAAGAAAGTTGGGATTTGAGTATTTGAGCTGAAGGTGAATTGAAGAAGTTATAATGATCGTTTCCTTCAAAACCATACATTAGGGTCAATATATCTCAGGTGTGGGGATGGGGGAAATTTGGGGATTTTGAAAAAAACCAAACCAAACAATTGTCAAATTTGAATATTTAACCTTAATCTACATGACACATCGGTATCCCTTTTTTTCCTTTCTTGGTGAGTTTTTGGGCCACATGGATGCTTTCTAGAAATTAATTCTTTGGTTGAGTGATAGTGTGTGATTTGTGTTAACAGAACTTGGGTAATATATGCTTGTTGAAACCTAAGTGTAACATGCTTGTGAAGATGATAAGGGCATTTAGGTAACCTCGTCTGGATGTGTGAGAGTGTGGGTTTAGGGGTTGGACCTCATAAGATAAATATATGAGCTTGGTAGTGAGAGGGACGGGGGTTTGGACATTAGTAGCCAAAAATTTGAGTTTTAAACCATTCATTTGTAATCCAAGCCTATGTCCTACAAATATTCCACCTATTGATCGACCCGGTTTAAGAGCTTAGTTTAGTTTGATATTGTTATGTATGTGTTCTTTCTCTGGTTGATTGATGTAAAAAAAGAAAAAAAGAAAAAGAAAAAGAAAGAGAAATAAAAAAGAGAAGGAGAAATTAGTGAAGTTGTACAAATAGTGTTGGTTATTTTTTGTTTGTTGTAATAATAAACCGGGTTGATTCAATGAGCTGCATGCATATATCCCACCAGTTCTCACCCTTACACATAGCCTTGTTACAACCCGAAAGTCCTTTTGATTTGTAAGCATGTTAGGCAGTTTGTATGTGGAGACTTGATTATTATCCAAGCTTTTTGTCGCACAATCACACACTATCATGGAGTGATCTAGAATAATCTTGCTAGTATATTTTTGTCACCGAGAGGAGAGTTATTGTGAGGGGTGTGTTATCTAGTATGATGGTAAATTGAGAATTGGATGACATGCTTGTGTTTGGATTATATTGCAATCACTTTTAAGCTTAAAATCGTTTTTGATGTGTTGCTTGGGACAAGCAACGTTTAAGTGTGGGGATGTGACGGGTGGTCCACTGGACAACCCTCAAGTGCTTTAAAACAATCATTATTCCGCACTTAATTGGGTTAATTATTATGATTTGATAACTATGGTGTATATGGCTTTGCAGGTATCGAAGAGCATAAACAAGTAATTTTAAGGTGCTTTGATGGGAACTTGCACTTGACCAAGAGAAGATGAAGACATGGAGAGTTGAGAAAAGAACAAAAATGGAAAAACTGTTGACCACCGTAAGCCACGGTGGGCACCGTAGCTTACGGTGGTGTCTGATCCTTCTATGCACCGTAAGCCAGTCTCTTGGGGCCGTAAGGAAATTCTGACCACTGTAGCTTATGGTGACCACCGTAGCTTACGGTGGTTAGCAACTAGAAAAGTGCAACTGCCCATTTTAACTCGTTTTTGAAGGGTCTTTTGGCATATCAATCATTGGGGAACGTTTGGCAGAGCTTACAGGCGAATTCTTGGTGTTCTTGTGGATTCAAAACAATTTCTAAACATCTACTTTTGGTTTATGATTCATATGAACATAACAATTGAAGGTGCGATGATTTGCAAGACCATGAGTGGCTAAACTCATTGTGATCATCCTAGGTGGAAGGTTTGCTTGAATCATTTGTATTTTTATCTTTGATTTCTAGAATAATAGACTTGCAATATTTGTAGTTTATTATGGTGTTCGGATATTTGTTGGTAAATTATTGATTGATGTTTTGATCTTTGCCTTAATCGTACGTTATTTGTGTCATTGACAATCGAGATATCACAGGAGGGTTAACGGGTTGGATATTGGTTAATTGGTCATCGGGTAACAACCTCGCATCGTAGTAATCCGAGTACTTAGTTCCCTTTTATCACGAACAATTAGTCAAACACGAGTCATGTCTATGTGACTCTTTCTTGTTGGATTTGAAACACAAGTGTTAACTGAAACTGGAAACTTAGGATGATTGCTTGCTTCTAATTTGTTAAACAACCAATATTTGAATTGCAACTAGTTTAAATTCAAAACCAAAACACTAAAAATCCTGAATTTAATTTCTTGCATCTTAGATAAATTAGTTAACTTATTATAAACTTTAGATAGCATATATTCCACAAACTCCCTATGTTCGATACCCACTTACCGCTAGCTATTAGCAGTATTTGGATTAAATTTACATGAGACTACAACATCACGTCATGATTCCAAACCTTTTCTAGATATTTCATTTTATAAAAGATATTACATCCTTATCCTTAACTTGTACAAATGCTTCTGCTTTAATCCATTTGGAAAAGTAGTCTGTTATTGTCAAGATAAAAACTTTTCCTCCTGGAGCCTTTGGCAATTTGCCAACTATCTCTATGCCCCGATTCATGAATGGCCATGGGGATATGATTGGGGTATAATGGTTTAGCAGGTTGTTGAAGGATATTGCTTTGTCTCTGACAAGCATCACACTTCTGGGCATAATTTATTGCATCCTTTCTCATTGTTTGCAGTATTGTATTTGTGAAAACACATTGTACACACTGATCATATGGCACTCTTTGGAATGTTCGTCCACAGTTACGAAGCTCTATTGGCATGAGATCTAAAGAATGGGAATTTTACTAGAGAAGACCTGATACAAGTCGATCTAGATGATCTTGAAGAAATGGATCTAAACTGGCAAATGGCTATGTGATGTGAAGCTAGTCATTTCATGGAAAAGACTGGTAGAAATCGTGTTGCTTCCAAATCTGTCAGTTTTGACAAATCAAAGCTAAGATGCTACAAGTACAAACAATTAGGACATTTCAAGAAAGACTTTCCTCATCCGATTAATCAAAGTGTTCGTCAAACTCGCATTAATGCTATCACTGAAGAACCTAACACGAAAACACTAAGTAGGAGTCTTGATGCACTTTATGTCTGTCACTGTACGAATAGGCTAGATAGAGCATGTGTTGAATATTGTATAGATTGGATTCGAACACACAACCCAAGTAAGAACGTGAGAGGTACATATATGTCACTTCGTATGAAGGTAATTGTTATCTTCATGCGAAGGTAAGCTACCCTCGCATAAAGGTAATTTCCTCACTTTGCACGAGGGTAAAACGTGTCTTTAAATAGTGTGGTGTGTTCATTATTTTATAAGTTTTGGAGTTCCCAAAGGGGAAAGGGGAAATTTTTGCCAGCTTGACAAGATGTATACTTTTTTGGTATGAATGAATGAAGCTTCTGCTGACTCTGTTTCTACTCCTTTCTTAATAACATTTTATCGAATTAGTGATATTATGCCCAAACTTCCGTCTTGAACCGCCGAATCCTGGACTTTCAATTGGTATCAGAGCCATGGTTTTCAGCTCATGAATTATGGACTTATGAAGGATTTAGACGTAAAACATCAAATAAACGGACAATCCACGGACAAAAAGTAAAATTGAACTTATAAGATTGCACTTGAAGGTCCGTGTGACGGATCTGATAGCTCAGGCACTAACTTGATAACCTAGTACACACGCGCGAAATCCATGTATAGTTAGTCGACAATGTAAACACGTTGTATTCACTTCAATCACTTTTTCATTAACTTGTTGTACATTACAGATCCTAGAAACAGTCGGACAGAGCTCCGCCACCAAATCACAAAACGTTCTATTAAATCATTCGCTGATTTATCATTTTTGCACATAAAACTTTCAAATCTTTTAACCCAAATATTTTTTCGATCATGAGAATTCCAATACCACGGTACCTCTTCCCAATCATTCATTTTTACCAAAAATTTTTTGATCCCACAAACACCTTGGTGCGAAGTGAAATTAGAATGAAGTAAACACCTCGTGCTATCTGAAATTTTAAACAAAAATAAGACTAATTAAATTTCACTTTTGTTAAGTAATTATCACTACGTACGAAGTGAATGTCTTTCGTGCGAAGATAATGTCACTTCGCGCGAAGTGGAAGTCGCTTCGTGCGAAGTGAGGTTCAAAATTTCACTTTTTTCATTGTTTGACATGATTTCAGTTGATTTTAGTTCTGATCTTTTCAAGGGTTTATCTTACATGGATTTTATGTATTACACTAAAAATTAGTCGATTTATCCTTCCAATGTCCAAGAAAAGTTCAAAATAAGAAGAAATGATTAGAAGATGAGATGCTATAAGTCCAATGTCTTCAAATCAAGCCATCTATAGCTCTGATACCACTTGAAGGTCTAGGATCTGGCGGTTCTAGACGAAGTTTGGGCATAATATCACTAATTCAGTAGATTGTCATTAAGAAAGGAGTAGAAACCAAATAAGCGGAAGCTTCATTCATTCATACCGAAAGAGTATACATCTTGTCAAGGAGGCCAATTTCGCCAGCTTTTCCCCTTTGGGAACTCCAAAACTTAAAAAACAATGAACACACGACACTATTTATAAACACGTTTTACCCTCGTGCGAAGTGAGGAAATTACCTTCGATAGATACAATACTTCGTACGAATGATTATCACTTCGTACGAAGTGACATATATGTACCTCTGGCGTTCGTACTTGGGTCGTGTGTTCATTTCTAATCCATACAATATTCAACACACGCTCTATCTAGCCTATTCGTATAGTGACGGACACAAAGTGCATCAACAAGGAGAACGCAAAGAAAGCTCTTGTTGTTCAAGATTTCGAATGGACCAATGAGATCAAGGATGCTGAAGAGCATAAATGCAAAGCTTTGATGACCAAAATTACTCATGTTGACAAAGATGAGAGCAATTAAAAAATAGGAGTTCGACTGGGTCTAGTAATCAATGGATCGAATCAAAAAATCAGAATGCAGGTGTGCAGGATGAGAACCATGAAGAGAAGAAAGTCAAGAAAGTTATGGAGAAGGTACTGACAGTTGAGGAGGAACTATGTACTTGTTCTGTCAAAGGAAGAGCTATTGCGAAAGGAATGTCATTAAAGGTAATCGATAAATTATGTACTAATGATTGTATGAAACAGGTTAAAAGTATGTATGACAATAATGTGACTCTCGTTTGAAATAATGACTCTACATTAAGAATCAATGATGAACTTAAAAAGAATCAACTTGAGTATAAGATCAAACTAGAGGACAATCTAGAAGAAATTAAGGCTCTGAAAAAGATTGGACTTTGGTAAAGATGCCTTGATTAATGACCTAACCGAAAAACTAACAATGTCTAGAAATGAAACTGCTAAACTACAAATCACAACAGACAAGTGGATGGTTAGCAAAAAGGTTTCTCAAGAATTAGAAAGCATTTAATGACCAAGTCGTGTAAAACATGGAGTTGGTTATAAAGATAGATTGGGTATTGATTGAATGCACTATAGTCCACCTCTAATGAACAACTATAATCCTACACATACTCCACACCGTATGAATGGTTCTATTAACACTAATGATTCTAATCTAGATTATGCAGGTTTAGATTATGAGGAGTCTCATCTAAGGATTGAGAATGTGGAAAATGTGGTGGAAGAAAGTACCGTTGGTTTAGGATTTAATGGTTTTGTAATAATTTGAAAGATAATGATTCGAACTTTAGCCGGACTGATTCAATCAAGTCCGAGACTGTCTGTAATGAATACATGAGTGTGCCATATAATGTTTTAAACTTGAATGACTCTATATTTGTTCCATCTTTAGAAAACATCAGATTTAACCGGTAACTAAGTGATGAAATTATTGAGTTAAGAATAAGAAGATATGAAGATTCAAAAGATCTAGAGACTTCATCAAGTATTGACATAACTCAAAGGAAAGAAATGAAGATATCATCTCAAAACCAAGCACTTCATCATGGTCGAAAGACTCACGTAATGAAGAATTAAATGATAAAAGAAGACTCGAACTCAAGATAGAGAAAGCCCTCAGAAAGCAAGATCAATTCAAGTGGAAGGCCACCCAACAAGCACAATCTCAATTCTGAAACTCTCAGACTTCAACATATAGAAGATATAACCATTCTAGACATATATATTTCTTTAAATGTGGAATCAAGGGACATGTGATTAGAATATGTAAAGAAGGAAACAAAATTGAACAACCTTCTACAATTAAGAACATGTGTAATCATGATCGTAATCGTAATCAATTAGAAAACGCTTTTGCAAAACCAAATAACATTAAAAAGTCCATGAAACATATTTCAAAAAGGAACTTGTTTATGGGTAGAAAAACAAAGTATAAAAGCTGAAAATCATGATAGACCCAAGTTTACTCCTACTTGGGTACCGATTTCTCATTAAGTTTTTTATGATAAAGTGTATCCAAAACGACTATTTTGCAGTCCTTGGTATGTAGATTGTGGATGCTCTCATCATATGATCGGGCTAAAGGAGCTCCTATCTGATTTCAAGAACACTAAAGGAGGATTTGTAGGGTTCGCTGGTGATGAAAATGGAGGAAAGATCATTGGTCGTGGAAATGTGCATGAAGATCTTACTCTTGAAGATGTGAATCTTGTACTAGAATTGTGTTTTAATCTTCTCTATGTATCCCAACTATATGATAAGAAGATGTTCATGTTATTCAGAGAAACCGAATGTCTTTTCATTCGTCCTGAGCTCAAGATTCCCGAAGATCTTATTCTGATGAAGGCTCCCATAGAAAACAATAACTACATCTTGGAGCTTGATGACTCTTTCAAAACAAATTCATTAACTTATCTCATTTTAAAGACATTCGATTATGAAGAATTATTATAGCATAGACGTCTTGTGCATGTGAACTTCAAGAACAACAATCGACTGGTTAAGCAAAGTCTTGTTCGTGGCCTTCCTTACAATGATTTTAATTTCTCCAAGAAATGCATGGTGTATGCCAAAGGAAAGCAACACAAGAAGCCTCATAAAACCAGACTTGAAAACTCAATTGATACTCCTGTTCAAATGATTCATATGGATTTATTTGGTCTTGTGAATGTTAAAAGTATTGCTAAAAATTCATATTGTCTGGTCGTTTCAAATGATTTCTAGTGATATTCTTTGGTATTTTTTCTTTCTATCAAGAGCGAAATAGTGGAGTTAGTCAAAGGTTTCATCATTAGGATTGAGAATGTCCTAAAGAAGAAAGTTATCACCATCCAGTGTGACAATGGTTCTGAATTCAAAAATGTAGATCTTAACTCATTTTGTGAAGACAAAGGTATTCAAATACAGTTTAGTGCAGCTAGAACTCCACAACAATACATTGTTGCAGAACGTAAGAAAATAACACTGATCGAAACTACAAGGACCATGTTAATTGATTTGAAACTTCCTATCATTTTTTGGGCTAAAGCCATCAACACAATGTTCTCAATTAAGCTCTTGTGGTGAAAGCTAAAAGGAAAACTGCTTATGAGCTCATCTTTAAAGGAAAACCTCTAATAAACTACCTTTTGGTTGTTCATGTACTTTGATGAGCACTTCTGATATTCTAACAAGTTTGTAGTTGTAGGTGACGAATGCTTCTTTGTCGGATATTTATCATCTCAAATGGCTTATAGAGTTTACAACAAATGAACCAAATCATAGTAGAATCTTACTATGTTGACTAGCAAGAAAGCAATCAAACTAACACTAGAACTGGCCCTGATTGGTTCTCCAATACTAGTGTGATCTTTAACATCATGTTTCTTCTTCTAGTTGAAAATCAATCAAATGAACATACAATAAATTAAGAAACTGATGTCTGCTCTGATGATGAAGATGTATCTAGACCCTTTTTTAGGTTCTTACCGTTAACTTCATTTGTTAAATCTTTATGATCTTGTAGCACATACGCATATGCATTCACATTAGACGTGTAGGTTATAACACTTGAACTAACATAAACTAGTGGGACTAGTTTCATGTATACAGTTGAAGTTAAATTCTAACTTTCTGTGCAACATTATAAAGTATATAACTGAGGGACTAAAGGTGTAATTAAGGGAAGCCTTCAAATATTCGTAATTTCACCTAAACCCTCACCTAAATTTAGAACTCTCACCCACCTTTGAAAACCCTAATTGCACCCTCACAAATTTGGATCCCCCTATAAACCACAATTTCGGAACCACTTATACCCAAACACAAAACTCGGACACCCTCTCACACCCTTAATTAATACAAACTCGGAACCTTTTATTTTGCTACACAAATTCGGAATAGTTAAAATCCCTTCATCGACTTTCAAAGGTTCCGTATATAAAGATATCATGCAAACACTAATCACATTATTTAGAACTTGTATAATGGCAATTCTCCTCAGGCTTTTAAACTCCTTTTTTCTTTCAAGCTTTCAGAATCGCTTTTGCTATTATATCAATCTTCCTAGTTTTCTTTAACTGTATTTGCTTGTATGTTTACGTGAAAACATGGATCAAGAATGCTTGGGTTTGTATAGATAACAAGCATTGATCGTTCATGATGTTTGTTAGATTATAATTTACGTATATATGCACGTGTGCATATAGTTTTGATTTATAACAGGATTTTGATGATAACTTGGTGATAAAATTGATCTACATACTATTATAAATTTCTTAGAAGTCGAAAAATATGATATAACGTTCATAAACATGTTTTTTACAAAGGTCCGAGTTCAAACAGATTCTATCCAAGTTTTGAGCCGACTTGTATTGGCTATAACTTAATCAAAACATAATGAAAACGTCTGGTTCTTAAGTCTAAAACGAATTTGAATGAAATAACTTTCAAAACCAAGTAGATTCGTAATTTTTTTAACAACTTTAGGTCGGTAAAACTATTAAAATGGAAACACAGGTACAGGCTACGTTTATCTACAAAAATTGCAGCCTGTTACGAAGGTCATAACCCTGTCGACTACTGGAGTCAATACTTCAAATTTTTGTAGTAGGTATTTCTAGGAGATTACTAAATTCTCCAACTAGAATTTTGTCAATTGGATTGACATGGACTTTTATATAAATTAAACTGTAAACTATCGACGAATGAGACAAAATTGCCCTTTATGTGCTAAATAATTTTTTTGTGATTTTTCTGTGAACATTTATACTTTGATAAAACTATACAAACCTTTTTGGACCTAATGATATGTCTCATGAATGATTCCTAATTTTTCTAGTCTGTTTACTATTTTAAATGAAAATCATGAAACAGCTCAGCAACGGACATTGAGCTGAAACCGCTGATACTTGATGTTTATGTGTATAAGTGCATTTGCTTGTTAATACGAGGTGTTAATTGTTATGTGATAACTATGCGAACATCATTGAACGTGTTACATGTTGTGAGTTCTACACACCCATGTAATCCATTGGACGAACAACTAAGTGTCAACGTGTATGCATATTATGTGGTAGTATACATGTGAATTTATGTGACTTATGTGGATAGTAACTAACGAAAAAACCGTAACCATATCAGGATGTGGTTGACCACATTTAATCCTTGTCACTAAATTCTAGCCGAGCAAATCTAAGGTGAGTTCACAAGTTTACAAAAAGCATGCAATCCCTGGTTTAGGACCACAATTATATTCTTGGACTGGAATATGGCAACTTAAATACTCTAGTTTATTTTCATGTCTATAGTGGACTGAACGGAACATCTATTTGAAAAGTCCCTACTCGTTATACTTATTAGTTGCCCATAAAGGCAAATGGGGTATTAGTTGATAATGCTATTAGATTTGACAAACCTCACACTGTGCTGGGAGTTGGGCGTGAAATTTTGACCCTAACTATTGCATCAATGTAGATAGACATTGGTGCGGAGGGCACAACAACTTACTACGTCAAGTATTCAGTATCACATGTTTAGTTGCTTAATAGTGGGTACCTACCCATGACATGTCTTTAAAATATTATATTTAGAACTTACTTTTTCGTTGAACTAAAATTATGAACTCGCCAACTTTATGCTGATACAATTTAGCATTCTTTGTAGGACATTAGGTACGACTCAGATGGGAACTTGCAGGTTGGAGAGTGTCATGACTTTTGGGTTAAACTGTTTTCATTTTTATGCTTAACAACTGTCGTTTTTAGTAGGTCTAGATTTTATGGTTTTGCTTCCACTGTTAACTAAAACAAAAGTTTTTAAACAAACAAAACTCTTATCACTATTCATGTTGATGGTGATAGCTAAACATTTTCCAATAAAACTGAAATGGTTCAACATGATTTGTGGCTTGATCCTAGATGTCACGCGCCTCACGATAAAACTCTGCATGTGGAATTTGAGGGTGTGACAGATTGTGTAACATTTGTCAAAAACGGGTTTCCAAACCCGCTCCGTTTTGTAATCGAATATCAAGTTATAAATGTCACATTGTGTATTTATGGTTATTTTGGTTTTTAATGATACATAATTAATAAACAAACTAAACTATAAAAATTATATTTGATAAAAAGTTAAAACAAAATAAATAAAAATGAAATGTTGCTGCCGGGACTCGAACCCGGGTCAGCCAAATCTGAAATCCAACGACTTAACACACACTCGCATCACCACTCCGCCACTTGTTATTTTCTGTTATCCCTAGGAAACAAATAACATTTATACACAAACTCGGTTAAACCGGTTGCGCCAACTGAGAAACGGAAATCGGCAATTCAATCGTCAAATCGTTTGAATACTCGCACATTCACGTTTATAACCGATGAATCGATGATGTTAATCAATTCGGAAGTGATTGAACATCAATTTTCATTATTACCGGTTTTTATAACCGAAAAGAATCAAGTCCAGATTACTTCAACTCCAGACCCCTCTCGCGACTCAGAAACGTCATAGCAATACTCCATTTCACTCTCGTCACATTTTCAGACCATCAGAACGTCTAAATCAACTCGCCGGAATTTTCTGCAAAATTCGCCGGAAAACCGTATTCATCCTCAAACGGTAAATCTTTCAATATCATTGTAGTTCAACAATTGTTAGGCTATTTCTAACTTAAACCTCTCAATTGAAATCGAATTCAGGCACTGTATTCAGCTAATTTCAGTTCACCAGAAAGATTCTGAAAATCTCTATATTCATCTGAGAATCGGTAAGGGCATTCAAACCCTCTGTTAACATTTGTTGATCACTTCAATTTCACGATTAGCTAATAAAAACGGTTAATTGTCTTGTTCAGTTGAAGTGCATAAAAACAGGGACCGACACACTGCCGGAATTCTGAAATAAACCGTTCATCGGTATGTTCATCTCTAATTACCGTCTCTGTCATTTCATTTTAGCCTTAAGAATATTTGTTAATCATAAAAACAAGAAACGGATCAGTGATTCAGTCGTCGGAAATTTGAATGAAGAAGACGAAGTTAGTTAGGTTATAAGTTTATTTAAAACCTGTAAAATGAACGGGTTAGACACACAGTCCAGCGGTGGACTGTGTGCAAAATATATACGCATGTCCCGAGTTCGATTCCTGATACACGCACACCTTATGTAATAAAATGCCTTTTTGTTTAAAAACTAAACCGGTTAACTTCGTTAGTTGTTAAGTATAATAAAAACCGAGATATTAACCAGATTAGACACACAGTCCAGCGGTGGACTGTGTGCAACACTAAGTCACATGTCGCGCGTTCGAAACCCGTCATTGGCACCGGTTTGTTGAATTAAAATGTTTTTGCAATTAAAAGAATTTCGGTTAAACTGAATAAGTATATAAATATAATTAAAAACAAGATTATTTCGGGTTAGACACGTAGCTCAGTTGGTAGAGCTGCGTGCACGTGTACAGGAGGTCTCGGGTTCGAGCCTCACCCGGCGCAAACAATTTCACATACGAACCGGTCAACGGTCAATGGTCAACGGTCAACGCAAAATAAACAATTTTTTTATATTTTTATTTATTTAATTTAATTTAAAAATCAATTAAAAATACTTAAAAATAACATTTTTAAAGATAGAAAATAGCCTTGAACTCACGAAAATATATCTAAAAATTCTATTAACATCCTTAATAAAATCCACTCATTTGCTATATTTTTTTCCGTTATTATTTAGGTTAGAAATTCTCGTTGTTCAATTCTCCCGATTCGTGCGCATCTCGTCATCTCCATTCAAACGCACCCAATGTGAGTGAATCTTTACAAATTCCCCGTTTTAATCACGTTTTGGGGTGTATCATGTGTCTTGTTACATATATTATAATTAAACCATTGTGCATACATCATATCATGAACTTGTGTATTCAGTTTGTTTCAACTGTTGTGTAGTTATTGTTGGATGCAATTCATTATTTTCAGTACATGCAATTTCATAGGCCGCCGCTCCCCATTACATTATGAGCGTTGAGCATGTTCCCCATTTCATATGAGGTTGAACCTGGCGTGCCCACATACGATCGGCTCCATTTGATTGAGCCTTGATCGCACAGACATTTTTCATTTTCAGTACATGCAATACGATCGGCTCCGTTTGATTGAGCCTTGATCGCACAGTTTCATTTATGTTATTTATCGTATGATGTTGGTATGTTCATGTACGCTATCATATGTTATTGTATGTTATAGTTGTGATTGCTATTTGCCACTGCTTGATTATTTACATTTGCTCATTTTTATGATTATGCACAATTTTTCATTGATAAACTAACAAGTAAATCATTAATAAATGTTTATCTAATAAGGTTCACTCGCCAACTTATGTTGACCCAAAACCCCCTATTTTTACACATGATACATGTGAGCCAGGTGCAGTCAGGAACACATAGGATTGGACTAGAAGAATAAAATGATGTAGAGTTTGGGATTGTTATGTTTGGTTTATTATCTTTGTATTGTATGAACATGTTCGGATATTTGGAAATGTAACTTTAACTTTAATAAATATGAAACATATTAGTAAATGTCATGAGCTTTGGTGATAACCCAATTATGCCCCGACTCTTATTCCGCTGCGGGTCGGGGTGTGACAGATTGGTATTAGAGCTATTGGTTATTGTGAACTAGGTTTAAATTTTTTAAAAACCAGAATATTGCCTTTCTCTTTCGAAAAGCTACGATGACACTCCGCTTCAAAGTGCAAGGTTCATTAGTCTTGTTTCATACACTATACATATACTTACTTAGCTTTTGCACATGCATTTCATTAGTTACAGATACAGACACATTCGTTTGACATTTATGCATGGCATTTGCACACGTTATACTTATAGGAATGTCGATTTCAAGTTCGCCTCTTGCACCAGACAACGAACCGATCATTCTCGGACTACTACCTCAATCGCAATACCCAACCTATTTACTCCAAATCATTAGGTTGCAGCTTGGCTTAAAACTGTTCCAAACCATACAACCAACGAGTCCATTCACGTACAATACCCATGATTTAACGTTACCGAAAAATGTTCCCGAAAGTCGTCCAGACATTTTTCACACACCCCAAAATAATTCCTAACAATGAATATAAGCTTCTACGGAGTCATACCTTTGCGTACGTGTCGTCCTTGGCGCATTTATATTACTCTAAACTACTGACAACTTGACCATACAACATTCGTTTCATGTGTTCTACTTATCCATGCGATCGTCTCAACATGCCGGACATCTAAAAATTACCGACGTCATCCGTCGACGCCGCCTCTGCTGCAAGAACACAGATCTGACTCTCCGTGCCTTGGAGTAGACTAGAACCGACCCAAACGAACCACATTTAAGCAAATAATATGGTCATGAATTCATGTCAATGAACCACATCAACTCCACCTGTCGATATCGCCGTCGTTGGAAACTGCCGCTACGGTCACCGGAAAACCAAACAATGGCCGAAGGGCACAATTTTGCATGGTTATCAACGGGTAACTCGAAACTGTATCATCCGAACTCCGTTTCTGACAAACGATATATCCACGTGACTGTAATGCAACGAACTCTCATTGTGTGCCATTGTCGTCGTCGATCGCTCCTTGAGCTGCCGCCGGTGACCAGAATAGTTGCCGAAATTCTTCGGCTAATTGCCAGATTCTTTGTTTTTCGCTTAATTCTTCGCCTGAACATTACCAACCTCTCATTAGTTTGATCCACAACCAAAATAGTGAAACGCTAACAACCATATCACAATCCACATCGATCACAAGGCTAACTCCATTACCCTATTATGTGGCTAATTCTTACTCTAACTTGATTTACACCCTAGCATATCCAACTTTACCAACGGATTTCCCCAAATGGTTCCACGGTCTTAGGGATAATGGAAGACAGCAATACAAATTAGTCAACACTCAGATGAACGCGATGATGTAAACAATTTTCATACACCTTATATTACAAAAGTCGTTATCCCATAAGAGTTTTTCCTTTTATACGAATCTCTTCACTAGCCTTGGCACTAGCTGATGCTTGTCGTTTAATGCGATATCCAGTTACCATTGTCGTCTTAGAAAATTCTATCATTCTGTTATTATGGTGACACTACATTTCCGCTTCTCCTTGTAGTAACTCCAATAAGATTGCGCTCTAGCTTAGAGAATGATAAACTCAACTTTCGAGCCTTGGTGATCAATTCTTGAACTCTAAAGATGGTGATGTATTGTTAATACGATCTTATCATTTCGAACATGTTTTTGGGTCCTCGTAAAGAAACCTCATGACGACGTATGTGCTATTCCTAATTCATGCACACGACTTAGTTCAACACTTTCGAATTTGGTTGCTTATATACTTGACCAATTACAAACTCATTTAAGTTCATGAATTGTAGTGAATTTATCCTTATTCGTACACGGGCAAGCTCGACTATTTTGATGGACGCTTCAGTCGAACCTAGACACTACAAACTCGGGCAACAACCATTTTCTCTAGTTAATTCTTGTTGTGCCAATACCATCAACGTAACATTTTCATCGACGAATAACATTCTTTATTTCTATTTTTACCACTTGTGTACGACCAACTACATCCTCGTTATCAAATAAATCTTTATAGATAATTCTAAAACAAATATGTATTACACCGAGTGGAACATATTGATGGCGACCACACTTTGGTATGTTTTTCGCGTGTTATCTTATTGTGCTAAAATGAATACCATAGTTCTTATCTAAGTCTGACATACACTAATCTTTGCTTGGTTAAATCAATCTCCACGAAAGTTACTCGAGGAGTAATGACCCATATTTAAGTTCATCAAGTGTAGGAGCACAAAATACACTTTCTACTTCAGTGAGGTATGCCGAGGTCAACATGCTTTCCGTGTGAAAGCACCATACTTATGTATAACTTCATCAACCTCTTTGTTTCCATAATCATTTCCTCTTTGATCGGGAGCTGGTCATCTACTACAACTAATTGCAACCGAAATAGCATGATCGATATCTACCAAGCTATCATGATCAATATCAACTGCAATGATTTAGTTTTATTAACCTATATGAGATCGGGCTACCATCTATTGAGAGTCCAAGATGAGGACATCTCTAAGACTGCCTTTTGAAATCGTTACGGACATTACGAGTTCCTATTTATGCCTTTCGGATTAACCAATGCACCAAAGGCCGTCATGGACCTCATGAACTGAGTGTGGAAACCTTACCTCGACAACTTCGCTATCGTTTTCTTCGATGACATTTTGATTTACTCTAAGAGCAAGGAGGAACACCAGGAGCATTTACGCCTTGTCTTAGAGCTTCTGAAAAGGGAACAACTTTATGCAAAATTCTTAAAATGTGACTTTTGGATTCGTGAAGTTCATTTCCTTGGACATGTAGTGAACGAAGTTAGAATGGATGTTGATCCAGCCAAGTTTGACTCTATTAAGAGTTGGCCTGCAATGAAAACTTCCACTTAAATACGCCAATTCCTTGGTCTTGCGGGTTACTACCAAAGGTTCATTAAGGGATTATCAACAATCGCTCTACCTCTCACAGCTCTTACTCAAAAGGGTACCATTTACAAGTGGGGTGATACCCATGAATCCGCCTTTCAGGTACTGAAACAGATACTCTATAGCGCACCCTTCTTGTCCTTACTAGAGGGTACGAATGATTTCGTTGTTTACTGTGACGCATCTATTAAGGGTCTTGGTTGCGTTCTGAGGCAACATGAGAAAGTAATTGCGTGCGCATCTCGTCAGCTTAAAGTTCACGAGAAGAACTACACTACTCATAAGCTAGAATGGGGAGTCGTGGTCTTTGTTCTCAAAATCTCGAGACATTACTTGTACCGTACCAAACGTACGATTTATACCGATCACAAGAGTCTTCAGCACATCTTTGAACAGAAAGAGTTAAACATGCGACAATGTCGTTCGATTGAGCTCCTAAATGATTATGACTATGCTATCTGATACCATCCACGTAAAGCTAATGTAGTAGCTGGTGCCCTCAGCGGTAAAGAAGCATAACCCAAATGAGTTCGAGCATTACAACTCACCAGTCATTTGAACCTTCTTGACCAAATCTGTTCTACTCAAGTTGACACGTTAAAGGAGGAGAACCATCAAGTTGAATCCATGCGGGGCACGGAGAAACAACTCGAAACCATATCGGACGGTATTTGCTATTTCATGGAACTGCATACCATCCCTAAACTGATGGTTAGAGTGAACTTACCATTCAGACTCTTGAAGCTATGTTGCGGGCATGTGTTATCGATTTTGGTAACGGTTGGGAGAGGCACCTACGACTGGTGGAATTCTCCAACAACAATAGTTACCACTCTAGCATTGAGGCAGCAATGTTCAAAGCGTTGTACATACGAAAATGCCGATCCCCTCTCTGTTGGGCTGAAGTCGGAGACAGCCAAATCGCCGGTCCTGAACGTTGTGCTTGAAATCTCTAAGAAAATTGTTCAAATCATAAACCGTATGGCGGCAGCTCGTGACCATCAGAAAAGCTATGCTAACAAACACAGAAAACCATTAGAATTTCAAGTAGGTTACAAGGTTTTGTTGAAAGTCTCACCTTCGAAAGGTGTGGCTCATTTTGGGAAACAATGAAAACAAAATCCGCATTA
This sequence comes from Scalesia atractyloides, assembly GCA_947069175.1. Classification (NCBI taxonomy): domain Eukaryota; kingdom Viridiplantae; phylum Streptophyta; class Magnoliopsida; order Asterales; family Asteraceae; genus Scalesia; species Scalesia atractyloides. The sequence continues at coordinate 29,374,885 of CAMTDV010000002.1, forward strand.
TGTTGGACCATTTGAAATTGTAGAAAGAATCAACACTATGGCATATAGATTGAACCTACCCGAGGAACTCAGTGCATTTCACAATGTTTTTCATGTCTCGAATCTAAAGAAGTGGCTATCTAATGAGACACTTGTGGTTTGTTCAAAGAACTGACAATTGATGATCAACTACATTTTATCGAAGAACCACTTGTGATCATGGATAGAGAAGTCAAAACTCCTAAACACAGCAAGATACCCATTGTGAGAGTTTGTTGGAATTTAAAATGGGGATCAAAGTTCACTTGGGAGTGAGAAGATCAAATGATGCGCAAGTACCCCCAACTGTTGAAAACCGTTACGCCAACTTGCGAATCTACTTGTGAATTTCACGAAAAAATTCCCAATCAACTTGGAGATGTTGTGATACCCAGGGTAAATCATCAGACACTTTAATTTCTTCAGAGTGACTGCTTACAAAATTTCGAGACGGAATTTCTTTCAACTTGAGGATTATGTGACAACTTGCATTTCTTCAGCTTACCAAATCTTGGGGACGGAATTTCTTTCATCGAGGTAAAAATTCTCATAAGAAAAATAAACAGATCAAGCCAATGTAAAGCTTGTCACTGGAAAATAAACAGATCATGTCGTCGACTAACATGGGTCGGTTGCTCACAGATGCAATAAACTGATCAGGCCGGCGCCTTTGATCGTCGTCGTGGCACTTCATTATAGGAAAACCTTGAGTTGTTCTCGGAAACAAACCTGTTCATGATATTTCTCGTTAACAATACTAAAACATTTGAAGGCACATGTTTGTAGGCGGTCTATAGTGGTGGCTATTAGGTGTGCTGAAGGTGGGCAGAGGTAAGGGTGAACCGGATCCTATGCGTATGATAAAAAAAGTGAAAGTTATTATTTATTTACTTCACTATTGATTTTCTATAAATTAAATTAAATACGGATTTATAAACATTAAATTAATATGTAATCTTTGTTAGTTACGTTTGTACTTATAAAAGAAATAGCCAACTAAGTTAAATCAAGTTATAACGTCAAGGGGCTAAGAGTGTCAAAGTTAAAATTTAATTAATGCAGTTTGAAAGTGAATGGGCTGGATTGATAAAGTTTGGAAAGTTATTAAAAGGAAAAAGGAAGAAAAAGGCGCATGCGCCAGGTTCGGCCCCATTCGCGAACAAACAAAGCATGTAACCAACTGGACTACACCTTTCCTAGTGTTAAAATCCGGCCCCAAAACCTTAAAACCCCTCACCGAACTCGCATCTGATCTACATCGTGTGTTATTTATGCAACCACACAGGCCATAAACGACATGCGAAGAATCGAATGACATGTCATTTAAACCAAATCATTTTGTGCTTGAACTTTCCATTTAATTTTAATTAAGTCTCAATTAAAACCCCAATAATGTACTTCAAGAACACCAATTGGGTTTTTACCCAAATCATCAAAGTAACTTCTAAAACTTGTGTCAATTGTCCTCCTGCTAATTCAATGCAAAATCCCACTCATAGTTTCCATTAATATGAACCGTACATCGCCAATTAATCCAGGAACAACCTAGGGCTATTAACTTCCAACTACGATTTCTCATTCCATACTCAACCAAATCTGATAATTCCAAAGCCTAAACCTATTTATTTTTCAAACTCTACAAAATCCCTCTATGCATTTCTATGATAGAGGACATACAAATTTAGATTTGATACCATGATAGATTAGGGTTCTTGAACTTTTAAATTTGGGGATTTTGACTTTAGAGACTTGTTATGATGAAACTGAAATCATGTTTGTGCTTATTATTATGTTAGATTAGATTCTAGAAGTTAAACATGGATCGTGAATGCTAGGGTTAGTGTAGATAAAAAGTTTGGATTGTTCATGAAGTTTGTTAGATTATAGTTTATGTATATATGCACATATGCATAGATTTTTTTATTTATAACATGAGTTTGCTGATAACTTGGTGATAAAACTGATCTACATACTACTATACATTTATTAGTAGTCGAAAAATATGATATAACATTCCTAAACATGTTTTTACAAAGATCCAAGTTCAAGCAGATTATGTCCGAGTTTTTCATCTGACTTGTATTGGCTGTTACTTAATCAAAACATAACGAAAATGTGTGGTTCTTGAGTCTAAAAGGAAATTTAATGAAATAGCTATTTAACCCAACTAGATTCATATATTTTCGACAAGTTTAGGTCAGTCAAAAGATTAAAACGGAAACACAGGTACAAGCTATGTTTTTCTTGAGAAATTGTAGCCTGTTACGAAAGTCATAAGTTGGTCTATGTTTTGACTTAATACTTGAAATATTTACAGTTGATGGTTCAAGCGGATTACGAAAATCTTAAACTAGAATTTCATCAATCGGGTCGACGAGGATTTTTATATAAATTAAACTGTAAGCTGTCCAAAGAATGTGACGAAATTGCCCTTTATGTGCTAAATATTTTTTGACAATTTTTCTTTGTCTATGTATTCTTTGAGAAAATTACACAAACCTTTATGAACCTAATGACACGTCTTAATTAATTGTAATTTTTCTAGTCTGTTTACTATTTAAAACAAAAATCACCAAAACAACTCAACAACGCACATCAAGCTGAAACTGCTGAAACTTGATATTTATGTGTAAAAGTGCATTAGCTTGTTAACACGAGTTGTTAACTGTTATGTGATAGCTATGCGAACGTCATTGAACATGCTACATGTTATGAGTTGAACACATGCACGTAATCATACTAACGAACAACTAATTGTCAACATGTATGCATATTATGTGGTAGTTACGTGTAGAATTTATGTGACTTATGTGGATAGTAACAATATCAGGACATGGTTGACTACACTTAATCCCAGTCACCAAATTCTTGCCGAGTAAATCTAAGGTAAGTTCACAAATTTACTAAAAGCATGCAATCCTTAGTTTGGGATTACACTATCCCTGGTTTGGGATCACACTTATATTCCTGTACTGGAATATGGCAACTTAAATACAATAGTTTATGTTCATGTCTAGAGTGGACTAAACAGAACATCTATCTGGAAAGTTACTCTTTATACAGATCAGTTGCCTGTAGAGGTAAACATGATATTAGTTGATAGCGCTATTAGATTTGACAAGCCTGACACCGTGCTAGGAGCCGGGTGTGAACTTTTGACCCTAACTATTGCATCAATGCGGATAGGCATTGGTGCGGAGCACACAACAACTTACTACGTCAAGTATTCGGTATCACATGTTTAGTTGCTTAAAAGTGGGCTAGCTACCCTGGCATGTCTTTAAAACATTGTATTTGGAACTTACTTTTTCATTGAACTAAAACTTTGAAGTCACCAACTTTATGTTGATACACTTTAGCATACTTTGAAGGATGTTAGGTATAGCTTAGATGGGAACTTGCAGGTTGGAGAGTGCCATGGCTTTTGGGTTAAACTATTTTCATTATTATACTTAACAACTATGGTTTTTTATTTTTTTATGATTTTATGGTTTTACTTCTGCTATGAACTTAAATTAATGTTCTCAAAAAAACAAAACTCTTATCACTATTCATGTTGAATGTGATAGCTAAACATTTTCCAATTAAATTGAAATGCTTCAACATGATTAGTAGGTTGATCCTGGATGTCACGTGCCTTGTGGTAGAACCCCGCATGTGGAATTTGAGGGTGTGACAGTCTTAGCCCATCATTTTCATATGTTGTTATTTCGCCATCTCAACATTCAATTGTTGATGATCACATATAAGTTGTGACTCCCAATGATTGTCAAAATGATGGAGCCTTAACTTCTAATGCACATGATCCCTTGACTCACAACATAATGGGTCAAGTGATTCTTCTTTAGTTAATGTAAACTCAATTCTTGATCATCATCTTGTGAACATGCTTGTCAATGTTGAGCACCACTCTGGTCCAAACTATGTTTCTCTTCGAAATCATCCACGAGAAAATATCATCAGATCAATCTCCGGAGGTGTCATGCAGCTTTTCTTTCTCAAGAAGTTCCACCTAAGAATGAGCATACTTTGCTTGATTCAAGTTGGATTGATGCCATGCAAGAAGAACTCAATCAATTCTTAAAACTGAAGGTTTGGGCGTTGGTAGAGCTCCCTAAAAGAAAATATCCAATTGGAACGAAGTGGGTATACAAAAACAAAAGGGATGATCATGGAGTGGTTGTTCGAAACAAAGCACGACTTGTAGTTCAAAGATTTAAGCAAGAGGAAGGAATTGATTACGATGAGATTTTTTCTCCAGTCGCTCGACTTGAAGCTATTTGAATCTTCTAGGCACATGCAACTTACAAGAATTTCAAAGTCTATCAGATATATGTCAAAAATGCTTTCTTATACGGAGACGGGAAGGAGGAAGTTTATGTTTTTCAACCACCTGGCTTCGAAGATCCATTTTATCAAGAAAGATGCTACAAACTTGATAAGGCACTATATGGTCTTCACAAGGCTCCTAGTGGCTAGTATAACATTTTATCCAAATATCTTTTGTAGAACGAATTTTCAATGGGGCATATCGATATGACATTTTTCAATAGAATAGTTGGAGATGACATCATGCTTGTTCAAGTATATGTCGATGACATTATTTTCAGATCATCAAATGACAATCTATGTAAAGAGTTTGAAAAAGTGATGAAGGCCAAATTTGAGATGAGCATGATGTGAGTCCCAAATCAGATTCGGATCACAATGGTTGATTGTTATCACTCAAAAAACTATAGATTGGTTGTTTGGATGTGTAAAAGTTAAGAAAAACCAAACCATGAAGGGTGAAGATTCTTGAATGGATCAAAACAACAAGTGTTGTATATTAAATCCTAAAAAGATGTAATCAATAACAACACTTGGTTATCCGGATTAAGCACAATAACAAGAATCACAACACAAGTGTAATCACCAAAATCTGTCCAAGAAGCTTGGACAAAAAATTCATTCAAGAACATATATATACACAGTCTGACTACCCAGCGTATTTATCAAATACGCTAGGTTATTAATTACGCCGCCAATATACAACTTTCATATAATTGCACATTTGACCTTTTTAGATTACCTAACTATTACAAACCAGCTCAAACTATGATTACTCAAGTACCAATGGTCTCAAAATGTTCTAACAATATCCCCCCTAGACCATTGCGTACTTGAGCTTCTTCAGTCTTGTTCCGGAGCTTCAGGGTCTGTGGCTGATCCTTGATCCTTTCCTTGCGCAGCTTGATCGTTAGGTTGGTCGGATGTTGCTTTAGTGGGTTGGTTAAAAATAGCTTCACTGGTGGTTTGTTGGCCCTCCTTAGTGACTCCATATGTGGATGAAGTTGGAGGTGGTGGAACGATTTGAAGATTGGAGTCAGATGATGGATCTTTTCTTGGTGGAGAAGATGGTTCAGTCTCAGCTATTTTCTTCTTTCTGAATTCCTCCTTTTCTTTGTTTGCGTCCATCCTGAGCAAAAATTTCCATCACTTCAATCTTTCGAGCCCGCACGCGCTCAACTGCCCTTTGAAAAAGCATCCCTTCCTCTAGGTACTCGTTTCAAGCTCCAACATTGATCTTGTGAAAAAAAACATTCAGATCGGAAAGACAAAACATAAATACGTCCATAGGATCCAGGATACGGATGTCTTCATTTGAGTTTGACCTGATGACTGCTTCACCCGTCTTGCCATCGTAAAACCACTTCTTGAAGTTCGTGAGAGTCACAGGCTGTTCAGGAGGTAGCTTCACCCTAGTTACAACTTTCGCATGATTGATGACCCATGTAATCTTTCCCTTTCCGGTGAACGGGTCTTTGGTGGTCTTAGACACACGTCTTCTAGGGCGTTGAGGCTTGAACACTGAAAATCCTTGCATGCATTCCCTTTGAATTAATCTTTCTAGATCTCCGCCAGTGCTGCTATTTGTCGGATTTATCAGATCGTGCTTGCTGAGCTCTCGTATGTCCCATGTTGGTAAGCTTTGCATGTCGTGGGCATTTCGAAAGTATTGAATGACTCCACCTCGACGTTTTACCACAAACCATCCGATAAGATTGCAGTATTTCCAACTGATGATTTTATCCGTGATCTCAGTTTTCTCAACTATGATCACTTGATAAAAGTCTGGCATCTTCGCTCTTTCCTTCTTAAACCATTCCGGATGCTACGGTTCAAACTCATCTCCGCCATCCATCTCATACAACACATCCTCTTCCAATCCCCATTCGATAAATTTCGCAGGCATCTCAGATTTGTCAACTTCTTCTTCGTCACTATCTTCATCAAGACTAACGTCAACTGCTGATTCAAGATGTTTCTTTTTTCTTTCGGCTCTGTCAGCTTTCTTTTTCTGTTCTCTTTCTCTAAATAAGTCAAAGTTGAAAATTTCTTCGCTCGAGTACTTTGGCTTTCTATTCGCAGCACCATATAGCTCCTGCACTAGCTCATGCAGTTTTTTGAGACCCTCCTGTTGAAATCTGATGAATTCTGATTTCTTGTGGACGTAAGAGTGCAATTCTTTATTCTTCTTTCTCTGTTCTTTCAAGTTTCTCTTTAGCACATCAGTGTTATTCACTTGATTTTTCAGCAAACATAACTCCTTAGCAGGAAATAGACCAATTTCCTTGAATAAACAGTTATAAAGCTCTTGAAATGGTATGGGTCTTGATGGAACTTGCTGAGGAGGAGGTTGAGCCGATACAGGTGGTGTGGGTGGAACGTTTGCTGATGATCCTACGCCTGTTTTTCTTTTCTTTGGCACAACAGCCTCGCTTGGAGAGGGTTCTAGTGGATCAGTCAAAAGTCCTTCCACAAATCTATCCAACTGTTCTTGTTCTGACGTAACAACCATAGGGGTTTCAGATTCTGTCATTTCCCTTCTCTTCATTCTTCTTTCTCATTTCTCAGCCTCTGCAACCGCATGGATGGCTTGCATTATTTCAATTTCTTCCCTAGTTGATCCAGCGCGAATGCTACCGGCCATGATTCATTCTGGATTTGGTGCATCTTTCTTGCTTTTCTTCCTTGACGGTTCCTCTTCGACCACTTTCTTTCCTTTATCTTTACGTTTACAAACAAGTGGTATTTCTTCTTCATCCTCAGCTTCTTCTCCCACGTCAACAGGTCTGTCTCCACCTTCTCTTCCCTTCTTTTCCTTTTCCCAATACTTATTATACTCAGCCACAACCACGGGAAGTCTTTCTTCTCCATACATCCAGTTGTGCAGCATCACCCACTCTTTTGTTTTCAACTCTGTGATTTGTCTTCCTTTAGGTAGTTGAAACTGATACATGTTTCCATCATGTGGTAGGTTCCGATGCTGATCGTTAATAAGCAATTACACAAATCTAGTATACATTGCCAATGCACCTTTATATACGTTGTCGATCATGCAATAGAAAATTAATCCAGAAATGTTGAACGGCTGATTCGTGCATAGATTTAGCATAGCCGCGGACCACTCTAAATTCAACCCATCATAACCGCCTTTTCTATGACATATACTCATACAAAACCTGTGTAGAATGAACCTCTAGCTTTAATGGATCACTCGCATTGTCTCCGAGGCATAGAACCTTTCGAATTCGTTCCTCAGTCACTTTTATTTCCTTGTTCCGCACTGTCGCTGTGATGTGCTTGACATTGTTCAGCATTCTTACCCTTGCAGTTCTCCAGAATTCTTCTATGTGGATTGAGTAAATTGTGGGATTTGCCTAGACTGCATAGCTTATTTTGCTCCGCGAGCCAGTCCATCACGTCTTCAAATCAGGCTCTAGAGGAACTAGAGTGATGGGCTGATTGTGCTTTCTAGTACCGTTCCATACTAATGGTTGAGCCATTCCTGAAATGCGGAAATGAGCCAAGTTAGATTTATATACATAAATATATGTATATATAGAAATAAATATATAAATATGTAAAAGAAATTTAAGAATATATACACATAATATTTTGTACATAAAACATATTTAAAAAAATAGAAAAGAAATTTAAGATGAAAATTTTAAAACCGCTATTATCTACGCTGGTTACCAAAGTTATACACGCAGGACACACGCAAATATATACTTGTGAGACAGTGACAATTACGCAGAAGAAAATTATATACGCATATCATAGATTAGCGAATTTAAGTATAGCCAAGCTTAACTGGCCGGTTGCTTGAACTCGTGTTGAAGACTTAAATCCGTCAACCGATGTTCTGATCAAATACGCTATCTTCAAAAGCAAATACGCCATATTCAAAATTAAATATGCCATATTCAAAATTTTCTTGTTAAACCCACATAATCCCCATTAAACTCGATCAATCTAAACTATATACACGAGCAGAACTTGAAATCGATGCAATAACACACTCAATCATCAAGCAATGAACATTTGAATACTAAAATCATACCGATATCGAACTTTCAGTATCCGATCAGATTTAAGTGTGAATATTTTGGGACATTTAAGAGTGTGGGTTTCAGTTGAAATGAAGAAGACGATGATTGAGAATTTGAAGTCATTTACATAAAGTGAAAAATGAAGTATATATACAACCTTACAATCCAGCGTAATTAATAATTATGCTGGAACAATAAATATGCCGCCCATAGGATTTTTTAAGGTTTCTTCAAGTCTAAGAATCTTGAAATCAATTACGCTCGAAAACCTCAAATTTTCTCAAAAAATGTGCCTTTTTGGTTAAAATTAGTGCAAGAATTTAAAAATAAACTTAAGGAAAATGGAAAATTGCAATTTGGATCCTGAAAATTATTTTTAGGGCCAGGAAGTTTCCTGTTTCACATAAAATTTATGCTTACTGATTCGGTTCCTGTGACTTTCCTGTAGAAGATCATACTAGTAACACTTCGCTATTTTGAGATAAAATATTAGATATTTTGAATAATGAAGGCACAAGAAAAATTGTCAGTATGTTTGTCCTTTTAAATCCATGCACGTATCTTTCAACATGCGATCAGAGAGCCTTTTATCATGTTGTGGTAATATTGACAAGAAATTCGATGTTCTCCCACTCATGTTGAAATGTCAGAATGTTGTGCCCGTGAGTCCCACATCAGGACATACCCCCGCGATCAAGGTATGCGCAAAGATTCCTCATAGCAGGTGAGTATATTGACCTCATTCGTATTTGAAATTTCAACGTTAGACAATTGGTGTTCAGGTCAGTACTTCCATACAGCAAAGAGACCAAAGTCTAACGAGGGCTATGATAGATACCAAATACGGTACGATTTAAGCACTTGAATGATTCTCAATGAGACCTTCATTTTTGTAGGGTTTTGGCCGCATTGGCTCTTTTATAAAGATATCATAATTGTGTCTAGGTCAGCAAATATCCGGATGCAGCAGAAGAGCAACTATGATATCCCCAAATGATTAGCCAATATAAAGACCCAAAATCTCGGACTTTGGCAATATATCAACGCAAGATTTAAGACCATTAAGCCATACGCCGCAACGTGTTACCCACAAGTTGCACAACATTATGGGTATTTAGAATTCTTGTGTGATCATTAACTTTTGCCTCCTATTCGCAGTTTACTTCAAGGTATTGCTGATTCTACTGACACGTCGTTGCTTGGGGCCTCAATCTATTTCTGTTTTAAGATCAAATAAAGTGTTAGTAGTTTTTCTATCATTTCTCATGCAGGTGTCAAACAAGGATTCTTGTTTCAACAATATTTTCTGGAATACTTCCCCCCTTAAAATTTTATTTTCGAAAATTCATTGCTTGAAAAGAAATTTTAAATTTGCAGAAAATCTTTTGGGTGGGCACATTTTTTTAATCACTTCCACTCAAGGAAGTTGACCATCTCCAACCAGGTTACCAACTGGTTCAACCTAGTTTTATCGAAGGCTATCGTGAATATATCAGCTTTCTGTTGCATCGTATCCACCGGCACCACTTGAATATATCCTTTCTCATACGCATCTCAGATCGCATGAATGCGAATTATAATGTGTTTTGTTCTGGAGTGGTGGATAGGGTTCTTCACAATTCCAAGACACGCTTCATTGTCGATGAATATAGGAGTCTTCATAACGTTGATTCCATAATCCAACAACTGATTTTGTATCCAGAGAACTTGAGAACAGCAACTGTAAACTGCCGTGTATTCAGCTTGAGCAGTTGATATGGAGACTGTTGTCTGCTTTTTGCTTTGCCATGAAATGAGACGGTTTCCTAAAAATTGACAGCCTCTGGAGACGAACTTTCTGTCAACTTTACAACCTGCATGATCACTATCAGAATAAGCAATTAAATCCAAATACTATCTTTAGGATACCAAAAACCAAGCTTGGGAGTTCCTTTCAGATAGCGAAAGATTCTTTTGACAACAGCTTCATGAGATTCTTTCGGATCCGTCTGAAATCGCGCACAGAGATAGACAGACCACATAATGTCAGGCCTACTTGCGGTCAGATACATTAATGAGCCTATCATTGATCGATAGAAGGATTTATTTATGGGTTTTCCTTGAAGATTCGAAGTAAGTTCCGTCTGAGCTGCAAAGGGAGTACTAGCAGATTTGCAATCATTCATGTTGTACTTGGAGAGAATATCTCTGATATACTTAGCCTGATGAATGAGTATGCCGTCTTCTCTCTGCTTCACTTCTAATCCCAAGAAAAAACATAAGTTCTCCCATCATGCTCATCTCGAATTTTGCCTTCATAACTTGCTTGAACTCCCTGCAAAGAGCTTCATCAGTTGACCTAAAGATGATATCGTCTACATAGCTCTGCACCAGCATCACGTCATCTCCGATCCGCTTTGTGAAAAGAGTCATATCAATTTTCCCTCTTGAGTACCCACATTCCAGAAGATATGTTGACAAAGTCTCCTACCATGCTCGAGGAGCTTGATGAAGACCATAGAGAGCTTTGTCAAGCTTATAGTACTTCGTAGGGAAGTGAGGATCTTCAAAACTAGGAGGTTGACAGACATAGACTTCTTCTTTCACTTTCCCATACAGAAATGCACTCTTTACATCCATCTGAAACACCTTAAAGTTTTTGAACGAAGCGTAGGCTAAGAAGATTTTGATAACTTCTAAGCGTGCAACCGGTGCAAAAATTTCCTCATAGTCAATCCCCTCCTCCTGCCGAAAACCTTGAACTACCAATCTTGCCTTATTCTTGATAACTGACCATGATCGTCCATCTTGTTTCGAAACACCCACTTGGTACTACTTGGATACTTTCCATCTTGTAAATCAACGAGTTCCCAGACTTTAAGTTTCCGAAATTGGGCTAATTCTTCTTGCATTGCTTGTACCCAGCTGGAGTCTTGAATTGCTTCTTCAATATCTCTTGGGACAGACTACGAGAGAAAAGCTGCATACAGTCCTGTGTTGATGGTATGTGTTTGTCCGTGTGTTCGGACTCCATCTTCAACAGAACCGATGACATTTTCAATTAGATGATTTCGATTGGTCTTGTGCCCTACGTTGGTGTGACTTTCCACTTGTTGAGGCAGATTAGAGAAATGTCCATCGACGTAGATAATTGGAGTTTAATCTTCTTTAGGTGATTCATATACAACCTGCTGTGAAGAAGGATCATCATTGCGAATGGATTCTCAGCAGATGTGTCACCATTACTTCGACAACAAGAAGGGTAGGTGAAATGGGTTGTAAAAGGAGTGAAACCAATGTTTGAAGGATCAAACAATGGCTCTAATGGGGTGGATTCTGCAGGTACGGATTCAGTGACGGGTTCAGCAATGTCGAAGTGTTGAATACAATGTCTACGTCATAATACCAATTTGGAGCGCTACCAGTGTTAGTGGAATTTTCTTCTTGAAAATTGACATAATACGATTCAATCACCATCTTTGTCCATTTATTGTAGACTCGATATGCCTTTTGAGAAGATGAGTAGCCCATGATACGTCACCTAATGCTTCAAACTTGATGAGATTATCTTCAGTATTGAGAAGTGTGCATGAGCATCTGAACGGTCTGAAAAATTCTATCAGAGGCTTCCTTTTGAAAAGTATTTCATAAGCTGTCTTTCCGTGAGGTTTGACAATGAGAACACGATTCAAAATGTAGCATGCTGTGTTGACCGCTTCAGCCCAGAAGATTATGGGAAGCTTGGAGTCGACAAGCATAGTTCTAGTAGCTTTGATGAGAGTTCTGTTCTTGCGTTCCGCTACATCATTTTGCTGAGGAGTTCTGATAGCACTGTATTGAAGATGAATTCCTGTTTCTTCGTAGAAGGAGACAAACATATGATTCTTGAATTCTGTACCGTTGTCGCTTCTTACGGATTTGACCTCCAGCTTGATTATGTTTTCAATCATAGGGATGAAACTTTTCAGAATGGAAGTTGTCTCACTCTTAGCTTCGAGGAAATACACCCATGAGAACCTTGAAAAATCATCAATAATTACCAAACAATAAGATCTTTTAGCTAAACTTTTAACGCTTATAGGGCCCAAAAGATCCATGTGAACTAATTGCAATGGGGCGGAAATCGTATTCACTGCTTTCGACTTATGAGGCTTTTTATGTTGCTTTCCTTGGGCACATGCGACGCATTTTTCTGAAAAAGGAAAAACTTTCATAGCTAAACCTCTTACTAGATTTAATTTAGGAAACTTATTTATGTTTTTAAAATTCACATGCCCCAAACGCCTGTGCCACATCAGTGATTCCGATTCAGATGCTCTTGAAATAAGACATGTCATTTGCTCATTTGATTTGGCATTTTTCATATTCAGCACATAGGTATTATTTTGACGGGGAGCTCTAAGCATGATCATTTCTGCAGGGATGGAGTATTCGGGTTTAAGGAATAAGCACTCCCTGTCATTGAACATCACTGAAATTCCTTTGTCACGGACTTGTGATACACTCACGAGATTGTAACACAACTCTGGAACATAGTTTACATTCTCCAGAGTAAGTGCTTCCGACATAACATCCCCCATTACAACGATCTTCCCTCCTTTTTCGCCTCCGGCAAAGGACACAAAATGACCATCGATAACTCAAAAGTTTTTAAGTAGATCCTTTAACCCGGTCATATGCATGGAGCATCCGCTGTCAACATGCCAGATATATTCCATGACCATCCGAAGCAGTTTCTGAATTCTGTTCTGTTATACAACAACAACAACAAAAGATATGTACATGTTAGCTAGCTTTTGGAACCCAGACTTGCATTACATTAGTTCTATCATGATTTTGAGCAAGAGAGTTTTCTTTTCTTTTCCCAAAATAAGTTGAATCAACTATGCATTTTACTGATTTCAATAGATTGTCAAATTGATCAGTAAAACTCTTAACGAGATCTTGATTAGGTTTAGAAAATTTCTTGCTTTTGCAATGTTTCACAGTATGTCCAAAATGACCATAGCGAAAGCATTGTTTGCAGTTCGATCTTTTCTTTCGGGTGCTGAGTGCGAAGATGATGTATGTGATGAGAATCTTGAGCTGCTTGAGAAATTTGATGACGTAACATGGCTTGAATCTTTGACTTTCTTCAATTTCTTGTCAGGATGATGTTTATCTTCAATGTCGTCTTCACTGTGCTCACTGTCTGATGACAAGGTTGATTCTTGACTTTCATTTGAAATTTCTCCATCACTCTCTGAAGTTGTTGTGCTTGAATCATCTTTATTCCTTTCTTCACTAAAGTCTTTATCAGTCTCTGATGTACTTGCAACTGATGGAACAAACTCGGGAATTTCCTCTGTAAGGAACTTTCCAAATCTATTTTTCTTTAATTCTGGCACAAAGACAGGAGATTCAAGCATAACCTTTTCATCATTAAAAACAGAGTTTAAGGTCATGACTCTCAACCTCAGCATGCACTTGGTTGTGAGTCTTAAGTGTAGGCGCAAGGCCATTACAGTCATCCCGAATGTTCAATTTTAACACAAAGCCGTTACAGTATCCATCCTAGATAAACTATTACAGTTATCCTGAGTAGAAATTTTGTTTGTCTTATTACAATTCCAGGCGAACCAGTTAACTGTTGAATAACTGTCGCCTGAGTAACCAATTCATATTTTTGAACCTCCACAATCATCTTCCTCATCGCACACATCTTCTTGACCCTCACACAGATCTGCATTGCTTTCAGACATCTTAGTATTGTTTTGTGGTTTGTAAAAAGCATTTTGATCCAAAAGATCATTTTTATCGATTAAGTCATTTTTAGGATGAGGAGATGGCATAGGGACATAATTTTTGTTGTGCGGAGGAGGAAATAATTTTCTTTCGTTTCTGAATTTATCCTTATGTCCGATTCCATCCTTTATGAATGTCGTTCGTCGGTAGTTTACAATATCAACCGGTGTTTTTTGACTAATTTTCCATTTATCAATGATGATTTGCAATTTGTTATTTTCGTTTTGTGATTTTCTAGTTTTTCGGTCAAATCATTTATGATGAAATCTTTTCTGAAAACAAATTCTTTTAAAGTCTGCATTTCAGCTATGGTTGAATTCAACTTTCGCTGATATGAAGCTTCATTTTCTTTTAGTTCTTGATTAATTTTCAAAATCTTTTCTTTTTCTTTAATTATGTCACGGTTGAGAGATTTGTAGTGTGCCATGAAATTCAAAGATCGTTTGGAGCACAGCTTCGCTTTAAATTCATATGGTATGCTATTTACCAAATCCTTATCCTCAGTTTCTGACTTCATGGCAGTGGTAGAAGTTCCAACCGCTTCATTCTTGCTGCTACTGATGACTTCTTGAATTGTAGATTTCAACTCACTCATCTCAGCTTTCTGTTTTCCCTTCTCTGAAGTCTGTTCAGCAGGATTGATGATGCTTTTCAGACCCTTGTCATCTTCTGGAATCCTAGCGGTTTGCTTTTCAACACAATTTGGAGCTGACGTGACTAAAACAGTGGAGATGTTTGCCATGAGGGCTTTGTTAACTTCACCTTTAACTTCAGCTATTTCCTCTGACCAATCATAATCTTCCACAACTAAAGCCTTTTGGTTATTTTCAGCAATACTGTCACTCCCTTCAATGGTCACCGGCCTTCTTGTCTGGTTGAGTTCGGCATTCTCGTTCTTCAGCAAAGGGCACTCCCTCTTGAAATGGCCCAGATTTTTGCAATTGTAACATCTCAGCTTGGACTTGTTAAATCCAACTTTTCCGAGAGCTAGCCTTTTTCCTGTTTTATCTTGAAATTTCTTCAATCTAAGAGTGATCATTGCCATCTGCAATTTCAAATCCATCTCCTCCATGTCGTCAGGATCCACTTGATACATGTCCTCAGCTGTAAGGAAATCTCTCTTCAACTCTCCTGGCATGAGAGCCTCATAGCTGCTTAAGAAGGTATTAAACAGAGTGACATGTTCTGTAATAGTTTAAGTGCTTGAGCGTCACTGGCTACGGGAGTCTTCTCGGAGGATGACGAGGCCTTCACAGAGCTTGCGGAAGCATTGGGATAAGATTTGACAACACTTTGAGGATTCAAACCACATGAGGTGATAGGAGCAAGAAACACCATATTCTTGGGAGTCGAGGTTGCAGCAGCTTGCTGAGTAAGCTTCTGAGAATACCCAGTTTGGTTCATTTCTCTCTTAACAATGTCCATTTCAAAGGCTTTCAGAGTGTTGATCAGTTCCGAGAGTGTGACTGGAGTTGTGCTGGTCAAGAAAGTTCTCTTAATCATCATGCATTGAAGGCTACATTCATTAGGGAGAGAATCTAGCAGCTTCTTGATTGATGCATAATTTGCAATAGGATTTCCCACTTTCTTCATCTTAGTCAGGACTCCCAAAAATCGACTGATGTGGTCGGATAAGCTTTCGCCATGAACACTTCCAAACATGTCATACTCTTTTTGGACCATGTCTTTTTTGTTGTCCATGAGCTCCTCGTTTCCTTCATATTGGTCGATAAGAGCCAACAACAGTTCATGAGCGGAGGTGTACTCTTCGAACAAGTTGTTATCGTCCTTGGACAAGGCCATAGTAAGAGCAACATTAGCCCCCTGGTCACGTTGAATGAGAGTTCTATCTTCTTCTGTGAATGTTGATGAATCTTCGTTGATTGTACGAATGTCGTCACGAATTATCATTGGAACGTGTGGACCCATTGTGACTGACATCCATTGAGTATAGTCGGTATACTCAAAGAAGGCTTTGATCCTGTTTTCCAACTGCTGAAATATTCAGATCCTCTCAACTTCAATGGTCTTGTAGCAGTTCCAGTTTCCAACTCGGCTTGGGCAATCAGGTTGAGTTGATTGAGAGACATTATGGTTGATCAGTGATTAAATACGCTGGAGAGTATTAAATCAGGAGACACTTACGCTGCAAGGGAGACCAATATGCTGCAGATGAGACAAATACACTGCAAAAGAGACAAATACGCTGCACTTGAGATCAACTACGCTGCACTTGAGATCAAATACGCTGATAATTTATGGCGACTTTATCCTGCGAAAAAGCTAAATCCGCTAGATAATGAAAAACAAACAAAAGTTGAGTTAATTTTGCTGATCACCATGATAAAATCGCTGAGGATTTTTATCACTGACTTGGAAGTCGTCTTCCATCAATTACGCTGGCACTATTACGCTCAAACTCAACAAATTCGCTGGTTTAAACCCAGCGTATTTGTTAAATACGCGATATTCAAGTTAAATACGCTCTATTCAAGATGATATACGCCAACTTCAAAAACAAATACACCCAGAAGGGTTTTAGTACGAACAAAAACCCTCTAATCACCTAAAAACGACTCAAAATTCATGTTTCTTTGCAGCAAAATGACCAAAATATTTACCAAACCACTGATTAACAACAATCCAATAATTAAACACACCAGATCAAGCCATTTTAAGCTAAAAAATTTGAAAAACCTTAAAACTTTGAAAACTTTTGAAAAACCTTCAAAACCTGAAGAATCTTAACAAAAACTCAAACAATCAAGAGCACAAAGGCTGTAATTGTGAGTCCCAAATTAGATTCAGATCACAGTGATTGATTGTTATCACTCAAAAAACTATAGATTAGTTGTTTGGATGTGTAAAAGTTAAGAAAAACCAAGCCATGAAGATGAAGATTCTTGAATGGATCAAAACAACAAGTGTTGTATATTAAATCCCAAAAGGATGTAATCAATAACAACACCTGGATATCTGGATTAAGCACAATAACAAGAATGACAACACAAGAGTAATCACCAAAATCTGTCCAAGAAGCTTGGACAAAACATTCATTCAAGAACATATATATACACAATCTGACTACCCAGCGTATTTATCAAATACGCTGGGTTATTAATTACGCCGCCAATATATAACGTTACATAATTGCACTTTTGACCCTTTTAGATTACCTAACTATTACAAACCAGCTCAAACTATGATTACTCAAGTACCAACGTTCTCAAAATGTTGCCTCTCAATCTTTTCTCACACCCGATCTGTCAAGAGCTTGTAAATCGTCGAATCTACAATTCAATAATTGGCTCGTTGATATGTGTAACACCTAGTATTTCTGTATTCTTATTTTTAGAAAGTTTGTATTCGCGTTCTATTTTTTAGAAACCTTACATTCGTATTTCAACTTCAATCTCACAATTCGAGGCGTTAATCATAATGGAATTCATTTTTATACATATACGTGTTACCTTTCATATTTGTATTATGTACGCAATCTATTTTTAAATGCGTGTTTATACGCAAAACCGAGACTTAAAATACACTTTGGATACCTAAAAACAGGTTAAAATACAATAAATGACATAAAATAACCTAGTTACAAAGTGCGGGGATTAAAAGTAAGCAAAACTAAAAACTTTTCCACCTCCTTTCTCCTTCAATCACCTTCCACTCTTCTTTAGCCAATTAGATTTCACCCTTTTCCACCTCTTTTCTCCTCCAATCACCTTTCACCTTTCACCATTCTTTAGCCAATTAGATTTTCACCCTTTTCCACCTCATTTGTCCTCCAATCACCTTCCACATTCATTTAAACCCAAAGCACTAAACCCTCTCATAAATACCAACCCTAACACCTTCCAAACACTTGTACCACCTCCAAAACACTTCCAAACTCTCTCAAATTTCCAAGATTTTCAACTTTAGGCAAAAAGTTCAAGAACCAAAATTGGTAACTTCGGTATTCCATCAACTCCAGACTCATCAAACCCACTAAGTGAAAATTTCTTCATAAACCGTGAGTACACTCGAACACCCTTTTTACGTTTTACACTTTTGGGTGCAATATGTTAACCTATCAATAATACACACAATCACACATATACTTTTATGAAAACACACAAACAATCCATCATACATGCTATAGTTATGTGATACACGATTCGTATACTTGGAACATTCTTATGTGATGCTATTTGTCATTAACTTTGTTTAAAGCCTCCCCCTTAAAACATGTATAGCGATATAGGAGTAACGCACCACCCGTATTCTTGAGGTCATGTTAAGATTATTCTATTTTTGCGGTGGCACGTGAGGATTGACTTGCAGATCGCATGCCATGTTCACATTAATCTAGTATGTTAGCTTAACATGTGGATTTGTTTAAACGATTTATCATTTATGCTATAATTAAACTTGTGTACTCGCCAATGCTTTTATGTTAAACTATACTTTTGACATGTTGCAGGTTAATGATGTTGAACATGATGAAAACTTAGTAGGGACAACATAAAACCGCATTTAGAATGCTAGGTTTTATGTTATAATATTGTTGAACTTGTTGTATTTGGATTTATGTTGTAATTGACTATTTGATCAATGAAGTGAAACGGGTTTTGAATTTAATATTGTCGCATATAGTGTTATGATGTCTCGAGCAATCTCTTAGGATGTTTTGAGACCGTTGATACTCGAGTTTAATAGTTTGAGTTGGTTTTGTAATTGTTAATTAAACTAGAGGGCCAAAAGTGCAATATGTGAAACTTGTATGTTGGCGGCGTATTTATATTCCCAGCGTATTTAATAAATATGTTGGGTAGCCAGATGTGTATATATATGTTCTTCAATGAAAACCCTTGTCCAAGCTTCTTGGATAGATTTTGGTGATTGCTCTTGTGTTGTGATTCTTGTTATTGTGCTTAATCCGAATATCCAGGTGCTTTTAGTGATTACATCTTTTGGGATTTCATATACAACACTTGTTGTTTGATCCATACAAGAATCTTCATCTTCGTTGTTTGGTCTCTCTTAACTTTTACACATTCAAACAACTAATCTATAGTTGTTTGGGTGATAACAATCAACCACTGTGATCCGAATCTGTTTTGGGCCTCACAATTTGGTATCAGAGCCTTTGTGCTCTTGATTGTTTTAGTTTTTGTTAAGATTCTTCAAGTTTTGAAGGTTTTTCAAAAGTTTATAAACTTTCAAGGTTTTTCAAATTTTTGAACTTAAAATGGCTTGATTTGATCTGTTTAATCATTGGGTTGTTGTTAATCAGTGTTTTGGGAAACATTTGGGTCATTTCGGTGCAAAGAAACATGGATTTTGAGTCGTTTTTGGGTGATTAGAAGGTTTTATGTTCGTACTTAAACCCTTCTGGGCGTATTTATTATTGAAGTCAGCGTAGATAACTTTGAATATAGTGGATTTAATTTGAATATCGCGTATTTATCAAAAACATTGGGTTAACACCAGCGGATTTGTTGATTGTCAGAGAAATAGTGCCAGCGTAGTTAATCGAAGGCGACTTCGAAGTCAGTGATAAAAATTCTCAGCGATTTTATCACGGTGATCGGCGTAATTAACCAAACTTATGCTTGTTTTTCATGTTCCAACGGATTTAGCTATTTTCGCAGGATAAAATCGCCAGAGATCTCCAGCGTAATTAAGCCAAATTGCAGCGTATTTGATTCAAGTGCAATGTATTTGATTCAAGTGCAGCGTAGTTGATTCAAGTGCATCGTATTTGATTCATCTGCAGCGTATTTGTATTCTGATTTCATTCATCCCAACGTACTTAATCTCCGATCAACCAAAATGTCTCTCAATCAACTCAACCCAATTGTCCAAGCCGAGTTGGAAACAGGAACAGCTACAAGACCTCCTATGTTGAAAGGACCTGACGATTTCAGCAGTTGGAAGAACAGAATCAAAGCCTTCTTTGAGTATACTGACTATACTCAATGGATGTCCGTCACGGTGGGTCCACACGTTCCAATGACAATTCACGACGACATTCGTACAATCAACCAAGATCCGTCAACGTTCACCGAAGAAGACAGAACTCTTATTCAATGTTACTTCAAGGCTCATGCTGCTCTTACTATCGCCCTGTCCAAGGACGACAACAACATGTTTGAAGAGTACACCTCCGCTCATGAATTGTGGTTGGGTTTTATTGACCACTATGAAGGAAACGAGGAACTCATGGACAACAAAAGAGACATGGTTCAGAAAGAGTACGACATGTTTGGAAGTGTTCGTGGTGAAAGCTTATCCGATCATATCAGTCGATTTCTGGGAGTGTTGACTAAAATGAAGAAAGTGGGAAATCCTTTTGATAACTATATATCAATCAAGAAGCTGCTAGACTCACTCCCTAAAGAATGGAGCCTTCAGTGATGATGATTAAGAGAACTTTCTTGACCAGCACAACTCCTGTCGCACTCTCGGACATGATCAACACTCTGAAAGCCTTTGAAATGGATATTGTCAAGAGAGAAATGAACCAAACAAGGTATTCACAGAAACTTGACTGCTGCAACCTCTGCTCCCAAGAATATGGCGTTTCTTGCTCCCATCACCTCATGTGGATTGAATCCTCAAAGTGCTGTCGAATCTTATCCAAATGCTTCTGCAAGCTCTATAAAGGCCTCGTCATCCACCGAGAAGACTACCGTGGCCAGCGATGCTCAAGCACTTAAAATATCCACAGAACATGTCGCTCTGTTTAACACCTTCTTAAGCAGCTATGAGGCTCTCATGTCAAGAGAGTTGACAAGAGATTTTCTCACAGCTGAGGACATGTATCAAGTGGATCCTGATGACTGGAGGATATGGATTTGAAGTGACAGATGGCGATGATTACTCTTCGTTTGAAGAAATTTCAAGACAAAACAGGAAAAAGGCTAGCTCTGGGAAAAGCTGGATTTGACAAGTCAAAGCTGAGATGTTACAATTGTAAAAATCTGGGTCATTTCAAGAGGGAATGCCCTTTGCTGAAAAATGAGAATGCTGAACTCAATGAGACAAGAAGGCTGATGGCTATTGAAGGTAGTCACAGTGTTGCTGAAAATAACCAAAAAGCCTTAGTTGTGGAAGATAAGACTGGTCAAAGGAAATAGCTGAGGCTAAAGGTAAAGTCAACAAAGCCCTCATGGCAAACATCTCCACTGTTTCTATCACGTCTGCATCAAACTGTGTGGAAAAGAAACCGGCAGGATTCCCAAAGATGACAAGGGTCTGAAAAGCATCATCAATCCTGCTGAACCAACTTCAGAGAAAGGGAAAACAGAAAGCTGAGATAAATGATTGAAACCTGCAACTGAAGAAGCAATCAGTAGCAGCAAGAATGAAGCGGTTGGCACTTCTACAACCGCCATGAGGTCAGAAACTGAGGATAAGGAGTTGATAAATAGCATACTGTATGAATTTAAAGCAAAGTTGTGCTCCAAACCATGTTTGAACATCGTGACACACTACAAATCACTCAACCGTGACATAATTAAAGAAAAAGAAAAGGTTTTGAAAATAAATCAAGAACTAAAAGAAAATGAAGCTGCATATCAAAGAAAGTTAAATTCAACCATAGCTGAAATACAGACTTTAAAATAATTTGTTTTCAGAAAAGATTTTATCATAAATGATTCGACCGAAAAACTAGAAAAATCACAAAACTAAAATAAAAAATTGCAAATCATTATTGATAAATGGAAAATTAGTCAAAAAGCACTGGTTGATATTGTAAACTGCCAATGACCGGCATTCTTAAAGGATGAAATTGGATATAAGGATAAATTCGGAAACGAAAGAAAAATATTTCCTCCTCCGCACAACAAAATTATGTCCTTATGCCATCTCCACATCCTAAAATGATTAATCGATAAAAATGATCTTTTAGATCAAAATACTTTTTACAAACGACAAAACAATACTAATATGTCTGAAAGCAATGCAGATCTGTGTGAGGGTCAAGAAGATGTGTGCGATGAGGAAGATGATTGTGGAGGTTCGAAAATAGGAATGGTTACTCAGGCGACAGTTATTCAACTGTTAACTGGTTCGCCTGGAATTGTAATAAGACAAACATAATTTCTATTCAGGATAACCATAATAGTTTATCTAGGATGGATGACTGTAACGGCTTTGTGCCAAAATTGAATATTCGGGATGACTGTAATGGCCTTGCGCCTACACTTAAGACTCACAACCTAGTGCCTCCTGAGGTTGAGAGTCATGACTTAAACTCTGTTTTTAATGATGAAAATGTTATGCTTGAATCTCCTGTATTTGTCCCAGAATTGAAGAAAAACAGATTTGGAAAGTTCCTTACAGAGGAAATTCCCGAGTTTGTTCCATCAGTTGCAGGTACATCAGAGACTGATAAAGACTTTAGTGAAGAAACCAATAGAGATGATTCAAGCACAACAACTTCAGAGAGTGATGGAGAAAAGTCAAATGAAAGTCAAGAATCAACCTCGTCATCAGATAGTGAGCACAGTGAAGACGACATTGAAGATGAAAGTCATCCTAACAAGAAATTGAAGAAAGTCAAAGATTTAAGCCATGTTACGTCATCAAATTCCTCAAGCAGCTCCAGATTCTCATCACATACATCATCTTCACACTCAGCACCCAGGAAGAAAAGATCGAATTACAAACAATGCTTTCGCTGTGGTCATTTAGAACATACCGCGAAACATTGCAAAAGCAAGAAATTTTCTAAACCTAATCAAGATCTAGTTAAAAGTTTCACTGATCAATTTGACAATCTGAAGAAATCAGTGAAATGCATAATTAATTCAATTTGTTTTTGGAAAAGAAAAGAAAATAGTCTTGCTCAAAATCATGATAGAACTAATGTAAAGCAAGTCTGGGTTCCAAAAACTAACTAACCTGTACATATTTTTGTTGTTGTTGTTGTATAACAGAATAAACTTCAAAAATGGCTTCGGATGCTCATGGAATATATCTGGCATGTTGACAGTGGACGCTCCAGGCATATGACGGTTTAAAGGATCTGCTTAAAAACATTCGAGTTATCGATGGTGATTTTGTATCCTTTGCCGGAGACGAAAAGGGATGGAAGATCGTCGGAATGGGTGACGTCGTGTCGGAAGCACTTACTCTGGAGAATGTAAACTATGTTCCAGAGTTGTGTTACAATCTCATGAGTGTATCACAAGTCTGTGACAAAGGAATTTCAGTGTTGTTCAATGACATGGAGTGCTTATTCCTCAGACTTGAATACTCCGTCCCTGCAAAATGATCATGCTTAGAGCTCCCTGTCAAAATAATACCTATGTGCTGAATATGAAAAATGCCAAATCAAATCAGCAAATGACATGTCTTATTTCAAGAGCATCGGAATCGGAATCACTGCTTTGGCACAGGCGTTTGGGGCATGTGAACTTCAAAAATATAAATAAGCTTTCAAAATTAAATCTTGTAAGAGGTTTACCGATGAAAGATTTTCCTTTTTCAGAAAAATGCATCGTATGTGCCCCACTGCAATTACTTCACATGGATCTTTTCAGCCCTATAAGTGTTAAAAGTTTAGCTAAAAGGTCTTATTGTTTGGTAATTACAATGATTTCTCAAGGTTTTCATGGGTATATTTCTTTGAAGCGAAGAGTGAGACAGCTTCCATTCTGAAAAGCTTCATCCCTATGATTAAAAACGGGACAGAATTCAAGAATCATACATTTATTTCCTTCAGCGAAGAAAAAGGAATTCGTCTTCAATATAGTGCTCCGAGAACTCCTCAGCAAAATGGAGTAGCGGAATGAAAGAACAGAACACTCATCAAAGCTGCTCAAACTATGCTTGTAGAATCAACCCCATTATTACGTCGACTTTCAAGAAGGAAACTCCACTAACACTGGAAGCGCTCCAAACTGGTTTTATGACGTAGATGTTGTATTCAACACTTTCGACATCGCTTAACCTGTCACTGAAGCTGAACCTGCAGAATTAACCCCATTAGAGCCATTGTTTGATCCTTGAGACATTGGTTTCACTCCATTTACAACGCGTTTCACCCCAGCCTCTACCTCTTCTACCCTTCCTGTTATCGAAGTAAATGGTGACACATCGGCTGAGAATGCATCTACACAAGATGATTCTTCTTCGCAGCAGATCGTGGGTGAACCACCTAAAGAAGACAAACTCCAATTATCTATGTCGATGAACATTTCTCTAATCTCCTCAACAAGTGGAAACTCACACCAACGTAGGGTACAAGACCAATTGAAACCATCTAATTTAAAATGTCAACGGTTCTGTGGAAGATGGAGTTCGAACTCGCGGTCAAACAGATACGATCAACACAGGACTGTATGCAACTTTTCTCTCGCGGTCTGTCCCAAGAGACATCAAAAAAGCCATTCAAGACTCTAGCTGGGTACAAGCAATGAAAGAAGAATTAGCTCAATTTCGGAAGCTTAAATTCTAGGAACTCGTTGATTTGCCAGATGGAAAATATCCAGTTGGTACCAAATGGGTGTTTCGTAACAAGATGGACGATTGTGGTGTAGTTATCAAGAATAAGGCAAGATTGGTAGTTCAAGGTTTTCAGCAGGAGGATGGGATTAACTATGAGGAAGTTTTTGCACCGGTTGCACGCTTAGAAGCTATCAGGATCTTCTTGGCCTATGCTTCGTTCAAAAACTTTAAGGTGTTTCAAATGGATGTAAAGAGTGCATTTCTGTATGGGAAAGTGAAAGAAGAAGTCTATGTCTGTCAACCTCCAGGTTTTAAAGATTCTCACTTCCCTGCAAGATACTATAAGCTTGACAAAGCACTCTATGGTCTTCATCAAGCTCATCGAGCATGGTACGAGACTTTGTCAACATATCTTCTGGAATGTGGGTACTCAAGAGGCAAAATAGATATGACTTTTTTCACAAAAAGGTTCGAGATGATGTGATGCTGGTGTAGATCTACATAGACGATATCATTTTTGGGTCAACTGATGAAGCTCTTTGCAGGGAGTTCGAAAAACTTATGAAGGCAAAATTCGAGATGAGCATGATGGGAGAACTTACGTTTTTCTTGGGATTAGAAGTGAAGCAAAGAGAAGATGGCATTCTCATTCATCAGGCTAAGTATATCAGAGATATTCTCTCCAAGTACAACATGAATGATTGCAAATCTGTCAGCACTCCCTTTGCTGCTCAGACGGAACGTATTTTGGATCTTCAAGGAAAGCCCGTGAACAAATCTTTCTATCATCAATGATAGGCTCATTGATGTATCTCACCGCAAGTAGGCCTGACATTATGTGGGCTGTCTGTCTCTGTGCGCGATTTCAGACGGATCTGAAAGAATCTCATGAAGCTGCTGTCAAAAGAATATTTTGCTATTTGAAAGGAACACCTAAGCTTGGTTTACGGTATCCTAAAGATAGTAATTTTGATTTAATTGCTTATTATGACAGTGATCATGCAGGTTGTAAAGTTGACAGAAAGTCTGTCTCCGGAGGGTGTCAATTTTTAGGAAATCGTCTCATTTCATGGTAAAGCAAAAAGCAGACAACAGTCTCCACATCTACTTCTCAAGCTGAATACATGACAGCTTACAGTTGTTGTTCTCAAGTTCTCTGGATACAAAATCAGTTGTTGGATTACAGAATCAACGTTATGAAGACTCTTATATTCATCAACAACGAGGCGTGTCTTGGAATTGTGAAGAACCCTATCCACCACTCCAGAACGAAACACATCAAAATCCGCATTCATGCAATCAGAGATGCGTATGATAAAGGATACATTCAATGGTCCGGTGGATACACTGCAACAAAAGGCTAATATATTCATGAAAGCCTTCGATAAAACTCGCTTCAACAAGTTGGTAACCTGGTTGGAAATAGTCAATTTCCTTGAATGGAAATGATTTAAAAAGACACGGTTTTATTAATAATAATAATTAATAATAATCTCATTAAATGTGCCTAACAAAAAGATTTTCTGCAAATTTAAATTTTCTTTTCAAGCTCTGGATTCTCGAAAATAAAATTCTAAGGGGGGAAGTCTTCCAGAAAATATTGTTGAATCAAATCCTTGCTTGACACCTGCATGAGAAATGATAGAAAACTGCTGACACTTTGTTTGATCTTATAATAAAATCAGATTGAGGCCCCAAGTAACGACGTATCAGTAGATTCAGCAATACCTTGAAGTAAACTGCGAATAGGAGACAAACGCTAATGATCACACAAGAATTCGGGATACCCACAATGTTGCGCAACTTGCGGGTAACACGTTGCGGGGTATGGCTTAATGGTCTTAAATCTTGCATTGATAGATTGCCAAAATCGAGATTTTGGGTCTTTATATTGACCAATCATTCGGGGATATCATAGTTGCTCTTCTGCTGCATCAAGATATATGCTGACCTAGACATAACTATGATATCTTTTCAAAAAGAGCTAATGCGGCCAAAACCCCATACAAATGAAGATCTCATGAGAGAATCTTTCATATTCATACCGTATATGGTATCTGTCATAGCCCTCGTTAGACTTTGGTCTCTTTCTTGTACAGAAGTACTGCCCTGATCACCAATTGTATAACGTTGAAATTTCTAGAACGAATGAGGTCAATATACTCACCTGCTATGAGGAATCCTTGTGCATATCTTGATCGCGGGGGTATGTCCTAATGTGGGACTAACGGGCATAACATTCTGACAGTCCAGCATGAGTGGGGGAACATCGAATTTCTTGTCAATATTACCATAACATGATAAAATGTTCTTTGAATGCATGCTGAAAGATAGGTGCATGGATTTAAAAGGACAAACATGCTGAACAGTTTTCTTGTGCCTTGATTATTCAAGATAATTAATATTTTATCTCAATCTAAGGAAGTGTTACTAGTGTGATCTTCAAAGTCACAGGATCCGAATCAGTAAGCTTAAGTTTTATGTGAAAAAGGAAGCTTCCGTGTCCTAAAAATAATTTTCATAATTCAAATTGCAATTTTCCATTTTTCTTAAACTTATTTTAAGTTTTTGCACTATTTCTAACAAAAAGGGGGCATGTTTTTCGAGAAAATTTAAAATTTTCAAGCGTATTTGTTTCTAAAATTTACTTAATCTTGAAAATTTCTCATAAAATACCATAACGCGGCGTATTTATTGATCCAACATATTTATTAAATACACTGGAAAATATTTTTGTATATATATTTCAGTTTTCTCTTTATGTAAATATCTTCAAAACTTTCAAATCTCATCATCTTCTTCAACCTAAAACCCACACTCAAAATATCCAAACTTCATTTAGTAAATCTGATCGGATATGAAAGATGATTGTTTTATGATTGCGTGTGTTAATGCATCGATTCCAAGTTAAGTTGTGTGTGTATAGTCATATTGATCTATTTTCATCTGATTTTCATGGGTTTATCAAGAAAAACTTGAATCCAGCGTAATTATTATGAATGCAACGTAATTAACTTGAATGTGGCGTAGTTATCTGAAACCAAATG
Organism: Scalesia atractyloides; assembly: GCA_947069175.1. Taxonomy (NCBI): domain Eukaryota; kingdom Viridiplantae; phylum Streptophyta; class Magnoliopsida; order Asterales; family Asteraceae; genus Scalesia; species Scalesia atractyloides. The sequence continues at coordinate 29,402,537 of CAMTDV010000002.1, forward strand.
TCTACGGATTTAAGTCTTGAACGCGAGTTCAAGCAACCGGCTTATTTTACAAATACGTCGGTCAACCAGCGTAGATAATCATCTACGCTGGATGCTTTCTCGAGTCAAAGCCTAAATCCGTGACATCATTGCAGCGTAAATAATCAGCGTCCAACGTAATTGTCTTTGAGTCTTTTGTACATAGTAGTGCATGTTCGGCGTAAATGAAATCAGTGTCAAGCGTAGATAGTGGTGGATTTATAATTTCATTTTAATTTCTTTTCCATTTTTATTTATTATATAAATATATATTATGTATAAATTAATATGTATATATATTTTTAATTTTTTTAATTAATTATATATTTATATTTATGTATATATATGTATTTACATTTTTCTACTATCTAACTGTTGTGCCTTGCAACTGAAATCTAACTTGACTCGTTTTCACATTTCAGAAATGGTGAAGGAAATCATTTGGGATAAAACACGAAAGCACAATCAGCCATGCAAGTTGGTTCCTCCTCGAAGTGATTTTGAAGATGTGGCGGAGTGGATAAACTCAAGCAGAATAAGTTATGTTGTTCAAGCCGATCCGATCATTTACAACATCCACATTGAAGAGTTTTGGAAAACAGCCAAGGTGTCAACGATCAACGAAGTTAAAAGAATCACAGCTACAATACAGAACAAGAAGGTCACAGTAACAGAGGAAAATGTACGTAGAGTCCTCAGTCTCGGAGACAACCACAATGATCCGCTCAGAGTTAAGAAAGATGACATCCTTGATGGGTTTAAAGGAATGAGGTATGTTGGAGACTTTAGAGAGTAAAACAAGATCAAAAGAAAGGGGCTCTCAAAGGACTGGAGATTCATTCTTCACGTATTTGTTATGAGCTTAGCGCACAGAAAGGGCAGATATGATTGCTTGAACTTAGAATGGTCGGCTGCTATGCTCAACCTCTGCACCAAACAACCATTCAATATCTCGGGTCTTATCTTTTACTGCATGGGTGACAACGCAAACTCCTCCACATGGGCCATGTACCCACGTTTTGTTCAGCTCCTCATCAACGACCAGTATCTGAATCTCCCACATGATGACGACCTATACAAGTTTCAGTTACCTACAGGATGCCAGATTACAGAAGAAAAAACTGAAGCGTGGGTGTTGCTCATCAATGGATGTATAGGGAATAAAGATTTCCTCTTGTGAAAGCCGCCTATGAGAAATACAGAGAAGGTGTGAAAAGAAAGAGGCAGGGAGATGTTAAGGAAGAGGCAGATGAGGAAGAAGAAGAAACTGAGCAGTTAATTAAAAAGAATAAAGGAAAGAAGCCTATGAAAGAAGGGGACTCATCAAAGAATAGAAAAGACACCCCTTCTCAAGAGCGTTTGATGGAAAGCAGTTTTAGGGCCGGAGGCATAAGAGAACATATTTAAAATCTCCGTGCAATTCATGAGGCAGAAGAAAGAGAGAAAAGAGAAGCGAAAAGAAAGAGGAGACAGATGACAGAATCTGAAACGCCAGTAACGGTCACATCAGAACAGGAACAATTCGATGATTTTGTTGACCAGCTGCTTGTCGATCCAGAAGCTCCCAGCAGATCACCCCCTCAGAAGCGTAAGAAAACAGTCGAAGGACCGTCAACAGAAGCACAACAAAGGGAGATGCCTCAACAGGCTCGAAGACCACGCCCATTTCAAGAATTGTATGATAAACTGGCAAAAGATATTGGGAAAGGTCTAGCTCAAGAGATTTGTCTCTTGAAACATCAAGTGAGCAACACGAATGTAATTCGTGAAAAGCTAAGGGAGCAAAGAAAGAAAAACAAGGAGCTCCATGCTTATGTCAAAGAACAAACAAGATTCGTGAGTTTTCAGCAGGATGGTATGGAAAAGATGTACCGTACGATCAGAGAGCTATGCACCAAAGCAGACATACAACCAATGTTTTCATCCACAGATATCTTTGATTATGAGAAGTTCAAGATTGAAGAAGAAAGGCAAAAGGCTGAGGATGCGGAAAAGAAGAAAAAGCGTTTAGAATCTGCTGTAAATGTCACTAAAGATGACGAAAGTGAAAAAGAGGAGGTGGATATATGAGAGCTGGGCAAACTAGATTTGATAAACCCAACAAACAGTAGCATTGGAGCTGATTTTGAAAGACTTATTTTGAGAGAATGCAATCGGGGTTTTACCATATTCAAGCCGCAGCGTCCACGAAGAACCTGTTATGCTCACAAAAGTGTCGAAGACCACAAAAGATCCCATCACCGGAAAAGGAATGGTCACATGGGTCATCGATCCTTCTAAGGTTGAGACGAGAGTCAAAATCCCGCCAGAACAACATGTTATGCTCACAAATTTCAAGAAATGGTTCTACGCCGGGAAAACCGGAGAAGCAGTGATCAGATTGGTCTCTAATGAAGATATTCGCATTTTAGACCCGATGGATGTCTTCATGTTTTGTCTTTCCGATCTTAACATTCTCTATGGCCACAAGATCCACGTTGGAGCCAAAAATGAATACAGAGAGGAAGGAATGTTATTTCAAAGGGCGGTGGAGAGGGCTAGAGAAAGAAAGATAGAAATGATGGACATTGTGATTAGAATCGAAAGGCAGAAAGAAAAAGAGGAAGCAAGAAAAAGGAAAAGAAAACACAAGTCATCGGCTCAACAGAAAGCTCCCTCACCATCTCAAGCTGCATCGAATCTCAAACTCCGGTTTCATCCACATATGAAGCCACTATGGAGATCCAACATACCTCAAGTAAAGCTTTTGTTAATCCATCTTCTAAAGAAACAATTGAAAAACCAACAGATCAGGTTGCGCCTCTGTCACAAGGAACCGATCCAGAATTAGCCGCAGGCGCGGAAGCTCAGAACGAAGAATGAAGACTCTCAAGTATGCAACAGTCTAGGGGATATTGTTCGGACGTTTCGAGACCGTTGATACTCGATTTTAATAGTTTGACCTGGTTTTGTAATTGTTAATTAAACTAGAAGGGCCAAAAGTGCAATATGTGAAACTTGTATGTTGGCGGCGTAATTATATTCCCAGCGTATTTAATACATACGTTGGGTAGCCAGATGTGTATATATATGTTCTTCAATGAAAACCCTTGTCCAAGCTTCTTGGACAGATTTTGGTGATTGCTCTTATGTTGTGATTCTTGTTATTGTGCTTAATCTGAATATCCAGGTGCTTTTAGTGATTACATCTTTTGGGATTTCATATACAACACTTGTTGTTTGATCCATACAAGAATCTTCATCTTCATTGTTTGGATTTTCTTAACTTTTACACATTCAAATAACTAATCTATAGTTGTTTGGGTGATAACAATCAACCACTGTGATCCGAATCTGTTTTGGGACTCACACAATCTAATTACGTCTGCCCCGATGATTACGCCATCGGTTGGGGTGTGACAGATTGGTATCAGAGCCATAACTATAGGGAATTAGGAAAATTGCCATGATTTGACCTATTCTATAGTCTAAGTACCCATACTTGACCATTCTTTATTTCATGCGTTATATATTCAAATTCTCCCTATTTGCTTCTATTTCATCTTTTTTCTTAAAATTTTGTATGTCTTTCCTACAACGATTTACCGTACACACATGAGGACGTGAACACACTCGCATTATAAAAACGAGACAATTTCATCAAAATAGGAGTGAAACCCTCACTTTGGTGAAAGACTCTCAATCTGCATTCTCGATTTCCATGAAATTATACATCAAGTTAGGAGTGACATCCTCACCTTGATGAAATTTCGCCATGCTTAATCTAGTGGACCCTTACCAACAAGTCGGATTTAAGTCCTTACCTCGTTTGATAAGTATCAACCACATTTAGGGAATGACGTTGTCAAGTTAGGGGTGATACCTGCACCTTGGTAACTAGTCCCACTCCTTGATTTTCGAATCCCGAAAAAGCCACGAACTTTCAATTGACTAAGGACATGTAGTAAGCGGAAGGGTGAATACCGTTAACCGAAATTTCGGCTAGAGTATTTTACCTATTAGGCCAAAGCATGCTTCCCAAACTCAAAAGAGCTTTCGATCACTTTGGTTAGTCAAGGTTTCGTTTCGGAACAATCCAAGTTTTAGTCAAAACCATCATTATATTATATCAATTTATGCATAATGTAAATTTAAATATCCCTTTCTTTCAAAATTAAATTTATTTTCACAATGATTACTCATGTATTATACTTATACTTTTCATGTACCTTACACACTATTTATAAATACGATTTCAAAAACGTCACCCTCAAGATAAACACTACTCGCATTCCCAAAAATGGAAGTCTTATCATCAAAATAGGGTGATTCCCTTACCTTTACGATTTGACTCCGCCCATTTCTCAAAGGAATCTTGTCCTTGAGATAGGAGTGATGTCCACACCTCAATAGAAGATCAAATCACAACTCGACTACTTTTGTAACAATCACTAGATCAAAACTTATACTCAAACCTTTTATCATTGTTTCAATTTTTCTCATTTATTCGTAAACTTCGAACATTATTATTTTATCCAAACGATTTCTCACCCTACAATTTATTTACGTAAATTACATACATGAAACTCCTAATGATACTTTAAACGTTTCTTTCACAATTTTCAAAAACTTTATGAAATGGTACCTATCAACTTAATCAGTCTAACAAACCTCTTGCCCTCGATTTTCATAACGAACCTCACTTTATACTACCATTCTAAAGACATTTTATTTTCATTAAGAAACCAACAAAAACTTTCTCTCACATACGTATAAGTCCAGTTTGCAAAATACTTTTCAAAACCCAAGTTTTCCACGAAAACTTTAAAAACACAACTTCCCTTATATCAATATAAAAATAAAGGAACTCACTATTTTACAACCTTTTCAAAAACAGCTAATACGCAAATCTAAATCTGAACACATGGGCAAGAAAATTTCTTAAGATCAGATAACCTATGAAGTATGCAAATACAAATTTTTTTAAAAAAAGTAGCATTTCTATTTTTTTTACAAACCACATCTTACATAAAAAATTAATACTTTTCTCAATATTCACTCGACATTCACAATTTTGGTCCTTCATTCCAACAAACCCGATTTATTTTATTTTAACCAACTCAATGTTTTGACTCAAGCGACCATACACATGCATATCGTCTTACACGTTTCCATTTATGCCGTCAATATTACATGACAATCTTACACATATCACCATTACATTTCGTATTTTACACACTCACAACTTCATGGAAACTTATATATGCTAAATCCCATTTTATTCCACATATACACTCGATACTATATATGTTATACGTATTTGTCTTTAATCATACTCAAAATTTATACATTCGCACTACTTGGTAGTCTTACTTGAAATCTATAAGTAGGCATAACCTGAGTGGTTTCGCCTACGTTTGACACTCATACATACATACAATCATGCTTACATACTTAATTTTTATACGCTATCTTACACACACATTTTGCTTGTAAAACTAAAATGTAACATGACCCGTACACTACTAGTACAAACTATGCGGATCATGCACAAACAAAAATAATCGCGGGTGATCACGGGATTATATTGGTAGGCGCATGAAAACCATAGTGGGTTCTACTGTGTATCGCACCATCCGAACATGACATGACACCGAATAGCGAAACGAATGTAACATGGTGTGAACATGGTGGATACGCCGCTGGTACTTCCTATATATAAGTGTCCCTACAATGTTACCAAACTTTCGTAAAACATGCCATGAGAAATTCAGTGATTTCCTAGACCTTGTTAAATACATTTGATTTATAACAAACTTTGGTGACAAAACTTTGAAATGCTTGGTACTCGATTATCCATGACAAAGCGTCATTCTCAAAATCGTTAGCTTTAACCGCTACAACTATCACTAGCATCTCTCAACTTTTGTATTCGTATTTCATTCAATATCCACACCATTCTTACCCCAGGCTTACACCCACTGAATCGTTCATACGCTCTCATACCACGAATATTCCCAAATTCTCCCCTTGACATTTCCAAACTTTATTTTCTAGTAAATCGGCCTAAATGATTTATTCATTTTTACAAACATCCTCACCGGTTCGAGTCAGTCAAAATACTTTTAAGATATCTTTCGTTCTTTATTACGCGCAAACTCAACTAGACGACCTACTACTGCTAAAGCTTTTTGAAACCATAACTACCTGCCATCCTAGCTTCTCACCTATAAATATATTTTTCTATGTGTGATTTTACTAATACGCATTTGAACCAATAAATTTTTCCTACAACCTACGGTGCGGGCCACATATTTTGTCAAACTACATCCTTACTTATACAAAAACTTTTAGGTCACATCATTTTAAAACATTTCTCCCAATTGAGTTGTTCAACTCGCATTGCCTATTTACACACATACAAGTTTTACTTATTTTTACTCTTACTTAAGGTTGATGTCCCAATCCGCTTAGTCAAACGAGTTGCTTTTACAAACCTATCTTTTATGAGTCAAAATTATCTACTTACACCTAATTAACCATAGACTATCCATTTTAGCCAAAACTTGACCCATGCATTTTTAAACACGCTAATACATAAAACGCTACTTCGGCACTAAGCATAAAAAATTTCACGTTTAGTCAAACATTTTAACCGATTATCACTCGTATCGAACCATCAAAAAACCATCTTATCCCAAGTCTTCCTCTCAAATAAATTTCGAGACGACATTTCCTAAAGTAGGGGAGACTGTAACGCCTAATATTTCTGTATTCTTATTTTTAGAAAGTTCGTATTCGCGTTCTATTTTTTAGAAACCTTACATTCGTATTTCAATTTCAATCTCACAATTCGAGGCGTTAATCATAATGGAATTCATTTTTATACATATACGTGTTAACTTTCATATTTGTATTATGTACGCATCAATCTTTAAATGCGTGTTTATACGCAAAACCGAGACTTAAAATACACTTTGGATACCTAAAAACAAGTTAAAATACAACAAACGACATAAAATAACCTAGTTACAAAGTGCAGGGATTAAAAGTAAGCAAAACCAAAAGGTTTTCCACCTCCTTTCTCTTTCATCACCTTCCATCCTTCTTTAGCCAATTAGATTTCACCCTTTTCCACATCTTTTCTCCACCAATCATCTTCCACCCTTATTTAGCCAATTAGATTTCACCATATTCCACCTCTTTTCTCCTCCAATCACCTTTCACCATTCTTTCGCCAATTAGATTTTCACCCTTTTCCACCTCCTTTGTCCTCCAATCACCTTCCACACTCATTTAAACGCAAAGCACTTAACCCTCTTATAAATACCAACTCTAACACCTTCCAAACACTTGCACCACCTCCAAATTACTTCCAAACTCTCTCAAATCTCTAAGATTTTCAACTTTGGGCAAAAAGTTCAAGAACCAAAATTGGTAACTGCGGTATTCCATCAACTCAAGACTCATCAAACCCACTAAGTGAAAATTTCTTCACACCATGAGTACACTCGAACACCTTTTTTACGCCTTACACTTTTGGGTGCAATATGTTAACCTATAAAAAATACATGCAATCACACTTATACTTTTGTGCAAACACACAAACAATCCATCATACATGCTATAGTTATGGGATACACAATTCGTATACTTGGAACATTCTTATGTGATGCTATTTGTCATTAACTTTGTTTAAAGCCTCCCCCTTAACATGTATAGCGCTATAGGAGTAACGCATTACCCGTATTCTTAGGGTCATGTTAAGATTATTCTATTTTTGCGGTGACACGCGATGATTGACTTGTAGATCGCATGCCATGTTTAAATTAATCTAGTATGCTAGCTTAACATGTGGATTTGTTTAAACGATTTATCACTTATGCTATAATTAAACTTGTGTACTCGCCAATGCTTTTGTGTTGAACTATACGTTTAACATGTTGCAGGTTAAGGATGTTGAACATGACAAAAACTTAGAAAGGACGACATAGAAACGCATCTACAATGCTAGATTTTATGTTATAATATTGTTGAACTTGTTGTATTTGGATTTATGTTGTAATTGACTATTTGATCAATGAAATGAAATAGGATTTGAATTTAGTATTGTTGCAAATAGTGTTATGATGTCTCGAGCAATCTAATTATGTTCGCCCCTATGATTCCGCCATCGATTGGGCTGTGACAATATATCTCATAACAAGTCGGCCGGATATTATGTTTGTTGTTTGCTATTGTACTCACTATCAATTAGATCCTAGAGAATCTCATGAATTGGCAGTAAAAGATATCTTCCGCTATCTCAAAGGGTTACCCACTCTTGGATTGTGGTATCCAAGAGACAAGAATTATGATATGTTGTCATACTCTGATGTCGATCATGGTGGAAGCAAAATGACTCCATGTTATGTATCTCTAAGGTTGTTAATATCTAGGAAATAGACTGATCTTATGGCAATGCAAGAAACAAACCATTGTATCTCAGTCTATAGCTAAACCCGAATATACTGCTGTTGCTAGCTGTTGCTCTCAAGTCTTGTGGATTCAACATCAGTTGATTAATTATGGTTTCAATTTTATGGAAACACGATATTTATCTACGTTGATGCTTGTCTTGGGATGATAAAAAATCTCATCTACCATTTAAAAGCAAAACACATTGAGATTAGGATTCATGCGATCAGGGATGCATTTGAGAAGGCTTTCATTAAAGTTTTGCCCATCCACACTGATCTCTAAAAAGATGACATTTTCACAAAACCCCATGACAAAACCAGGTTCTATAAATTGGTATCATGGTTGGAAATGATCAACTTTGGTTAACATCCTCTCTTTTTGCTTTCACAGTTGTTTAAGTTGTCGTAGATCAAAAGACACACAATGATGTGCATATATACATACTAAGAGAAGACTCAAAAATAGTGACCTTAACAATGGATGCACCAATATGTATTATCTTATGTCAAAAGAGTAAAAAAAACTTGCAATGTCAACGCCGGTGTTGGTTCATAATATTATTGCCTACGTCTTAGGGTTGTGTCTGTATTTTGTAAAAGGGCGAAAATGTTAGATTTTACGATGTTTGTATTTAACTTTGCATGAAGGTAGAGTCTACCTTCGCACGAAGGTAAATTACCTTTGTGCGAAGATAAACTACCCTCGCACGAAGGTAGCACGTCTATATATAGCTAGTGTAAGGTGCTAGTGCGCATAACTTTTGTGACTGAGACGGCGAAGCTCTATCGGATTTACTGATCATTTTAACTGTTAAACATTGAATGAAATCAGTTAATTAACGAAATAATCTTTTTAATTGTCACTAATTCATATGAATTCCATGCGTATGGACTAGATACTCAAATTAGGACCTTTGCTATTGGACAAAACGATCCTACAAGTGGTATCAGAGATCATGGAGCCTGATTTGAAGACAATTGTTCAAGATTCAACCTAGAAGATTTCTTATTCTTCTCATTCTTCACTTTTTAAAATGAATCCATGGTCAAAATGAATTGATTTCAAGTATAATACCTAAAAACATGTTTAGATAAACCCTTGAGAAAATCAAAGATGAAAACAAACGAATTCATGTTGAAAGTTGCAAAAAAAATGTCAAGTTGTGAACCTATCTTCGCATGAACATATTTCACCTTCGCACGAAGATAATTTTATCTTCGTACGAAGATAATTTTATCTTCGCACGAAGATAAAAATTTGTAAAGGTTAAAAATATTTACCTTCACAGGAAGATAAATTTATCTTTGCACGAAGATAAATCAAGTTTTGACATTTTTACATCACTCGAACCGAAATCTTAATGGATTTAGCATTTAACGTTATTTCAGGCTGGTAAAATGGAGAATTAATTTTACAACGCATTTGCTATGTCAACTGTTAATGTATCAAATGCAGCCGCACAGAATATGAATTTGGAGAACGAAATGGGGACAGTGCTGAAACCCCCAAAGTTGATGAATTTGGAGGATTATGACAGTTGGAGTGAATGGCTTGTTAACTGGGTGCAAGCGAACCATTTTAACTGCTGGTTTGCTATAGAAGAAAAATATACCACACCAATTGGGGAAAATGAATTGGAGACGACGTTGACTCAGTTCACACCATCTGAAAAAGAAAAATTCGCCAATGAGTAGAAAATGATGAGCATATATTGCAACAATCAATCAAAGAAAATATCTTAGCAGTGCTGCAACATGATGATAACTTACAATCATTATGGAATGCATTAAGGTTGAAGTTCAAGGGAAATTCACAAATGAAGAAGAGCAAAAAGGCACTGCTTAGAAAAGAGTTCAATATTTTCAACCTCTTGAAAGGAGAAAACTATGAAGCAGTTGATCGAGCGTTACTATCATCTAGTTGTTCAAATGAAGAGGTTAGGAATTCAGAAAAAAATGAGGAGTTAGTCGACAAGTTGGCAGATGCTTTACCTGAGGGAGAGTGGACTAAGTACTTGATGATACTAAAAAATGATACAGAGTATAGTGGTTATAGCTTATCAAAGCTCATCGAAAAACTTGAAGGTCATGAACTAGAAATGTAGAAGATGGCCAAATCAAAAGGTGCTCAAATGCAACAAGATGTAAACCTTTACTTTAAAGGTAGTTCTGTTGGTATTCAAAGCCCGAAAGTACAAATCATCTTCAGTACCGATAGTTTTGCAAGCCTATCTTCTAATCAATCCGGTTTTCAATCATTTTCTTGCTTTGAACTAAATTCACCGGAAACACCTCAGTCTTCATAGAGTTCAAACAGTTTCCAAAGTCAACAATCTGGTTAATCAAACTCAAACTAGAGGATTTTACAGTGTAACATAGCTGTGAATATCCCAAACACACAAGATTTTAATGAACATACCTCCAAGCAGCACATATCGTTGCTCACATCTGTTCTTGAATCTTACGAAAGCCTGTTGCTGGGAAGATAGGAAATCCTGATATGACCAAGGAAGATTATGATCTGATTCAGAAAAATTAGACCTTATTGACATCAAATGGTGCATGGCTTCTGTAGTTCAAAGAGCTTAGAAATTTATGGAGATTACGGGCAGAAATAATTTGGGAGGTTTGGATGGGAAGCTTGGATTCAACAAATCAAAAGTTACATGTTTGAGATGCAATGAGAAAGGATAGTTTTAGCGCGGATGTACTAACCGAGAAGTCTACAGTAATCAAAGTCTTTTTGGTGATGATTATTACAAGAAAGCTATCTATTATAAGTGGTCACCACCACAATCGAATTTAAGGATGATTCAACTAGAAGATGGTCCATCTAATGCTAAAGACAAAGCTTTAGTAGTCGCCAAAGAAGACGAAGGATTTAACTGGAGCAAGTACATTTCTAAAACTGGAAGTCTTGCACTTCTCGCAGAAATATTCGAAGAGCCTGAAACAGAAACAGAAGATTATTCTGAAGTAGTATTCTGAAGTAGTATTCTTGAAGGATATATTCATGAACAACATGCTGAAGAAGAGAATATATTGCAAATATTTTAGAAATCTGATTCCACCTAATTTGTTTCCATCTTTTGCAGGATATTTTGATTCAAGTTATCAAGTGCAAGTAGAAGAGAAATCAAAGTCTGAATGTGTGGAATTGATAGATGTGAAGAAAGAGATGAATGCCGGGAATTTGACAGAGATTGCAAACAAAGCAATGATAACAAACCTTAAAGAGGTAATTTCTCATGAATTCAAGGAAGAGCTAGTGACTGAATTTGTCAAAGAGTCGGTAAGGGAGGTTTCCAAAGTTCAGGTTGTTGAAGTTGAAAAACCATGTAAGAGATGCCAAGAACCTTGCAAGGAATTTGTCCAGAAAGATAAAAACTATTCAGAACTTACAAAACTTTCAGATAATTTGTCAAATGATTATAACAAAACTAAACAAGCTTATGGCAAACTACCTAAAGCAATTTAGTCGATATGAAAAGGTTAACAGTGAAGATAATGCAACTTTGTCGATCCTTAAAGCAACTATTATATAAACAAATGGCAATTAAGATTCATCTTAACAAAATTGTTGAACTGAAAAATGAGCTTGAAAAGATGAAAATTGAAACGGAAAGGGAAATTGTTAATCAGTTATCCCACCAGTTCATATGTTATTGATCATATTCTTCCGAAAATTGAAAAGGAAGAAAATGATAAGAACAGTAAGAACAAAAGGGTTGATTAGAACCGTGTTCCACCACCTATGTGGGAAAGCTATGCTAGAAAGAAACCATTAGGGATGGAAAAGGCATTCAATCTAAATTTGAAAACTAAAAAGATAATGAGTTGCCTGAGAACATTGATGTAACATACACTAAATCAGATAATGACTGTGAATCTGATGTGGTTAAAACAGTGTATAAAAAGGTTTTGGGAAGTGAATGTGATAGCACAGAGTATGAAAGTGTTGAGTCAGACTTGGAGAAAACTAGCTCAAGTTTACCTTCTGAAAATGAGGCGAGCTTTCACAAGAATTATCTTGATAAATCAGATTCTATATCGGATGAGGATCCTACATTGGTTGCTTATACCATGAAAGGGTCGGACAAACTATATTTTGATCAAGAATTTCCGATTCAGAATGTGAATCTTGAGAAAGTAGAACAAGTGTTTAAGCTAATAGAAATCAATCTTTCTAAAGTGGAAAATTTGAATAAGTCTTACTACTCTAAACCAAAAAGTTTTTGGAAAAATGATCACAAAGGTAAAAATTATCCTGAAAACAAGCGTAAAGGGTTGTGGTATGTTAAGAAGAAAAATGATAAGTTTCAAAAATCAAATTTTCTAATGAAAGTAAACTTTGTGTTTGGTTCAAGCATGGTAAGTGAAAAAGAAAGGCTGGGAAAGGAACAATCAAACGACGAGTTCCATGTAGAAAAGAAATGTCGTGAGCAGAATTTGAGTTCATCTACTGATTGTGACAGTAGAACATGTTGGAAATGTTACAAAGTTGGGCAGCACGACATTGTACCCAAAGCAACTCAAAATCTGTTTACAACGCAAAGAAATCCACAGAAGATGTGAGACAAAAGAAACTTGAGTTTGTTGCAAAACAGAGCTAAGTCGAGTTAATCTTGCTCAACATGTTGATTGTCAGAAGTATACATTGCCTACTCAAAATCCTGGTGAATCCTGGATGTACGAGATTTTGTGGAATTCTTTCGATCTGCCAGACGAACCAAGTGACAAGGAACTTGTGTTGTTGTATCAACAACAACAATCGTCTAATCAAGAACAAGTTCCAAGACCGATAGTGGTTACCCAACCATCTATTGGCACAAATATTCTAGAGCAGGTCCGAGCACGATCCAAACAGAACCCGTCGTCGTATCAGTAGTGAATGCCACATAACCCACTTTCGACCAATCTGACGATTCTGATTCAGATGTTGGGCCGTCATATGATCAAGATGGTGAATCCAGCTCCGACGAAGGTTATGAGCAGATAACAAGTTTGTTAAATCAATCTGCAGGTCCTAATGATTAGAATGAAGCTTCAACAAGTAATCGGGTTGCTGAACAAAACATTACGAATTTGGAGAGCGAAGTAATGTTCCTAATAAAGTAATACCAAGGAATTTGTCCTATCACCCATCGGAGAATATTATCAGAAAACTGCAAGTTGGAGTTAAAACGTGCAATTAGATCAACAAGGATCTTAGTTGTTTTTATACCAAAATTGCACCAATTCAAGATATGTGCTTACATCGTTGTTTTATTTCGTAGATTGAGCCGAAATCAAATAAGGAAGCACTTGCCGATGATGGCTAGATAAATGCAATGCAGGAGGAGCTACAATGATTCGAAAAGTTGGTGTCTGGAAGCTTGTTAACCTACCGACTAATCCCAAAGCTATTGCTACTAAATGGGTCTTCAAGTGAAAAAGAGATGATCGAGGGTAATTGTGTACAATAAAGCTGGACTGGTTGTCCAAGGTTTTCCTAAGCAAGAAGGCATTGATTATACAGAGGTCTATGCTCCGGTCGCAAGACTAGAAGCAATCCGCATATTCCTGGTGTTTGCGTCATGGAAAGGTTTTAAAGTATACTAGTTGGATGTCAAATCAGCTTTCCTTTACGGAAAAGTAAAAGAAGAAGTATATGGGGTTGTCAATCTAGTGCATAAAGACAAGGTTTACTTACTTGATAAGGCGTTATATGGGTTGCATCATGCCCCGAGAGCCTGGTATGAGACACTCTCTCAGCACCTGTTAAACAACGGCTTTACGAGAGCCACTGTTGATAGCACACTCTTCACACGGGAAGTGAAAGGACATCTGCGGATCGTACAAATCTATGTGGATGATATCATCTTTGGCTCTACCAACGATGCACTGTGTAAAGAATTTGAAGAAGTCATGAAAAAGAAATTTGAAATGAGTTCAATTGGAGAAATAAAGTTCTTCTTAGGGCTTCAAGTCGATCAATTGCCTGATGGTATCTTCATCCATCAGACAAAGTACGTCAATGATATCTTGGAGAAATTCGATATGTCGGGAACATCACCATTATCTACCCCATTGGCAATTAATCACGGCATCTGTCAAGACGAACATGGAGTCAAGATAGATGAAACCTTCTATCGATCCATGATTGGATCACTGATGTATCTTACAGCATCAAGACCAGAAATCATGTATCCAACATGCCTTTGCGCCCGATATCAATCGAGTCCTCGAGTGTCACACGTGATGATAGTCAGGCGGATTTTCAGATATTTGAAAGGTTGCCCAAGCACTGGCTTTTGGTATCCGCGAAATAATAACTTCAACCTCCAAGGATATTCAGACGCAGATTTCGGATGCTGCAAACTTAATGCCAAATCTACAACGGTTGGTTGCAAGTTCTTCAGAACACGCTTAGTAACGTGGCAATGCAAGAAACAAACCACGGTTGCTCTCTCAACGTGCGGGGCTGAATACGTTTCGGCTTCCAGTTGTTGTTCCCAAATATTGTGGGTACAGCAATAGATAAGAGACTTTGGATTGCAATTTCTTGATACGCCTATATATGTAGATAATAAGGTTGCCATCGATACAACTAAAAACTCGGTTTATCACTCTAAAACTAAAAACCTTGAAATTTGACATCACTTTATCCGTGATTGCCACCTGAAAAGTTGATTCGATTAGAAAAGATCCACACTGATGAACAAAAGGCATATTTTTAAACCAAATTAATCGAACCAGATTTAAATATCTTTTGAGAATTAATGGTATGTTTAACATATCATATGAGGAATTAGAGGTTGAATACGGATCGGATGACGAGTTTTTGTGATGCTCATCGGTTTGTCACATTTTATAGTTTTTAGAATTTCATTCTTCAAATACAAAATTCCAAAAATATGTTTTTAATTTTAGTGGGAGAAATGTTGTAAAAAATACAAAAACATCAAAAATGCAAAAAGAAATGTACAAAAACATGAAAAAGGAAAAAAGAGTTTTGGGGTGAAAAGAGGAAATGATAGTACATAAGTGGACTATCACGGTGTACTAAAGATTTGAACTGTTATAAAGTTTAAACAGGCCTCACTGAGGATATACTAGTAGGCTTCGCACATTCAGTAGATTGTTTCTGAGATATAAACTTAAAAGAAAAAACTTTTAATTAGTGGCTTAACCTCTCTGGGATATATGGTCTTAGTACACTGAAATTTCGATCAAGAGATTGTCGGATTCTGAGATACTAGGTCTTTATAAATAATTGACATCTGGGGTATTATACAAGTTCTTATGATTTTGTGTCGGCAATAGATTAGAACTTGTAGAATACTTTTGCTTTTAATACCCAAAAACTGCGGCAAATTGTAAGTATCGAAAGATCCAACAATTGCAGTAAAAGATTCCAAATTGGAACACTACTTACAAGACGAGCATTCATCTATTTGTCGGTACGATGATACTAACCTGAGCTCTCAAGATCTCGCATTACCCAGATATAGATATTAGTTATATATATTCACCTGTATGATGAAATCTAGGGAATCTTTATTTTCTTGAGTATATTCTGAGGTGGGAAACACGGTTAAGTCAAGTTCCTAAAAGTACCTAAATGTATCTCAGAACAATTGAGAAATGTGTAGAGGTTTATGTGGACAAGTATACTTACAATCTAAGTGAATTTGTTTAGTACTTAAAGTCTTATAAAGGTCAACGGTACTAGTGATATGTCTCAAACACTGATATGATCCTCTAACACAAACTCACAAAACTATGTATCTAAATATGTTTGTACATAGTTTATTATATTCATTTCAGAAAAACCCTAATAGATTTTCAATATGTGTTAACATAAACTTTGGAATAACCAAAAGATTTTATTTCTATGGTAGTTTTGACTACCGATGACGGAAAGCGAATCTTCAAAATCCAGAGATGCCGAATGCTAAGAATTTCGGAAGATAACGGGTTGGGAGCTTATCTGAATTGTGAAAATACTTTCAAAATATCAAAAGTTCATTAACTTCATACTTTACATTGCCTAAAGCATTAGTTTGATCACAAAGTTTTCAACCAAGGTCATTGACTTGGACTTGGTCAACTGAGTGAGTCGTTAAAACTGTTTAAAATGGACAAGATGTTAAAAATTAGGTTTATCTTCGCTCAAAGAAGTTATCTTTGCACGAAGATAACATGACTATATATATTATCTTATCTTCGCACGAAAATAAGATGACTATATATATTATCTTCGCACGAAGATAATTCATTTGTCACTGTTCACTACTATGAGCGAAGATAAAATTGCAAAAAGATTAACGAAGTGCTGCCGAAATTTCTTAGCTTGTAGTGGTTGGTTGGTGCACCACGAACAATGCCTAAGGTAGTTTGGACCGAATTGAACTCGAATTGAACCTTAATTTGAAATTTTCGGTTAAACATACATAAACACGTAGATCTAAGACTATCTAATGGACCAAATATAAAATTGAACATACTATCATGTTAATCGTCTCTTTTAGGTTGTTTTAGTAACATCAATTTCACAAAAATCGAGAAAAAAATTTCAATCGTGTATAAGGTTACCTTCGCACCAAGGTAAATTACCTTCAGACGACCGTAATTTATCTTCGCACGAAGATAAAAGGCAAAGTATGTATTTTTGATTATTTACCTTCACATGAAAGTAAAGGTTCACTTCGCACCAGTTACCGTCGCACGAAGGTAAACATATTTTTCAAAAATAAATCTAAGTGTTTTAGTGTTTGTGTTTGTACAGGAAAAGAAATCGAACTTCGACAAGAAACACAACATCTGTTGTGTTCTTCATGAGAGTATTCCATAAATCACTCTTTCAAGACAATATTAAATCAAGAGATACCGAATGCTGAGAATTCCGGAAGACAACGGTTTGGAAGCTTATCTGAATTGTGAAAATACTTTCAAAAGATCAAAAGTTCATTAACTTGAGACTTTACATTGCCTAAAGCATTAGTTTGATCACAAAGTTTTCAACCAAGGTCATTGACTTGGACTTGGTCAACTGAGTGAGTCTTTAAAACTGGTTAAAATGGATAGGATGTTAAAAATTAGTTTTATCTTCGCTCAAAGAAGTTATCTTTGCACGAAGATAACATGACGATGAATATTATCTTATCGAATATATATATTATCTTCGCACGAATATAATTCATTGGTCGCTGTTCACTACTCTGAGCGAAGATAAAATTGCAAAAAGAATAACGAAGTGCTTCCGAAATTTCTTAGCTTGTAGTGGTTGATTGGTACACCACGAACAAGCCTAAGGTAGATTGGACTGAATTGAACTTGAATTGAACCTTAATTTGACATTTTCGGTTAAACATACATAACAACGTAGATCTAAGACAATCTAATGGACCAAAGATAAAATTGAACATACTATCATGTTAATCGGATCTTTTAGGTGGTTTAAGTATCATCAATTTCATGAAAATCGAGAAAAAATTTCAATTGTGTATAAGGTTACCTTCGCACGAAGGTAAATTACCTTCGCACGTCGGTAATTTATCTTCGCACAAAGATAAAAAGAAAATTATGTATTTTTTATTATTTACCTTCACATGAAAGTAAACGTTCACTTCTCACCAGTTACCTTCGCACGAAGGTAAAACATATTTTTCAAAAAAATTTCTAAGTATTTTCGTGTTTGCGTTTGTACAGGAAAAGAAATCAAACTTTGACAAGAAACACAACATCTATTGTGTTCTTGATGAGACTATTCCCAAAATCGATCCTTTCATGTCAATATTAAATCCAGAGATGCCGAATGCTGAGAATTCCGGAATACAACGGTTTGGAAGCTTACCTGAATTGTGAAAATACTTTCAAAATATCCAAAGTACATTAACTTGATACTTTACATTGCCTAAAGCATTATTTTGATCACAAAGTTTTCAACAAAGGTCATTGACTTGGACTTCGTCAACTGAGTGAGTCGTTAAAAACTTGTTAAAATGGATAGGATGTTAAAAATTAGGTTTATCTTCGCTCAAAGAAGTTATCTTCGGACGAAGATAACATGACGATAGATATTATCTTAACGACTATATATATTATCTTCGCATGAAGATAATTCATTTGTCACTGTTCACCACTATGAGCGAAGGTAAAATTGCAAAAAGATTAACGAAGTGCTGTAAAAATTTCTTAGCTTGTAGTGGTTGATTAGTACACCATGAACCGGAATTGAACTTGAATTGAACCTTAATTTGAAATTTTTGGTTAAACATACATAACTACGTAGAACTAAGACAATCTAATGGACCAAAGATAAAATTGAACATACTATCATGTTAATCGGTTCTTTTAGGTTTTTTTAGTAACATCAATTTCATGAAAATCGAGAAAATATTTTCAATTGTGTATAAGGTTACCTTCGTACGAAGGTAAATTACCTTCGCACGAAGGTAATTACCTTCGCACGACGTAATTTATCTTCACACGAAGATAAAAAGCAAAGTACGTATTTTTGATTATTTACCTTCACATGAAAGTAAAGGGTCACTTCGCACCAGTTTCCTTCGCACCAAGTAAAACATATTTTTCAAAAAAAATCTAAGTGTTTTCGTGTTTGTGTTTGACAGGAAAAGAAACAGAAGTTCGAAAAGAAACACAACATCTATTGTGTTCTTGATGAGAGTATTCCATAAATCGCTCCTTTCAAGTCAATATTAAATCCAGAGATGTTGAATGCTGAGAATTCCGGAAGACAATGGTTTGGAAGCTTATCTGAATTGTGAAAATACTTTCAAAAGATCAAAAGTTCATTAACTTGATACTTCAATTGCCTAAAGCATTAGCTGATCACAAAGTTTTCAACCAAGCTCATTGACTTGGACTTGGTCAACTGAGTGAGTCTTTAAAACTGGTTAAAATGGATAGGATGTTCAAAATTAGTTTTATCTTCGCCTCAAAGAAGTTATCTTCGCACGAAGATAACATGACGATATATATTATCTTATCAAATATATATATTATCTTCGCACGAAGATAATTCATTTGTCACTGTTCACCACTATGAGGGAAGATAAAATTGCAAAAAGATTAACGAAGTGCTGCAAAAATTTCTTAGCTTGTAGTGGTTGATTAGTACACCATGAACCCGAATTGAACTTGAATCTAACCTTAATTTGAAATTTTCGGTTAAACATACATAACTACGTAGATCTAAGACAATCTAATGGACCAAAGATAAAATTGAACATACTATCATGTTAATCGGCTCTTTTAGGTTGTTTTAGTAACGTCAATTTCACGAAAATTGAGAAAACATTTTCAATGGTGTATAAGGTTACCTTCGCACGACGGTAATTTATCTTCGCACAAAGATAAAAAGGAAATTATGTATTTTTGATTATTTACCTTCACATGAAAGTAAAGGTTCACTTCGCACGAAGGTAAAACATATTTTTCAAAAAAATTCTAAGTATTTTGGTGTTTGTGTTTGTACAGTAAAAGAAATCGAACTTCGACAAGAAACACAACATCTAGTTTGTTCTTGATGAGAGTATTCCCTAAATCGCTCCTTTCAAGTCAATATTAAATCCATAGATGCCGAATGCTGAGAATTCCGGAAGACAACGGTTTGGAAGCTTAACTGAATTGTGAAAATACTTTCAAAAGATCAAAAGTTCATTAACTTGATACTTTACATTGCCTAAAGCATTAGTTTGATAACAAAGTTTTCAACCAAGGTCATTGACTTGGACTTGTCAACTGAGTGAGTCTTTTAAAACTTGTTAAAATGGATAGGATGTTAAAAATTAGGTTTATCTTCGCTCACAGAAGTTATCTTCGCACGAAGATAACATGACGATATATATTATCTTATCGACTATATATATTATCTTCGCACGAAGATAATTCATTTGTCACTATTCACCACTATGAGCGAAGACAAAACTGCAAAAAGATTAACGAAGTGCTGCAAAAATTTCTTAGCTTGTAGTGGTTGATTGGTACACCACGAACAATGCCTAAGGTAGTTTGGACCGAATTGAACTCGAATTGAATCTTAATTTGAAATTTTCGGTTAAACATACATAACTACGTAGATCTAAGACAATCTAATGGACCAAAGATAAAATTGAACATACTATCATGTTAATGGGCCTTTTAGGTTGTTTTAGTAACATCACTTTCACGAAAATCAAGAAAAATTTTCAATTGTGTATAAGATTACCTTCGCACGAAGGTAAATTACCTTCGTACGACGGTAATTTATCTGTGCACAAAGATAAAAAGCAAATTATGTATTTTTGATTTTTTACCTTCACATGAAAGTAAAGGTTCACTTCTCACCAGTTACCTTCGCACGAAGGTAAAATATATTTTTCAAAAAAATTTCTAAGTATTTTCATGTTTGTGTATGTACAGGAAAAGAAATCGAACTTCGACAAGAAACACAACATCTATTGTGTTCTTGATGAGAGTATTCCCTAAATCGCTCCTTTCAAGTCAATATTAAATCCAGAGATGCCGAATGCTGAGAATTCCGGAAGACAACGGTTTGGAAGCTTACCGAATTGTGAAAATACTTTCAAAAGATCAAAAGTTCATTAACTCTATACTTTACATTGCCTAAAGCATTAGCTTGATCACAAAGTTTTCAACCAAGGTCATTGACTTGGACTTGGTCAACTGAGTGAGTCTTTAAAACTGGTTAAAATGGATAGGATGTTCAAAATTAGTTTTATCTTCGCCTCAAAGAAGTTATCTTCGCACGAAGATAACATGACGATATATATTATCTTATCGAATATATATATTATCTTCGCACGAAGATAATTCATTTGTCACTGTTCACCACTATGAGGAAGATAAAATGCAAAAAGATTAACGAAGTGCTGCAAAAATTTCTTAGCTTGTAGTGGTTGATTAGTACACACCACGAACCGGAATTGAACTTGAATTGAACCTTAATTTGAAATTTTCGGTTAAACATACATAACTAGTAGATCCAAGACAATCTAATGGACCAAAGATAAAATTGAACATACTATCATGTTATTGGCCTTTTAGGTTGTTTTAGTAACATCAATTTCACGAAAATCGAGAAAAAATTTTCAATTGTGTATAAGGTTACCTTCGCACAAAGGTAAATTACCTTCGCACGACGGTAATTTATCTTCGCACCAAGATAAAAAGCAAAGTAGTATTTTTGATTATTTACCTTCACATGAAAGTAAAGGTTCACTTCACACCAGTTAACTTCGCACCAAGGAAAACATATTTTTCAAAAATAAATCAAATGTTTTTCGTGTTTGTATTTGTACAGGAAAAGAAATCGAACTTCGACAAGAAACACAACATCTATTGTGTTCTTGATGAAATTATTCCATAAATCGCTCCTTTCAAGTCAATATTAAATCTAGAGATGCTGAATGATGAGAATTCCGGAAGACAACGGTTTGGAAGCTTATCTGAATTGTGAAAATACTTTCAAAAGATCAAAAGTTCATTAACTTGATACTTTACATTGCCTAAAGCATTAGTTTGATCACAAAGTTTTCAACCAAGGTCATTGACTTTGACTTGGTCAACTGCGTGAGTCTTTAAAACTGGTTAAAATGGATAGAATGTTCAAAATCAGTTTTATCTTCGCCTCAAAGAAGTTATCTTCGCACGAAGATAACATGACGATATATATTCTCTTATCGAATATATATATTATCTTCGCACGAAGATAATTCATATGTCACTGTTCACTACTATGAGCGAAGATAAAATTGCAAAAAGATTAACGAAGTGCTTCGGAAATTTCTTAGCTTGTAGTGGTTGTTTGGTACACCACGAACAATGCCTAAGGTAGTTTGGACCGAATTGAACCTTAATTTGAAATTTTCGGTTAAACATACATATCAACGTAGATCTAAGACAATCTAATGGACCAAAGATAAAATTGAACATACTATCATGTTAGTCGGCTCTTTTAGGTTGTTTTACTAACATCAATTTCACGAAAATCGAGAAAAAATTTTCAATTGTGTATAAGGTTACCTTCGCACGAAGGTAAATACCTTCAAACGACGGTAATTTATCTTCGCACAAAGATAAAAAGCAAATTATGTATTTTTGATTATTTACCTTCACATGAAAGTAAAGGTTCACTTCGCACTAGTTACCTTCGCACGAAGGTAAAACATATTTTTCAAAAAAATTTCTAAGTATTTTCGTGTTTGTGTTTGTACAGTAAAAGAAATCGAACTTCGACAAGAAACACAACATCTATTGTGTTCTTGATGAGACTAAATCGCTCCTTTCAAGTCAATATTAAATCTAGAGATGCCGAATGCTGATAGTTCCGGAAGACAACGGTTTGGAAGCTTACCTGAATTGTGAAAATACTTTCGAAAGATCAAAAGTTCATTAACTTGATACTTTACATTGCCTAAAGCATTAGTTTGATCACAAAGTTTTCAACCAAGGTCATTGACCTGGACTTTGTCAACTGAGTGAGTCATTAAAACTTGTTAAAATGGATAGGATGTTAAAAATTAGGTTTATCTTCGCCCAAAGAAGTTATCTTCGCACAAAGATAACATGACGATATATATTATCCTATCGACTATATATATTATCTTCGCACGAAGATAATTCATTTGTCACTGTTCACCACTATGAGCGAAGAAAAAATTGCAAAAAGATTAACGAAG
Organism: Scalesia atractyloides; assembly: GCA_947069175.1. Taxonomy (NCBI): domain Eukaryota; kingdom Viridiplantae; phylum Streptophyta; class Magnoliopsida; order Asterales; family Asteraceae; genus Scalesia; species Scalesia atractyloides. The sequence goes on from CAMTDV010000002.1 coordinate 29,425,680, forward strand.
TGCTGCCAAAATTTCTTAGCTTGTAGTGGTTGATTGGTACACCACGAACAATGCCTAAGGTAGTTTGGACCGAATTGAACTCGAATTGAACCTTAATCTGAAATTTTCGGTTAAACATACATAACTACGTAGATCTAAGACAATCTAATGGACCAAAGATAAATTGAACATACTTCATGTTAATGGGCTCTTTTAGGTTGTTTTAGTAACATCAATTTCACGAAAAAAAATCTAAGTGTTTTTATGTTTGTGTTTGTACAGGAAAAGAAATCGAACTTTGACAAGAAATACAACATCTATTGTGTTCTTGATGAGAGTTTTCCAGAAATCGCTCCTTTCAAGTCAATATTAAAGTTTATGAGCGAGTTACCAATTGTTAAAGCACTTACAGATCCTCATAAGGCCTATCGTTCACATATATAAAGGTTCTGGGGGCATACAAAGTATGTACCAGAGAAGAAAGCTATACGATCTTTTGTGAGGATTGGTAATGAAGATAAAGAGGTGTATATTACTGAAGCCCTGATTCCAAAGTGTTAGATTTAAAAGACAAAGATGAAGATCCAATATGTATAATGAACGTGTGTGCAAAGGATGCTTCTATAGAATGGGTTATAAGGGGCATGTCAATACACGGTTCATTAAAGCTTATCTCGGAAGGCCTTACAAGTCACAAGAAAGGGGGAGGTGATGCGATAGTCCATTATCAGATGTGCATGATTGCTGAACTTGCACTGAACAAGCCTTACAACTTCACCAAGATGATATTCGAGCAGATGAAGTTAAACATCGACAAAGAAAAGTTCTTGCAATATCCCATATTTGTGTTGATGATGTTGGATGATCCATTTCCTAAGTTAGTCAAAAACAAGAATGATGTGCTGTCGCTAGATCACATGGCAGGGTTATCTTTGGTAAGATTAAATCAGTATCTAAAGAAGGCCAAAGAGCCGGTGGCCAGAAAGTTCTTTGGGAGATTTAAAGACAAGAGATAAAAAGCACCTCCAAATAATAAATGGAGAAATGAGGACAGTGATTCTGATGATGAGGCTGCTCAGATGGCTGGTTATGAGCCTAATAGAGGAGTGCGGTACGAAAAAGGTGATGCTGAGAAACAGAGTACTCCAAAAGCCAAAGCTCAGAAAAGAAAGAGAGAAACAGTTCTCATAAATGAAACTATTGATCAGGAAGTAGAGATTGAGCCAGTTACTTAGCAACATACTAAACTGATGTGAATGTTGAAGACGAGGTATTTTCTGCTACCTCAGTAAAAGAAAAAGAAGGTGCAGGTGGTGATAATGATAAAGATTATGAAGATACATTTGACAGATTTGAAAAAGCTGAAAGGTTGGCTCAAATCAAAAAGAAGAAAGTGGTTGGAGATGACGATGATGTGTATATTCCGTTTGATAATGATTCTGAAGCTGAAAGGCCAGTTAAAAAAGCACGGAGAGTTAAAAGCATGCTTGATTTTCAAAAAAAGACTATTGGTCTCCAGCTATAAAGAAAGCCAAAGGAAATATATGAGGAAAAAGACAGCAGAGATTGAAAGTGTTGAACAACCATATACATCACCTATTCACATTTCCTCACCACAACAACCACCATCACCACCACCACAGCCATCACCACAACATATCACACCTTCACATCAACTCCACCATAACCAATATCTCCACAAATTCAAACAACACTCTAACAACCAACATCTAAATCAGCTTCGAGACATTCAACATCAGACAAATTTCCTGCAGATTTTGGAGTATTCCATTTACAGAAGGGCTTGATGAAAACTTCGATGCAGACTGTTCAACAACTCTAAAATAGCAAAGCTGGAATGCAAAATCAAAGACTTGGAAGATAATAAGGAAGAATTGGAAGGCAGGGTGAAATTTCTTGAAAACGATCGAGAGTACATGAAAGTTGTGATTGAAAGTCTGGTTACTAATAATGATAGATTGAGACGGGTGGTAAATGAGTTTGAGGATGAACGTACCAGGAATAATCGAAGATTTGATTTATTTTAAAAGGTATTAACTATCAGGTTGGGAATAGGCTTTGACGCTAAATTTGATCGTTTAGAAGTGGAAGAAGCAAGACAAAAAGCAGCCGAACAAAGCAGAGTAAGATGCTAAAGCTTCAGGTAAGGGAAAAGAAAAAAATTGATGAGGTTCCTGTAATAGAACAATCTGCGCCAGAAGCTTAACCTGTGCCAGAAGTTACTACTACAGTGTTGAGAATGAGGAAGAAATTGATATAGATGTTGATGTTGAACCGATTAATTTTGTACTTGTTAGAACGGTGGATGTTTCTGAAAATCCTATGATTAAAAAGATTGCAGAGCGAAGCAGATTGTATGCTGAGATAGATGCTGAGTTAGATGAATTTGATGATGACGAGGAAGAGGATGACAAAGATAAAGATGATAAAAATGATAGTTAAAAAGATGACGATGACAAAGGTGATGATGACGATAATACGCAAGGAAGATCAGGGTTGATCGTCGAAACTACAAATATTAATAATTTTTTATTACGATATTTACCTGAATGATTATGCTAATCAAGAAGATGATTCACAACGACAGGGGGAGCAGAAAGAGCAAACACACGATGAAGAACAGTTAGGAATCCTCATAGCTACTCCATTTACAATTGTTCTTGATTGTTATACGCCCCGAATTTTGGATCTGGAACATAATGTTGAAGAAGGTGAGTTTGTGCACAACTATACAAAAAAAGAAATTGCTATTATGTTATGAGTTGATGAAGATTCGTTCGAATTTGACTTTGAAGAGAAACTAAATAACATAAGTGCAGTCAAGCCAAATGATTATGTTTACAAGCATATACCGGATGCTGACATGTATGATAGGGTGATTATTGAAGATGCATCTGATGATGATGAAGTGATCAAGTATTCTGGTGAAGGAACTGATAACTTTGCCACTTTTGAAGAGTTATTCAGTAAAGCAAATGATGACTTGTTAAAAAGAAGGGTTGAACAGACAGTTGCAGTGGGAAGTATTCCTAAACGTCTATCTAAAAAACAAATTGCTGAAGCTAAAAAGATATGGTTTAGAGAGTTACCAAAAGAAAGGAAGTTTAGACGACCATTAGCATTCTTCACACGCAATGGAGATAAATCTATGGGTGATCTTTTGAGCTGGGGATGCATTCCTGAGTTGGATGTCTATGCGATCAAACGAGGATATGGTGTTCAATACTTCAGGTACTTGAATGATTTGAATACATTACCATACTAGGATATCGAAGAGCTTGTACTGACAAAGAGTATTAACTTCCAAATGAAGTTCATGACCAAAGATTATGGAAGTTAATTGAATATGAAGCAGCTCATGGTTTTAACAAGTGGAAACCATTGATCTAAAGAAAAGAATAAAGATTGACAAAGTTTCAAATGAGAAATATGTCACGCTTGTGATTGAAACAGCCACGTGTGATGAAAAACATGCCGTTGATGAAGATCGAACAAAATTTCCATGAATAGTTTCAACGGTGGCAAGTGGATTCTGAACAAGTGAACCTGTGATAGTTTTGAAAGTTGATGACACTTAAGATATTACTGAAGATTTGAATCCAGAAATGATAGAATGATAGAGGATATGGGGATTGTGGAGAACTATTCGTATACTAGACCTGATGTGGCTAGTTAACTGTTCGAAAGAAGATATCAAATGATTGTTCTTCAACAAGATATGTTTTGATGTGAAGGAGAAGATGCAAGCGATGCAATATCAGGGTGTGATCAACATATGCTATGCACATGGTATTAATTCTGGTAAGATATGGGAATCATCATGGAGAGAGTTAGAGAAAGAACAATTTCTAAAAGAGGAGCAACGTTTGGAAAAGATTGAAGAAAATTCAAAAGAAGCTCGTTTAAGAAGATTTCAGTTTATGAAGTGGGCTCCTATGACTGATCAAACGCCAATATCATCTACATAGCATAGGAAGCCGCACAAGAATTTCATTGGGCGTTAAAGTCCAACATTGGAAGATTTTAAAAACAGACCAAGACTACGGCAACATCCGACGGGGAGTTTTTTGGTACAAAAATTATCTATTGCCTACGTCTTAGGGTTGTGTCTGTATTTTGTAATAGGGTTGTTTAAAACAAATATAAGGCTCTAATCTTATGAATAAAAGTAGATGATCCTCTATGCTTGTGGAAACACAAAATTAAGGCTCCTATCCTCTAGACAGTGATTATTTTTTTCTTAGTATATATCTAAAACTGTCATAAGTTTCGAAAAATTCCAAATCTAGCAAGTTTGGGGGTCCATAAGTATTCTTGTAAAATTTACTTAAAACATGATAAACTATCTTTGAGTTGATATGATGGTTAGTATCATAGGCTTAGGTGGACAAACAAATCATAAGTTTCGGTTTTCCAATGGAGAATTGAAGGGTTCAAGGTCGGTCTATCAAAAATGATCTTGAAGAAGGTTTGATGTATCTTGTTAAATAATCCCTCTTTATATCATACAACTACAGTTTTATGATCTAAGAAGCCTATGTTAAAATCAATATTTTACATGCACAAGGCATGGTTCTAGTCTAAGACCAAAAATATTTTTACCTGTAAACATAGAACAATCTTTGCTTTGGTTGATAATTCCCCGCGTGTCGCCTAATAACATCTGGAGACACTAGGAGATGTCTAATCTGAAATGCTTATATTGAACCAACTCGAAAGGTATGAAGGGTCGGCGTCACTCGAGCATGTAACAACCAAGTGACGCCATCTTGTCTATAAATATTATCCTGACCCTTCATTACTTTCTTTACTCAATTTAAATCACCGTCACTCTCTCTCACTTGAGTAGTACAAACTAAACCTACGGACTTGATTTTTGACCTATTGTTATCGTGTATTTGTGTTTTAATCATCAAGGTATGAGATAAATTGATCGGAATTTGATGTTGTACATTCTAAGCCTAGATCAATCTCAATGTTGTTATGCCTCTTAAGCTTTTTGAGTGATTAATGGTTTAAAGTTAGGGTTTTCGTGATGATGATGACATCAGCATGGATAGTGGTTTGATTTTGGCGACACTGATGTGTTGCTTGTTTAGGTAACTTAAGTATGCAAGACTTGAGTCCTAGCCTAGTCATATCCTTCAGATGACGAGCAATTTCAGTGGCACCATGCCTTATTTGAGTTGTTATGCTTCCCATTTTTCATGGTGTCACTTGAACTTATAGGTCCAGCATCACTCGATACTTCAACCCGTCAAACAAACCTTAAGGGTTTATTGATTATAATGTTATCCAACTTTAAGTGTCACTCAATACCCTAGACATCAATCTGTTAACTCTTGTAAAACCTAAATAGGCGTCACTCAAATCAAACACAATATTAGTGCCTCGTGTGTCTTTCGTGTTGCAAAATTGGGATCTCATTTGTGTAATGATTGTATGCAAATATTATGCCAATGGATTCTAAAGCCCGATGTCGGACACAATCAGGATATTGTTCTTAGTGACTCAAATCCAGATTTTGAGGATATTGTTAGATGGATTCAACATTCAAGAATACAATTTGCACTGACTGAATGTCCTATGATCATTAGAAAACAAACTGGTGAGTTTTGGATGGCTTCCAAGTACATACCTAATCCACCTTGAATCTTAGTTGTGGTTGAAAAGAAACCTATTATTATCATATAGAAAGATATAAACACAAATCTTCCCACTGATTTTAAAAGTGATGTCATGAAGCCTCTTCTATGAAAATAGGCTATCAATGTTTGTTTCCAAGACAAAAATGAAGAACTCAAGTGTTATTGGGCATTGGAGATTTATTACTACCTTCTTTATGTCATCTTATCTCACCGTCTAAGCGGCTATGATGGTCTTAGTTTATCGTGGGCAGGATGCGTGCTTGCTCTTTATGAAGATAAGCCTGTAAACATATCCAAACCATATTTAACAAAATGATGAACAATGCTAACTTTTTGGAAAGCAAACGTCTTCTGTATACTCGGTTTCGTCATATTATCATCAATGTTACGCTCATGGATCATCCTACTAACGAGAGAAACATTTAAATTTGAGTGGAATGACATCCAGGGTTTTCATTGACTTCATGAAGCATGGGCATGGCTGTGATGGTCACCTTTAATCATTATATAATAATATGTATTAGGTTTAGTGTTGGGGGTAGGTAGAAGAGTTTATCGGATTTTAAAGGTTGTTGATGATGGGGAGATATGTGTCGAATTACTAAACTCCGGTTGGGGTGAAAGGGATTCGTTGACGTCTGGATTGATTTCCTTCTTAGGCTGGAAGACAATAAACCGTTAGCCTTGCTATGGAGGGCCCCGAGGGGGATCCAGGACCAAGCTCCGGCGTGACAGTAAGTTAGCTTGATGGAAATATGGAGTCGTTCCGATGAATAGGACTCGCCGGAATATCCAGGTGTGGATCCTAGACTTTAAGTAATTAATGTGATTAGGAGAATGTCCGAAGTTATGGTGATTATGAGAGTAAATGCTTAAGGTATTAAATGCATACCTTAGGTGATCGTTTGGATGACTTATAAAGAAGAAGAAGCTTATCACCACGGGGTGATCCCCATGCAATCTAACGGTAACCCCGGATGCAAGTGGGCTTTCTAGTTACTCAGGACATGTGTCCTTCTCTTGTGGGTAAGATCTTTCTCTCATTTAATGAGAGCTGCACCAACCTCGTACTCTCTTTCGGCTTTTTGTCCTTTCTGAATTGCAGGCATTTAATGACTTTGGTTTTGGAGAAGACAACCCTGGTTGGCGGGCTCTTTACCCTTATCCCCATGTGTCGAACCTTATTTAAAGTACTAGTATGGGGTCTTTGGAAGCCCAGTTAGTAGGCCCAAGGTGAGGAGCCCACTCTGGGACCTCTCTTCCACAAGTCATCCTTAGTCCAGGGGTATGGGTCCTTGCATACGGGTTTGGACTTATAACTACGACATTGTAACTATTCTTGGTGGGACCTGTACGATCACCCATGATGATGACCCTAGTCTGTGCTGCCTACACAATCCGATGGTTAGGGATTAATCAGCATCCCCACATGCAATGATCTTGCGGTTGATTTTGAATTTGTGTCAGGATGGTTACCGCCCACTTGAAGAGGCCATTAAAATCCTGAAACCGCTCTCATTTTACCATTCTTCTCCCACTTTCACTTATCTTCTTCTACAAATTCCTCTATTGTATTTACAATTTCTTTCATCATGAGTAAAAAAGACAGAGCTTCCATCCGTTCAATCATTACCTAAGATAAGCTGGATTCAATCATTACCCAAGATGAACTGGACTCATTCTTTACGTCATACCGCATCCTACCTCATATCTCCCCACGCCTTCCCGGTCTGAATGATTCGGTGATTTGCACAGCTTATAGTGTATCCTTCTCTTTTGCGGAGTTTGGTATCTGTTGTCTTCGTTCAAGGTGACCCTTCTTCAACGTTACGGGATTCACTTTTCCCAACTACACCCCCTTGCCTTCATGAGGATCATCCACTTCGAACTATCCTGTGTCGCCTTTGCCAGAGAACCGTCGGTGTCACTATTTCGGTGATTCTACCGCTTGCAATCTGACGGTGACAAGTTTACTTTCGAAAAAAGAAAAGACAACATCTCCCCTCCATGCTATTCTTTTATGCCAACTTCCACTTACCCAAAGGAGTGGAAGAATCACTTTATCTTTGTTTCTCATCTATTCTTATCTGAACCTCTTCTGATCAGGGATCCAACTGTCACCATAGAAGACAGTGCTCCATCTTTGTCTACTATTGAAGATGTTTTGTGGAAGAAGATGTATGAAAACTCCACTTGTGCCTTCAACTTCCCTGAGGATATCTTGGCGATGGGGGGCTTGAGTCCTTTTTACCCGACTCGTCCTAAGGCCTTCCTAGATGGTATTGGTAAGTTCTTCTCTTGAAGGATTTTTGGTTGTGTTTGACTTGATGTGTGATTATTATTCTATCTCTGTGTTGTCCTTGTGTTTATTATTTGTGTAGAGATGTCGTTGTGGAATTTGATGCAAGCTGACATGAAGGTTATATCTTTTATTGTTGAGAGGATTGAGAATCAAGAAACGGGTGCTATCCTTGGAGGGAAAGCCCCTGCTGCGGACGGTCCAGATGTTGAAGCGATTGTTGGGGATGGGATTCCTCCCCTGGAGGGGGCTTCCCCTAAGGGGTCGGAGGGTTCTCAGAATTCTCCCCAGGTTGAAAATGTGAGTAGTGATGATGAGGACCTTGAGACTTGTCTAGCTCGGAAGCGAAAATGTGGTTTAGGGGCAAGTACCAGTGTGGTTGTACTGGAGGTTTGGAACATTGGTTCAAGGCTGCGGAGTTCTAGTAGCCAAAACCTCAACCTATTTCCCAGGCTACATCTGAAGTCCCTCCTGTTGCTACGAAGGGTTCCTTGTCCATTCATTATAAAGTTCTTCGATCCACCACCAGCCTTGTTTTGGGGGCTCCTCCTGTAAGTTAATCACAATGCTCACTCCTCTCTTATTCTCCTCTCCCCTTCCCCCCTCTATAAACGAATGATGTCCTATAGCCCCGATCACCATTCCGGCCTCTATTTCTCCGTTGAAGCTTAAACAAAAGGCCTAAAAGTTCATGTGGTATCGACCGACGTTAAGGTTCACACCTCCCCCACTCAAGGTTCCAGTCAGAGCAGGTTTCAACTTCCTCCTCCGTTCCAAACCTGATTCCCTTTGGCGCCTTTGTTTGCTGATGGTTATCCCCCTCCTTATGCTCCTAACTGGAAGATAACCTCTACAACTATTGTTAACACCGGGGAGACTGCTCGGGATTTTATGGCACATGCTCTCCCTCCTACTCATAGGTTCATGAATTCTACTTGGGACCCATAAATCTTTGAAGATCAATACTGCATGAGTATTTGCGAGGGATTCTTTCGAGGGGCTGGTATGTTGCACCGTGCTTAAGGGTTGAATGATGAGAACAGGGACTTGGAGAGTTGCTTGAAGACCTCACAAGCCATTATCGCGAAGCTTCAATGCCATGTGGTAAACACTGAAAGGAGCCTTAGGGAGAAGGCTGCTTCTGTATCTGGTTCTGACGTGGAGACTTTGTATGCTGAGTTAGGCATAGTTCAAGATGACAACCAAAAGCTGGCTGCGGAACGCCATTGGCTGTTGTCCCAAGGTTTTGGGTGCTTCCTCTCCGCCTTCTCTCAGTCTTGGGATTTGAAAGGTTCTTTGGAGAGGACTTACAAGGCTTACCAGAATGTGGGTTATCAAGCGGGGTTGAAGGATGGGTAGGCTTTCTCGTCCCAAGGCTTGAAATGTAAACAAACTCCTCATTATAATTCTAAGGCCAACAAGCAGTTGGTCAAGATTCAGGAGAGATTTTTGACCGGACCCCTAACCATCTCATTAAGTTGGCTGATAACCCTCTCATGTCCCTACAAGAACTGAAATCCTTGTTTGCTACTGCTGGCCCTTCCTCTGGTAGGGAGTCTTCCCACTCTAGGGGCTCCACCCCTTGATAAACATTTCAAACACTTAGTCAATATGGTTGTAACTCCGTAACACTTATTTGCTACTTTTACTTTTTTGCTTATGTCGGTCCAGGAGCCTTTGTGTTGGGGCCTCCTTGAACCTTAAGGGGTTGTGCTACCCTTTTTGTATTTATCATACATGTTTGCTCCTTAGATGCCTTGTATTGTTTCCCGTTTTCTGGTTTTTTACTTTTTTTTGCTATTTTTTTTGCAGGAACTACTTTGCATCTGGGATGGGGACCTTGTATTTTGAAGAGTCCCTAGCGCTTATGTCATTTTGGTTCGTTCTTACTTAGTTGGTTTTTATTTGTAACTTTATCCATTAGTTGTAAATCATGTTAAGTTGATGTTTTTATCCTTGTATACAAAGAGACAACTTGTTTTTCATAACTACATTTTAATTGTAGTTTGTATACAAAACGACATTTTGTTCCATTTGTGTTGCTTCTTCTTGCAGTAAATTGTGTTTGTCATATTGTGGACTTGTCGACTTTGTCCTTACCCCACGGTCGGGCTGGTTTGCATGCTAGCTGTCCCTACGCGCGTTTTTTTTTAAGGCTCAGAACCATTTGACACATCTGTCCCTGTGTATCGCCTTGTTATTGGGTTATTCTTAGATAACCTTTTCTGGTGTTTGAATAATTGGAAACAAGTCATTCATTACCATTGTTTGGGAGGTGGCCCAGTACATGTTTCGTCTGAAATATAAGCATAATACAAAAATAAGGAACTGTTTTTTGTCGGGATGATGTTCTTACGCATAGTACTTCTGGAGCTGCATCAAGTTCCATGTTCTAGGAATCTCTTTTCCCTAAAGTGTTTCTAGCTTGCATGCTCCTTTTTTGTTCGCCCAGTTGACCCTATAAGGTCCTTTCCATAAGGGCCCTAACTTCCTGGTACCCTCTTACAGGCTTCCTTCGTTATCCTGTAGGACCAGGTCACCTGAGACCAGGTTTAGCTTCTTCATTCTAGCATTGTAATATCTTTCCATTTGCTTTTTGTATCCCGCTTCTCGCACCGTAGCGATCCTGAGATCATATTCATTTTCTTCTTCCCTTAGCTTCATCCTTGTCGTGGGGGGTCAATCTCAGCCGGGATGACTGCCTCAGTACCGTATACTGAAAGGTGTCCCTCCATTGGATGTCTTGGTAGTTGTTCTATGCGCCCATAAGACATAGGGCAACTCCTCCAACTAGCCATTTTGTTTTCAACCCAACCTTCCTTTCATTCCTTTGATTAAACTTTCATTGGCTCTTTCCACAAGCCCGTTGCTTTGGGCGTGGGTCACAGGCATGAAGATCTGTTGTATATGCACTTGCTGACACCAGGGTCTGAAGGGTTTCCCTGTGAGTTGCACATCGTTTTTGCTGGCTAGCTCCTAGGGGACCCCGAATCGGAAGACGATATTGTCCAGGACAAATCTCTTCATTTGTTCACCCGTTATTTTTGCTAAAGGCTTGGCTTATGCCCATTTTATAAAGTAGTAAATTGCAACCACTACAAATCTGACCCCTCCTGGACCCTCTGGGAAGGGTCCTATAATGTCAATGGCCCACTTTTGGAATGACAAGGACGTGGACACTAGGACCATCGGGTGCTTGTGCTTGTGGGTATAAGGGGCATGCACTTGATAGTTGGCACATCTTTTGATCTCTTCTAGGGCGCTGTTGTACCTGTGGTTCCAATAAAATCGGCATTCATTGCCTTTGCTACAACTGTTTTTGGCCCTGAGTGCATCCCACATATTCCTTCATATATTTCCTGGGTCGCGTATCTTGCTTCTTCCTCATCCACACTTTTTGGTGAGGGACCCAAGTATGACCTCCTGAAGAGTTTGCCATCTATGATCTCGTACCGGAGTGCTTTTACGCTTATCTTCCTTGCCAATGTTTCGTCTACCAGGAGGATCCCCTCTTCCAGGAACTTGATGATTTGTGTCATCCAGCACTCCTTCGTTCCTTCGACTAAGGATACCTTTTTGTATGTGACAGAGGGTGAGGTGAGGACTCCTACTTTTACTTCTTTGGCTAGATACTCAAAAGCTATAGATACTAACTTGCTCAGGCATCTGCTTTCCTGTTCTTATCCCGGGGCACATATTCCAGTTTGAAGGTGGTGAAAGTTTGAGCAAGCTCCTTTACTAGGCTACATACCGGTCCATGGTATCATCTTTGGCGTCATACTCTCCATTGTACTATTTCACGACCAACTGTGAGTCTAAATAAGCCTTGATGCTTCTCGCTTTCATTCCCTTGGCCAGTCTTAACCCAGCTATAAGAGCTTCGTATTCGACCATGTTGTTTGTGCTTTCGAAGTCTAACCTGATTGCATAGGTTAGTCTGATTCCTTAAGGGGCTAATGAGGGTGATACCTACCCCTATTACCTTCTTCACTGGATGCTCCGTCGTTATGTAACTTCCATACTGCCATCCCTTTTTCATTCTTTTCTTTTTCCTATAGTTCCTTCCATTTGAGGAGCTCTTTTTCCTCTTCTTCAGGGACTTCTGTAAGGAAGTCTGCTAGGACTTGTCCCTTTACGGATGTCCTAGTCTGTTGGTGCATAATGTCTATTGCCTTCGTCTAGGATGTGTCTATAATGTATATAGGGCTTTCATGTCATTATTTATATGAAAATTGTAATTATATGTTTTGTAAATGGTTCGTACGAGCGAACTGAGTGGCTCGTACGAGTGACTTCCAGTCACTCGTACGAAGCACATACTCATACGAGTCATAGTCACTGTTTAGCACGGACTCTAGTACGAGTCATGTCGACCTATAAATAGAGGAGTGTTGTGTTAGAGCTGAGGAGTGATTGTCAATTAGTACGGCGAAGCCCTACTAGTTTGTTTACCTGCGTCTGTAATTGCACATTTTTAATACAACAGAAGTAGTTAAACAGTAAGTACTATCTTATTCGTTTTGTCTACCTCTCTAGCAATGAATTCCGCTTCTGCTAGTTGAGCGAGATCAGGTTGGTTGCTCATTTCGGGAGTACGATCCCCGTTCATAAGTGGTATCAGAGCAGTATTTCTGGAGAGCTATACTGCCTTGTCGTTACAGATGATTATTCTCGATTCTCATGGGTTTTCTTTCTGGAGAGTAAGGATGAAACGTTTGAAACTCTTGTGATTCTCTTCAGAAAACTCGAAAACCTATATCATTTGCCTATTAAGAGAATCCGCAGTGATAATGGAACAGAATTCAAGAACAAGAAGATGCAAGAGTTCTGCAATGAAAATGGGATTCTTCATGTATTCAACGCCCTCTATACTCCGCAACAAAATGGGGTAATTGAACGAAAGAATCACACACTTATAGAGACTGCCAGAACAATGTTAGCTGATTCGAAATTACCGATCAGTTTTTGGAGTGAAGCAGTAGCATTAGCGTGTTATACCCTGAATCGTGTGTTGACAGTTAAGCCTCACAAAAAGACATGTTTCGAGTTACTAAATCAACGAAAGCCCAACTTAGCATTTTTGGAGCCTTTTGGATCACCGTGTACCGTTCTGGACCCGGCTGGTAAATTTGGAGCCAAATCGTTAGAAGGATTTTTCATCGGTTACGCTACTCCTCAGAAACGAGTCTTCTTGCCGAGTCTAAACTAGGTCGTACTTGCGCAGCATGTAGATTGTCAAAGATATACACCTCCTACGCAGAAACCTGGGGATCCGTGGTTGTTTAACTATGATAGTTTATGGAATTTGTTTGATCTACCAGATGTGCCATCAGAAGAAGAACTTGTTATGCTCTTTCAACAACATCAGTTATCTACTCAAGAACAAGTTACTAGACCATTGGTGATTTCTACATCATTACCGGTCAACACGTCTGATGTCAGTCAAAGCTCTTCTGATCAAGTTCCTGTTCCTGCACCTAATGTCAATACTGCCGAATCGTCTGCCCAACCGAATGCTGATGATGACTCTAATCGGGAACCAACTTTCGACGATGGAGGATCCAGTTCCGATGAAGGATCTGAACAGATAGAAAGCTTCTTGAAACAACAGGCTGATCAGTCTAATGCTAGAAATGAAGCTTCTTCATTTGTACCGATCGTTGATGAATATCTAACAATTTGAAGCAAGCAAATGTTTCAACCAAAGTGATGCCAAGAACACTTTCATATCATCCGTCGGAGAACATTATAGGCAGCTTACAAACTGGAGTGTAAACTCGCAATCAGATCAATAAAGATCTAAGCTGTTTCTATACGTTTATTGCTCCGCTCCAAACCAGGCTTTCTAATAGTTGTTTGTTTCTCAGGTTGAACCGGGAAACTGGAAAGACGCGTTAAAGGAGGAGAGCTGGGTGGATGCGATGTAGGAGGAGTTGCTTGAATTCTAAAGACTTGGAGTCTGGAAGCTTGTTGACCTACCGGATCACCACAAAAAGATTAACACTAGGTGGGTTTTCAAGTGCAAACGAGATGATCGAGGCGTTGTGGTTCACAACAAAGTTCGACTTGTGGTACAAGGTTTTCACCAGCAGGAAGGGATAGACTACACTGAAGTCTACGCCCCATTGCTCGTCTTGAAGCTATTCGCATATTCTTGGCCTTTGCTTCTTGGCAAGGTTTCAAGGTGTACCAATTGGATGTTAAATCTCCTTTCTAATACGGAAAAGTGAAAGAGGAGGTGTACGTTGGCCAACCACCAGGGTTCGTTGATCCAGTGCACAAAGATAAAGTCTACCTTTTGAACAAAGCCTTATACAGTCTTCATCAAGCCCCGAGAGCTTGGTATGAAACATTATCGAGTCATCTTTTGGACAACGACTTTATCATGGGAACAGTAGATTCTACCCTCTTCACAAACGGAAGTCGATGGGCATCTAATTATCGTACATATATATGTGGATGATATTATCTTTGGATCGACAAATGATAAGCTGTGTAAAGACTTTGAAGAAGTCATGAAACGCAAATTTGAAATGAGCGCAATGGGGGAGATGAAGTTCTTTCTAGACTTCAGGTCGATCAATTGCCTAATGGTATTTTCATTCATCAGACAAAATATGTTCATGACATATTGGAGAGATTCAATATGACTAGAGCTAAACCAGCATCTACCCCGTTAGCTCCAAATCACCGCATTTGTCCAGATCTTATTGGAGAAAGAGTTGACGAAACTTTATATCGCTCCATGATCGGATCCTTGATGTATCTTACGGCTTCTTGACCAGATACCATGTATCCAACGTGCATGTGCGCCCGTTATCAGTCTAATCCCAAAGAGTCACACCGGCTTGTGGTACCCTAGACATGGTGCTTTTAATCTTGCAGGATACTCGGATTCTGATTTCGGCTGCTGCAAACTAAATAGTAAATCGACAACGGTCGGCTGCCAGTTCTTCGGAACCCGTTTGGTAACGTGGCAGTGCAAGAAACAAACCACAGTCGCTCCCTCTACTTGTGAGGCTGAATACGTTTCGGCATCCAGTTGTTGTGCCCAGATTCTCTGGATTCAGCAACAGATGTGAGACTTTGGCTTTCATTTTCTTGATACGCCAATATATGAAGATAGCCAGGCCGCGATTGATATAACTAAAAGCTCATGCCATCACTCACGAACTAAACATATCGAGATTCGACACCACTTTATCTGTGATTGCTACGAGAAAAAGTTTGTTAGAATTGAGAAAATCCACACTGATGACCAAAAGGCAGATTTTTACACCAAAGCTTTTGATAAGACAAGATTTAGAAATTTGGTAAAGCTAAATGGTTTAAAAAATCTAATATCAGGGGATATACATGAGGTTGAGTTTGAGGATGATGACGACCTAATGTGAATTTGTCATCGGTTAGACGATTTTTTTGTACATTCTTTCTTATATATTCTTAAAAATCCAAAAATATATTTTTGATTTTAGGGGGAGAATGTTTGAGAAAAATACAAAAAACAATTTGAAAAGTCAAAAAGAGTTTTGTGAAAAAGAGTGATCATAGTAAAGCAAAAATGATAGTCACAGTATGCTAAAGAAATGTTTTGTTTAAAAGTAGTTAAGCAAGTCTTACTGTGGATATGCCAATAGGCTTCACTCGTTCAGTAAATTGTGTTCAAGATATAAACCTAAAAGAAAAACTGAATAACTTGTGGGTCGACATCTCTCGGATATATGGACTTAGTACTCCAAAATTTCGTTTGAGAGAATGCCAGATTCTGCGATACTAGGTCTTTATATTTGATTGATATCTGGGGTATTATCTGAGTTCTTCTGATTTTGTGGAAGCAATGGCCTAGAACTCCTATAATACTTTCGCATTATTTCCCCAAAAACGGAATAAAAAATGAATATGTCATAAGTATTTACGACATCTGCAGTTCAAAAGATTCCTTTATGGAACACCACCTAAAGACGAGCCTTCATCTCTCTGTCTGTACGAAGTACTAACCTGAGCTCTCCAGGTCTCGCATTCACCCTATATACAGATATCAACTGGATATATTCACCTGTAAAATGAAATTCTGGGAATCTCGATGCGGGAGTATATTCTAAGATGGGAAACACAGTTATTTCATGTTCCTAACATTACCTTAACATACCTTGAAACAGTTGAGAAACGAGAAGAGGTTTAAATGGACAAGTATATTGGCAATCTAGGTAAATTTGTTTAAAAGCTTAAAGAGTTTATCAAGATCAACGGTACTGATGACTTGTATATATGCTTGAAATGATCCTCTAAAACATAAGATTCACAAAAATATGTTATTTCTTTTGAAAAATGTCTCAAAAACCCAAAAAGATTTTCAGTTTCCTTAGCTTGTTAGTCTTATTTTTTGTTTGCCGATGTCAAAAACACTGACGGTTGGAATCATAGCAACATCTTGCTGAGTGAAAACTGAAACCATGGGTTGGGAGCTAATCTTTATCGAAAAGTTTACATGAGCGTCAATAAAGTTTATTAACTGAAACTTTACGTGTTAAAGTAAATATGTTTGGTCAAACATGGTCAACCAAGGTCATGAACTTGGACTTGGTAGACAAATCGGATTACCAGGGTCATTAACTTGGAGTTGGTTAATCGAGTGGGTTTAAAACAGATAAAAATGGTTAAAAATGAAGATTACAAAAATAAAAAAAATCAAAAAGTTCAAAGTTTTTTTAGGAATGATTCGTACGAAGCATAAGATTCGTGCGAAGCGAGTTGATTTTTTTCGTGCGACCCAACCGGTTCATACGAAGCAGGCCATCTTGTATAAAAACCTCTTCGCTTCGTACGAAATATGTTTACTTCTCTCAGAGAACTGTTGTGCGACTCAGAGCGTTTTTGTGCGAAACATTTCTGAAATTTCATTTCTTGGCTAATTTTTTATTCCGAATCACATTGGTGAGGTTGATTTGCACACCTCCCCAAATGGGAAAGGCAATTTTGATGAAATCAAGCTGTTATAATGCCAAAATAGTATAAATCGGACATAGAACTTAGATCTAGGGAGATTGGACCGGTAAAACATAAAATTGACTACAAAATCGTTAATATCGGCCCTAATAACCCGAAAATCGACTATCAATTTGTTAAAATTTACAAGTTTTAAGTTCGGATTAAACTTGGTCATTTTGGGACGAAGACTAGGCTCGTATGAAGTGATTGATTCGTACGAAGCGTATTATTTCATGTCATCTTTATTTTGGCTCGTACGAAGCAATTGATTCGTACGAAGGAATTTTAAATGTTGATTTTCAAAATTGTTCCAAGTATGTTTGAGTCGTACGAAGGGACTTATTCGTACAAAGCAAAGTTTGAATAACAAATGTGTTTAACTTTCAAAGTAGTTCGTATGAAGTAAGTGACACGTACGACTGAAACTTGTTTTAAATTTGTGAAATTTTTTCTAAGTGTTTGATTCGAACAAACAAGATGGTTCGTACGAATGAATGTGTATATTCTTAAAAAGTTTAATATTTTTCTAACGGTTGTTGTTATTGTTGTGAACAAGCCAAGAAATCTTCATTTTCTTCATTCCACAACATATGTTGTTTGACAGATGGATCAATCCCAGAGATTGCTGCTTATAGAGATATTCTTGACTTTCTCACAAGGATTCGAGTTACTAAAGCATTGACGGATAGACACACTGTATACCGATCTCATATTGAATACTTCTGGAATGCAGCTGAGTATAGTATTGAAGATAATGCCATTATTTCAGCGGTAAAGATTAATGATGAGGATATTCAAGTCAAAATTACTGAAGATTTGATTCGCACTGTGCTAGAGTTTAAAGATAATGAGGATGACCCTACTGGATTTTCCAAGTATATGGTGAAAGGTTGTTTCACTGTATGGGCTATACTTGTTTTGTAAACGCTGCACCTTTCAAGAAAGCGAACCTGAGCCACCTTTCAGATATCTAACTCACGCCATTGCTCAAGGTCTTAGTCACCACAAAGGAGGATATGATGATTTGGTGGATTATCAGATGTGTATGATCACTGCGTTAGTACTGAATCTTCCATATAAAATATCTAGAAAGAGAAGTTTATTCAGTATCCATGATTTGTGCAAATGATGCTTGATTTCTTATATCCAGACTTGAAGAAATGAAACGATGATATTCTGAAGCTTGAACACATGGATGTTTCGACTTTGAGAAAGATGAACTCGCATCTCAGAACTGCTCCAGATTCTAAGCCTATGTTTGGTGCGATAATTGATAAAGATTATATTTCGCCAGCACCAGGCAAATGGAGGAAAGACGCTAGTATTGATGATCAGGAAGAAGTTAAAGCTTTATCTTTGTTTGTGGCAAAAAGAAGTTCGTGGTTTATTAAGGATGGTGAAAAGGGTGTAAGCCTAAAGCTGCAACAACGTCTACATCTGCACCAAAAGTTCAGAAATAGAAAGCTAAATCTGCAGCGGAAAGCTCTGGTCTTGGTGATGAACCAAATACTGAAGAAAATAGTGAAGACATAGCTGCAGATATCAAACGTCAAGCTTTTGGTCCAGAAAAGGCAGTTGAAGAAGTGTTATCTTCAAGTACAGATTCTGAGGATAAACATGCTGGTGAAAAGAAACGAGCTGAAAAGATAGCAAAGAGACGTCAAGCTGAATTAAAGAAAAAGGCTGAAGAACGAAAGCGTAAAGCTACTAGAGAGGATGATACTACATATGAACCATTAGAGTCTGATCTTGATACTTCTCTTCATACTCCAGTTAAGAAGAAACTGAGAAGGTTGAAGCGTTCTGCAGCTCGTAGTTCTGAATCGCCAACGGTTAGAATGACAGAGACTAATCCGAGCTGAATGTTGAAGAAGTGGTTGAACCTTCACGACAAATACCATCACCTCCACAACCAGCTTCACAATCTACAGAACAACCAGCTCAGCAACAACAAGTTCCTCAACAACAACAATTTCAGCAACAACCTCAACAACAACAACAGACTTCTCAACAACCACCACCTCAACAAACTCAGCAGCCATATGAGTCACGATTGTTTTTTGATGATTTTAGTTTTGATGATTTACCCGGAGGTGATGAGTTTACATTTAATGATCCAAGGGTTGATGAATTGCAGAAGCAAGTTATGTTAAACACTGTGAGGATTGTTGAACTTCAAGAGCAAAATAATGAGTTAACTGTTGAGAAGCAAGAAATGCTTGAACGTATCAGAGGATTGATTGTGGATAAACAACAGTTAGAGGCTATGCTGGCAAGCAATGTGTCAGAAAATGAACGGTTGCGGTTAAGAATGTCTGAATATGAAGAAGAAAGATTGAGAAGTGATAGACGAATGAGTTTGTTTGAGAAGATTTTAGTGAAGAAATTGGGAGTAAATATTGCTGTAGAGATCGATGAGATTGAAAGATCTGAAGCCCGAGAGCGTGTTGCAGAAAAAGAAAGACTTGCAAAGCAACAATCTGATGCTCAAGGGAAAGGGAAAGCTAAAATTATACTGAGCCAGAAGCTGAATCTGTGACAGTTACTTGTACATATATAGTGGTATATCAGGGGCCGAAAGAGATTGAGGAAGATAATGAGGAGGATGTTGAGATAGAAGATGTTGAGATTGATATTACCGATTCTAGTTGTTCTGACAGTGATGGTGATAATGATGATAATGTAGGAGGAACTGGAATTCGTGTAACCGAGCCAAATATTAATGAAGAAGTGGATGTATCCATTTATCTCAATGACCCTGCTAACCAGACTGTTGAAGAGGGAAGGAATGATCAAGCTGGTAAGTCTGTTGATGCTCAGCAGGCAGGAATCTTCCCATAAAAAGACATATTTTCTGTTCCTGTCATGCCAAACCCCATAGTATTATATCTTGAGCATGATGTAGAGGAAGGAGAGTTTGTGCATAGTTATTCAAAGGAGGAGATAGTAGAAATGTTGGGAGTTAGTGAAGAAAATTTGATTTTGATTTTGAAGACGACTTAAACAAGATAAACGCATTTCAGTCGAATGAATATGTCTTTGAAGATGTTGAAGATGCAAATGTGTATGATAAAGTTGTCATGGAAGATGATTCTGATGACGATGTTAATCTTGCTGAACAGAGTACAGATGATTCCCCAACTTTTGCAGATTTATTCACAGCAGAAAGCTCAGATATGTTGAAAAGAAAAATTTTTGAAGCTGCTAAAGATGGAACTATTCCTCAACAAATGTCAAAGTCTGAAATTGCAGAACCGAGGAAGAAATGGTTCCAAAGTGCACCAGCCAAGCGTAAATTCAAACGTCCCTTAGCATTTTTCAATCGTGATGCTGATATTTTCACTTGGGGATATCATAAGATGGGGTTGGATCGAAGAGCTGAATTTTATGTGATCAAAAGGGAGTTTGGTATTCAGTATTTCCGATATCTAAGCAACATCAAGTCCTTGCCTTACTGGGATATTAAAGAATTAGTGCAGACAAAGATGATTAATCTTAAAACGAAATTTCATGACCAGAGGGTTTGGAAGTTGATCAAGCTGAAAGCTTTACATGGATTTACTCACCGGAAACCTCACTTTCCTAGACGCATCACAAAGATAGATCCAGTAACAAAGGAGAAGGAGGTGACGCTCATCGTAAAAAGGCCGAAAGTAATGAAAAATTTGCCTATGTTACGGATGGAGCAGGATTTCTATACGAGTTTCAAGTGGTGGCATTATGATTCGACTACAGGAGAGGCTGTTATATGTGTGCACCCAGATGAAGACTGGTGGAAAATTACAGAGGAATTAACCGAAGCCGTCATAGCGCACAAACGTGTATATGGTCTATGGCGTGGCATTCGAGTACTAGACCCGATGTGGCTAGTAAATTATTCAAAGAAGGATATTGAATGTCTATTTTATAACAAAATTAGCTTTAAGAGAAAGACAAAGTTCAAGCACTCCAATTTCAGAAGATCGTTAATGTCTGCTTCACAAAGGATATACATTCTGGATCGACATGGAACACTTCCTGGAGGAAACTAGAGGAGATAGAGAAAAATAGGAAAGATAAGAAGGAACAAAGAATTGAAGAATGTAGTCGTGTTGCATCGCAACGAAGTTTTCGGTTTGGCAATACAGTGAACCGACCTCCTCCAACAGATCAAACGCCTATTGCATCGGAGGAGCGTCGCAAGCCTCCAAAGCATTTCTTTGGTCGTTAGAGTCAAATCTAGTTGAATACTTTTTGAAGACAATCCAAACTGCGGCAACATCCAAGGGGGAGTTTGTTGGTGCATAATGTCTATTGACTTCATCTAGGATGTGTCTCTAATGTATATAGGGCTTTCATGTCATTGTTTATATGAAAAATTGTAATTTTATATGTTTTGTAAATGGCTCGTACGAGCAAACTGAGTGACTCGTACGAAGCACATACTCGTACGAGTCATAGTCACTGTTTAGCACGCACTCCAGTACGAGTCCTGTCGACCTATAAATAGAGGAGTGTTGTGTTAGAGCTTAGGAGTGATTGTCAGTTAGTGCGGTGAAGCCCTGCTATTTTTTTATTGCGTCTGTAATTGCATGTCTTTAATACAACAGAAGCAGTTAGCCAGTAAGTACTATCTTGTTCGTTTTGTCTACCTCTCTATCAATGAATTCCGCCTCTGCTAGTTGAGCGAGCTCAGGTCGGTTGCTCATTTCGGGAGCACGATCCCCGTTCATGTTGTCTTATACTCGAAGGCATGTTCTCTCAGTTCTACTGCCCATTTGGCGAGTCGGCCGAAGAGTTCAGGTCTCGTTAATATTTTCTGAAGGGGTTGGTCTATGAGTAGAACTACTTTGTGTGCCTGGAAGTACCTCCTCAGCCTTCTTGAGGCGAAAACCAGTGATAGTGTTAGCTTTTCCATTGGTAGATATCTCTCTTCTGGTCCTTTTAGTGTCCTACTAATGAAATATATTGGTATTAGCGTGTCTTGTCTCTCCACCATCATGACAGCGCTGAGTGTCGTCTTTGATGCAAACCAATATAACAAGAGTTCCTCCTTAGGGACAGGAGTTGTGAGAGTAGGTAGGTTGCACATGACTTTTTCATTTCTTGAAAGGTTGCCTCAGCCTACTGGTTCCAATGAAATTTTCTGGTTTGCAGACAGTCCTTCAGGACATTCATGAATAGGAGTGTTCTATCTGCTACAGTGGATAAGAACCGATTAAGTGCTATCGGCCTTCCATTTAACTGTTGAATGTCCTTGAGGGATCTTGGAGACCTCATCTCCATAACCACCTGTGTCTTCTCCGGGTTGGCTCTGATCCCTCCCTTAGTCACAGTTACCCCCTAGGAACATCCCCTCTTCTACCCCAAAATAACATTTCCCTAGTTCAACTTCATGTTTAGTTCTTGCATGGTCCTCAGGGTCTCCGCCACAACTTCTAGCATTAGAGTTTCTATGAAGCCCTTGATTATGATATCTTCCATGATACTTCCAGGTTTCGTTTCAGCTGGTCCTGAAACAGTGTATTCATGAACCTCTGATAGGTTACTCCTGCGTTCTTGATCCCGAACGACATTTTTTTATAGTAAAAAGTCCCTACGTTTGCTATAAATGTCGTTTTCTCTTCGTCCTCCAAGGTCATATGAATTTGGTGGTACCCCTTATACGCATCCAAGAAGCATTTTACAAGGGAACTAGGGTAGGGAGTCTACTTGAACATTAATTTCCGGCACAGGGTAAAAGTCCTTCCGGCAGGCCCTTTTGAGGTCCTTGTAATCTATACACATACTCCACCCTCCGTCTTTCTTACCAACCATTGCTGTGTTCGAGACACATGTAGGGTTCCTGACTTTTCTGACTATGCCGGCCCTAAGCAGTTTTCTGGTCTCTTCACTCGCTGCTCTTCTTTTCTCCGGTCCCATGCTCCTCTTCTTTTGCTTAACCTGGTTTAACCAGTTATAGGAGTTGGGCCGATGTTATGTTAGGCTTCGGGGGATGCCACTCATGTCCCCATGTTGGAAAGCAAAGACGTCTATGTTGAAGAGTAGCAGTTCCTTCAAGGTGCTTTACATTTGTCACTTAGGTGCGCCCTGACTCGTACTATTTGTTTTGGGAACCTTTCATTCAGGATCTACTCCTCTATCCCTTCTTCTCTAGGCTTCTTTGCAGTATTTCTCTCTGAGACTGATAACACTACGTCGTAGGAGAATTTTACTCAAGCAAACCCTCTAGGGGTTTGGAACACAAGGGCTCTGTGAGGACTTGATGCTTGTGCTTTAAGATATCCAATGCCAAGCCTTTTGAATAAGGCGTTGTACTTGGAGGGCGACCTGATCACAGTGAACATCAACTCTATGGTTCTTATAATGTCACCCACTCCCATTGTGATAGGGAGCATGATATTTCCTAGGGGATGTGAGACACTATTGTTAAACCCTACGAGGGGCATGGAATCTTCTTCCAATCTGTCCCATACATCTTTGTCAAACCTCAAGAGCAATGTGCGTATATCACTTCTACTCCACTTCCCCCGTCAACGTGTATCCGTGCCACCTGCTATTTTTGCTGAAATGTTGAGGGGGAGCTTTTGAATCTCATGATCCTCTAGGTGGGGCTTGAGTATGGGTGTCTTCATGCAATCTAGGGACCCCTGCACTCTGGCCTTGACACTCCGGGTGGAGTCGTACTCATCCCTTCTTCTAATCCAGGTAGGGCATGAGTATGGGTGCCACCTGCTTTTGTATCTTTTCCTTTTTGGTCCCCCTTCCTTTATCTCTCTAACCATGTGGGACAATTTCCCTGTTTTGAGTTCTAATTCAATTTCTCTTTTCAAGTACATACAATTGTTCGTTTTATGCCCACACCTTTTGTAGAATTCACAATAATCATTTGGATAAGATTTTGGTCCTGGCTTTAGGGGGTTTAGGGAAGGAGTTTTTGACCCTTTCGGTTGCTAATATCTCACTAGGAGCTTTGGTCAAAAGGGTGAAGCTGTCACAGTAAGGAGATGGTCCCCTCCCCCTAGGCTTGTAAGGGGAGAACGTGGGTTGTGGCCTGTCATGTTGTATTTTATCATAGGAGGGCTTCTTAGAATAAAGATTACCTTTTCCTGCAGTCGTGGAGTGATGTTGGTCTTCCTGGGCCCACGTCCACCTCCTTAGCCTTGCTGCTAGTATCTATTCCTCTGTCGAAGGCCC
The DNA here is from genome assembly GCA_947069175.1 of Scalesia atractyloides. NCBI lineage: Eukaryota > Viridiplantae > Streptophyta > Magnoliopsida > Asterales > Asteraceae > Scalesia > Scalesia atractyloides. The sequence goes on from CAMTDV010000002.1 coordinate 29,449,791, forward strand.
TGACTTTGTCGATGAGGGTATCTAATGTTTCCGGGAACTCTTCCCCCAACTTATCGCATATTTATGTATCCCTTAACCCATTGATAAAATAGCTAATCTTCATTACCTCGGGGATCCCCTTTATATTCATACTTTCCTTAATGAACCTTTCCAAGTACTGGTCCACCCGTTCATTGTCCCGATGGCAGATATGCATGATCTCGTTTGGGTTCTTGACCGCTTTCTTCTGTTGGTTGAAGTTCCTAAGGAACTTCTCGCATAAGTTTTCATAACTATCTATACTTCCGCTGGAAGGCTATAAACCAAAGATAAGCTCCTTCAGTCAATGTTTGCACAAAGATGTAGCACTAGGTAGGCATGGACCACTTGCCAACCTGCCCGGCTCTTCTGAAAGCATGTTGTGGTCCTCGGGTCCTTGATTCCCTCGTATCTGTCTAGGTTACTGGGCGGTTTGAGCTTAGGAGGTAGCGGTGCCTACGCTATCCGTCTAGTAAACTTAGAGACCTCGGTCAGGTCCTTGGGTAAGTAGGGCTTGTCCAGCATGTCAGTGCCCCTGTTTTCATCATCCTTCTAACCTTCTTTTCCTTTCCACTTCCCTTCTCTTCCATCACCACAGCCTTTTCTTTGGGAGTCATCTGTTTGAGTACTTCCATGAAAGTAACATTACAATCGTTTTGGGCCGTTTCGAAATTGAGCCTGGAACGCGGGCTCTCTAACCTTTCCATCTTTTCCAGGTCGTTAAGTTGCTTCCGTAACTAATTCTTGTTTTTTTTACATGAACTCTGGGGTGATGTCACTTTTCTTACGTGGTTCTCTATGGTTAATGGTTTCAAAAACTCATCATTGGTGTCTTTGAGAGTAACCAGTTTTTCCGACGTCTGTGTTATCTTCGTAATCTAGGAGCCGGTGGGAGGGGAGTTGTCATTTTGGGGGTCGTTTCTTTGAAGAAAACCATTCCAAATGCTAGGCTTGTTGCTGGGATATCTCTTATGACAGAGGTCCCATGGATGGCTCCAATGTCAAATCCCTAAACTCCGGCTAGGGGTTAAAACGATTCGTCGACAGTGACTCCCAAAACTTATTCGGATCATAATGGTTTGATTGGTATCACCCAAACAACTATAGATTAGTTGTTTGAATGTGTAAAAGTTAAGAAAAACCAAAAGATGAAGATGAAGATTCTTGTATGGATCAAACAACAAGTGTTGTATATGGAATCCCAAAGGATATAATCATTGAATGCACATGGATATTTCGGATTAAGCACAAGAACAACAATCACAACACAAGAGAAATCACCAAAATCTGTCCAAGAACCATGGACTAGGGTTTTCATTGATCAACATATATATACAATATGACTACCCAGTGTATTTACTAAATAAGCTGGGCACATAAATACGCCGCTACAGGACAGTTTCCAGTAGTGACACTTCAGCCCCTGAACTTTCCAAAATACATTAAACTACTACAAAACTATCCAAAACCTACTAAAACCAAGTACCAACGATCTCAAAAGATCTAACAATATCCCCCTTAGATCGTTGCGTACATGTTTGAATCTTCATTCTTGATCTTCGATTTCTGGATGTGGGGCAGCTTGATCTGCAGACTGTTCATGTGGTGCTTCAGATGGATTAATAATAGCTTCACTTGTGGTGGTTGGATCCTCCGTCGTGGCCTCATATGTGGATGAGACTGGAGGTTGAGATTTTGATGTGACTGGAGTGGGTGATGGAGCTTTCTGCTGAGCTGACGATTTTTGCTTTCTTTTCTTTTTCCTACCTCCTCTTTCTCCTTTTGTTTTTAAATTCTGGTCACGATGTCCATCATTTCGATCTTTCTTTCTCTCGCTCGTTCTACCGCACATTGGAACAACATGCCTTCTTCGTTATACTCATTTTCGGCACCGACATGAATCTTGTGGCCATAAAGAATATTTAGATCTGATAGGTAGAACATAAAGACATCCACTGGGTCCAGAACACGAATATCTTTGTTAGAATCAGATCTGATCACTGCTTCTTATGTTTTCCCGTCGTAGAACCATTTCTTTAAAATTTTGAGCATCACAGTCGTTCTGGAGGGATTATGACTTTGGTTTCAGCTTTAGCAGTATCAATAACCCACGTCACCACTCCCTTTCCAATAATAGGATCTTTCGTTGTCTTTCAAACCCTTCTGCGAGGTCGTTGTGGCTTGAATACAGTAAACCCTCGATGGCATTCTCTTAAGATCAATCTTACAAACTCAGCACCAATGCTACTCTTGGTCAGGTGTATCATTTCTAACCTTCCAAGGTCACGGATATACCACAGAGGAAGACTTTTCATGTCTGCTCCAGATTTGAAGTGTTGTATGACTCCACTCCGTCTTTTCACGATGAATATCCCTTTCAGATTACAGTACTTCAAGCTAATTATTATGTCATTAGCTTCTGTCTTTTCAATTGTGACAAGCTGATAAAATTCTGAAAGTTTTTCTTTCTTTTCTGAACCATTATGGATGTATTGGAGTCACTTCATCACCATCTTTAGTTTCATACAAAGTATCTTCCTACAACCCCCATTCAATAAAACGTGTCAGCATCTCATCCCTATCCACCTCCTCTTCCTCACTTTCATCTTCTTTGGTAACAATCACTGCAGATTCCAAACGTCTATTCTTTTTCTCGGCTTCCTCAGCCTTACGTTTATCTTCCTCAACCTTGAACTTCTCGTAATCGAAGATATCTATAGCTGAGAACATTGGTTGTATATCTGCTTTAGCACAAAGTTCTTTTATCATTATGTACATCTTCTCCATACCATCTTGTTGAAATCTAATGAATCTTATTTGTTCCTTGACATACGCATGAAGCTCCTTGTTTTTCTTTCTCTGCTCTCTCAGCTTTTCACGGATCACATTAGTATTGCTTACTTGATGCTTCAGAAGGCATATTTCTTGAGCAGGACCTGTCCCGATGTCTTTTGCCATTTTATCATAAAGTTCCTGAAATGGACGAGGTCTGTGTGGAACTTGCTGAGGCATTTGCTTTGATTGTACACTTTTCAAAGACCTTTCCCTATTTTCTTTCGCTTCTGGGGAGGTGACCTGCTGGGAGCTTCTGGATCTACAATTAGTTGATCAACAAACTCATCTAATTGTTCTTGTTCAGTAGTGACAGTCGCTGGAGTCTCAGATTCCGTCATCTCACCTCTGTTTCTCTTCGCTTCTCTCTTTTCTCTTTCTTTGGCCTCATGTATGGCACGTAAGTTTTCAATAGGCTCCCTGTATTCTCTAGTGCCAACAGCTCGAAAGCTACTTTCCATCAAACGTTCTTGTTTCAAGGTTTCTTTCTTCTTCTTTGATGAATCCCCCCTCCTTTGCAAGTTATTTTCCTTTATTCTTTTTATTAGTTGTTCAGTTTCTTCCTGTTCTTCATCTACTTCCTCATCAACATCTGTCTGTCTCTTTCTTTTAACACCTTCTCTATACTTTGCATACGCAACTTTTACTAGAGGAAATCTCTTCTCTCTATACATCCACTAGTGTAGCATCACCCACTCTTGATTTTCAGTTCCGTGATTTTTCATCCAGCCGGCAAGTAAAATTTGTACGTGTCATTGTCGTGTGGAAGATTCGGATGCTAACCATTAATGAGAAGCTGAACAAAACGGGGATACATGGCGCATGTAGAGGAGTTAGCGTTGTCGACCATACAGTAGAAGATCATACCCGAGATGTTGAACGGTTGCCTGGTGCATAGATTAAGTATAGTAGGTGACCATTCTAGGTTCAAACCATCATAGCCTCCCTTTTTGTGTGCTAAGCTCATTGCAAACACATGAAGAATAAATCTCCAATCCTTTGTGAGACCTTTCCGCTTAATCTCATTCTTTTCTCTAAAGTCTCCGACATATCTCATACCTTTGTGATCATCTCCAAGACTAAGCACTCTTCACACATTGTCTTCTATCACGGTGACTTTCTTGTTTCGTACGGTTGCCGTGATCCTTTTGACTTCATTGACGGTGAAACTTTGACTGTTTTCCAAAATTCTTCGATGTGAATGTTGTATATAATGGGATCAGTTTGGATAGCGTAGCTTAACTTGCTTGATTTTATCCATTCTGCCACGTCTTCAAAGTCTTTTGGTGGCGGCTGTATCTTGCATGGTTGATTGTGCTTCCGTGTTTTGTCCCAAATAATTTCTTTCACCATTTCTGAAAATATGGAAACAAGCCAAGTTAGATCTGAGTTACGAAACACAGCCGTTAGTTAGTTAGAATATATACAAGACTATATAAAATTATTTACAAAATCCTAAAAAAATATTTTATATAAAAGAAATTTTATAAGAAGGTAATAAATTCGCTGGTATATTTGCTGACAACTACGCAGGATTTACCAACTATTTACGCCGGACATTTGATTTATATACACGAGACAAGATTATATATACGCCGGTAGTGGCTTATTTACGCTGATAATATATCACGTATTTAAGTCTTGTCTCAAGAAAGCAGTCAGCGTAGATGCTTATCTACACTAGTTGACCGGCGTATTTGTCAAATACTCCGGTTGCTTGAACCGTGTTGAAGATTTAAATCCGCGATCACTTGTCTTCCTCGTAAATACGCCACATTCATCTTAAATACGTTGCATTCATATCAAATTCGATGGCTTCAAAGGTTTCTTGATAAACCCACAACTCACATTGAACACTGATTCAATCAAATTCCTTGATTGTATCAGTTTTGAACGTGGTTTTCGATGATTAAACAATAGACAATCAATATACAAACAATGAGATCATACCGAAATCGAATCACAGAGTAATCGGCCTTAGAGTTTTGATGATGTTTGAATTTGAAAGTCATGAAAGATGGGTTTAGTGAAGAAGAAGTTGTTTAAAACTTATGAATATATAGATCTGATGTATATATATACAAAGTTATCTTCCAGCGTATTTATTAAACATGCTGGAAGGATAATTACGCCGCGTAAGTTGATATTTTTGAGGTTTCTTCAAAGTTAAGAAGTTCAAAACCAAATACGCTCGAAAAACTTAAACTTTTTCGAAAAACGTGCCCATTTTAGCTAAAAAGTAGTGCAAAAACCTAAAATAAGTTTAAGAAAAATGCAAATTTGCAATTTGAACCCCGAAATCATTTTTAGAGTCACGAATCATCCTTTTTCACATATTTCTTTCTTTGATTCAAAATTTGTGACTTTCCTGCAAAAGATCATACTGGCAACACTTGTTACTTTGTAATATAATAGAAAATATTTAATAATCAAGGCACAAGAAAAATTGTTAGTATGTTTGTCCCCTTAAATCCCTGCACCCTTCTTTCAACTTGCTTTCAGTGAGCTTTTTATCATGTTGTGGTAATATTGACAAAAATTGCAATGGCCCCCGCTTAAGTTAGACTGTTAGAATATTGTGCCCGTGAATCCCACATCAGGACATTCCCCCACAATCAAGGTATAAGATTCCTTAAAGCGGGTGAGTATATTGAATTCATTCGTTTTGAATTTCAATGATAGACAATTGATCATCAGGTCAGTATTTTCATACAGCAAAAAGACCAACGTGTAACGAGGGCTAAGACAAATACCATAGATGGTATGATTTAAGCACTTGAATGATCCTTAATGAGAGCTTCATCTGTGTAAGGTTTTGGCCACAATGGCTCTTTTGAAAGGATATCATAATTATGTCTAGCTCAGCATATATCTGGATGCAGCAGAAAAGCAATTATGATATCCCCGAATGATTAGCCAATATAAAGACCCGCAATCTCAGACTTTGGCAATCTATCAACTCAAGATTTAAGACCATTAAGCCATATGTTGCAACGTGTTACCCGCAAGTTGCACAACATTGTGGGTATCCAGAATTCTTGTGTAAGCATTAACTTTTGTCGCCTACTCGTAGTTTACTTGATGGTATTGTTGAATCTACTGACACGTCGTTGCTTGGCACCTCAATTTTCCTTGTTTGACATCTTGATTTTCCATTCTTTTTTTTAAGAACAAACACAATGTCAGCAGTTTTCTATCATTTCTTAAGCAGGTGTCAATCGAGAGATCAAATCCTCAAAAAATGTGCTCATTTTCTGGAAATCTCCCCCCCTAAAATTTGATTCTCAAAGGTCCATTGCTTGAAAATGAAATTTTAAAATTGTAGAAAATCTTTTGGTGGGCACATTTTAAGAGACTTATTTATTAAGAAAAGTCAGTTTTTTTACCTGATTCATTTCCACTCAAGGAAATTGACCATTTCCAACCAGGTTACCAACCAGTTGAAACGGGTTTTATCGAAGGCTTTCGTGAATATATCAGCTTTTTGTTGGATAGTATCCACAGGCACCACTTGAATGTATCATTTCTCGTATGCATATCTAATCGCATGAATGCGAATGTCGATGTACTTTGTTCTAGAGTGGTGGATAGGGTTCTTCCCAATTCTTAGACACGCCTCGTTGTCAATGAATATCGTAGTCTTCATGATGTTGATTCCGTAATCCAGCAACTGATTTTCTATCCAAAGAACTTGTGAACAAAAACTGTAAGCTGCCGTACATTCGGTTTAAGCAGTAGATGTGGAAACCGTTGTCTGCTTCTTGCTTTGCCACGATATGGGACGATTCCCTAAGAATTGACAACCTCGGGAGGCGGACTTTCTGTCAACCTTGCAACCTGCATGATCACTGTCAGAATAAGCAATTAAATCAAAATTACTATCTTTAGGATACCACAGTCTATGAGCATAGCGAAAAACTCGTTTGACAGCAGCTTCATGAGATTCTTTGGATTCATCTAAAATCATGCACAGATGCAAGCAAGCCACATAATGTCAGGCCTACTTACGGTGAGATACATCAACGAGCCTATCATCTAGCGATAGAAGGACTTGTTCACTGGTTTTCCTTGAAGATCAAATGTGAGATCTGTCTGAGCTGCAAATTGTGTGCTGGCGGTTTTGTAGACGTTCATGCTGTACTTTGCGAGAATATCCCTGATGTATTTTGCTTGATGAATGAGGATACCGTCTTCTCTCTGCTTCACCTCTAATCCAACGAAAAAAGTGAGTTTTCCCATCATGCTCATTTTGAACTTTGCCTTCATAACCTTCTCGAACTCCTTGCATAGGACCTCATCAGTAAACCCAAAAATAATATCGTCTACATAGATCTACACCAGAATCACATTATCTCTTATCCTTTTTGTGAAGAGGGTCATATCGATTTTACCTCTTGTATAGCCACATTCAAAAATATATGTCGACAAAGTCACATACCAAGCTCGAGGAGCTTGATGAATACCACAGAAATCTTTGTCAAGCTTATAGTGTCGTGTAGGAAAGTATGGATCTTTAAATCCTGGAGGCTGGCAAACATAGACTTCTTCCTTCACCTTCCCATATAGAAACGCACTCTTCACATCTATCGGAAACACCTTGAAGTTTTTGTACGAATCATATGCTAAGAATATTCTAATCGCTTCCAAACGAGCTACCAGAGCAAAAACTTCTCATAATCCCCATGATCATCCATTTTGTTATGAAATACCCACTTGGTTCCAATGGGATACTTTCCATCTGGTAGATCAACAAGTTCCCAAACTTTGAGCTTACAAAACTGAGATAACTCTTCCTGCATAGCCTACACCCAGCTAGAATCTTGAATGGCTTCTTCAATGTCACTAGGTACAAACTGTGAAAGAAAAGCTGCATACAATCCAGTGTTGATAGTATATGTTTGTTCACGAGTTCAAACTCCATCTTCCACAGGACCAATGATGTTCTTAATGAGATGATTTTGATTTGTCTTGTAACCTGCGTTGGTGTGGGTCTCATTTTTGTTGAGGTAGATTGGTAAACTGTTCGTCGACGTAGAAAATTAGAGGTTCGTCTTCTTTAGTTGGTTCATCCACAATCGGTTGTGAAGAAGAAGTATCACTTGCAGATGCATTCTCAGCCGAAGTGTCACCATCAGCTTCGTCAACAAGGATTGGATTAACAGAGACTAGGGTGAATCGAGTTGTAAAAGGAATGAAGCCAATGTCTTAAGGATCAAACAGTGGTTCTATTGCGGTTGTTTCTACAGGTTCGGTTTCAGCGAGTGGTTCATCAATGTTGAAAGTGTTGAAAACAACGTCGACATCATTAAACCAGTTTGGAGAATTTCCAATGTTGGTGGAGTTTCCTTCTTGAAAGTCGACATAGTATGATTCAATCACCATCTTGGTTCATTTATTGTAGACTTGATATGCCTTTTGAGAAGATGAGTAACCCATGAAGTAGCACACATCACCAACTGCTTCAAACTTGATAAGATTGTCTTCAGTGTTGAGGAGTGTACATGAACATCCGACAGTCTAAAGAAATCTATTAGAGGCTTCCTTTTGAAAAGAAGTTCATAGGCTATTTTACCATGCGGTTTAACGATGAGAACTCAATTCAAAACATAACATGATGTGTTGGCTGCTTCCGCCCAGAAGATGATAGGAAGCTTGGAGTCTACGAGCATAGTCCGAGCAGCTTCGATGAGTGTTCTACTCTTCCGTTCTGCTACGTCGTTCTGCTAAGGAGTTGTTGCACTGTACTGAAGGCGTATTCCCTTTTCTTCGCAAAAGGAGATAAACGTATGATTTTTTAATTCCAATCCATTGTCACTTCTAACAGATTTGACCTTTAGCTTGATCACATTTTTAATCGTGGGAATGAAGTTCTTGAGAGTGGAGGTGGTCTCGCTTTTGGCTTCAAGAAAATATACCAATGAAAAATGGGAGAAATCATCTGTAATCACCAAGCAATAGGATCTTTTAGCTAGACTTTTTACACTAATAGGACCGAAAAGGTCCATGTGGAGTAATTGAAGTGGAGAAGATATCGTATTCACTGCTTTGGATTTGTGCGGTCTTTTGTGTTGCTTGCCTTGGGCGCATGCGATACGTTTTTCTGAAAATGGATATTCTTTTATAGGTAAACCTCTTACTAAGTTTAACTTAGAAAGTTTATTCATATTTTTGAAGCTCACATGCCCCAACCGCCTATGCCAAAGTAGTGATTCCGATTCTAACGCTTTTGAAATTAGACACGTCATGTGCTCATTAGATTTTGTGTTTTTAATATTAAGAACGTATGTGTTGTTTTGACGAGGAGCTCTGAGCATAATCATTTCGGCAGGAACGAAGTATTCGGGCTTGAGGAATAGGCATTTACGTCATTGAACAGAACTGAAATTCCTTTATCACAGACTGGTGATATGCTCATGAGATTGTAACATAATTCTGGAACATAATTGACGTTCTCCAATGTAAGTGCTTCAGATACAACGTCACCCATTCCAACAATTTTCCCTCCTTTTTCATCTCCGGCAAAAGATACAAAATCACCATCAATGACTCGAAAGTTCTTCAAGAGGTCCTTCATTCCAGTGATATGCCTTGGTGAACGCCGCGTGTGAAGATGATGCATGTGATGAGAGTCTAGAGTTGCTTGAAGCGTTATTTGATGATGTCGCATAGCTTGAACTTTTGACTTTCTTCACTTTCTTGTCAAGACGATTTTAATCCTCAATGCAGTGTTCACCGATCTTATTATCTGATGACGAAACTGATTCTTGATTTTCACTTGATTCATTAAATTCCTGATCCTCGCTTGATGTTTTTTCATCACTTTCTGAAGTTGTTGTGCTCGAGTCTTCACTGTTGCTGACTTGTGTTGTATCTTTATCAGATTCTGATGTACCTGTACATGATGGAACAAACTCAGGAATTTCCTCTGTAAGGAACTTTCCAAATATGTTTTTCTTCAATTCTGGAAAAAATACAGGAGATCTAAGCACAACGTTTTCATCATTTAAAGAAGAATTTTGTTCATGACTTTCAACCATGGCATGCACACGGTTGTGAGTCTTAAATGTAGGCACATGACCATTACAGTCATCCTGAATATTAAATTTAGACATACAACCATTACAGTCATCCATCCTACTCAAACTATTACAGTTATCCCGAATAGAAGTACTGGTTTTCTTGTTACAGTTCAAGGCGAACAAGTTAATAGTGGAATAACTGTCGCCTGAGTATCCAATTCCTATTTTCGATCCTCCACAGTCATCATCCTCATTGCACACATCTTCTTTACGCTCAAACATATCTACATTACTTTCAGAAATGTTAGTATTATTTTCATTTTTGTAAAAGACATTTTGAGCAAACATATCGTGTTTATCAATTAAGTCATTTTTAGGATGAGTAGATGGCATAGGTACATAGTTTTGCTGTGCGGGGAGGAAAAATTTTTCTTTCGTTTCTGAGCTTATCCTTCTATCCAATCTCATCCTTCACGAATGTCGGTCGTTGGCAATTTTCAATATCAACCAGTGCCTTTTGACTAACTTTCCATTTATCAATTGTGATTTGCAGTTTATTATTTTCATTTTGAGATTTTTCTAATATTTCAGTTAGATCATTTATGATAAAATCTTTTCTAAAAACGATATTTTAATGTCTGCATCTCAACCAAAGTTGAGTTCAACTTTCTCTAATATGCGGCTTCGTTTTTCAGTTCTTGGTTAAATTTAAAAACCTTTTCTTTTTCTCTAATCAGGTCATGGTTGAATGATTTGTAATGTGCCACGACGTTCAAACATGGTTGGCAGCATAGTTTTACTTTAAATTCATATGGTATGTTGTTTACCAAATCCTTATCGTCTTTGTCTTTTGTAGATTCAACTTTCATGGCTGCTGTCGAAGTTCCAGCTTTCTCATTCTTGATGTCGCTTCTTGCTCCTTTGACTGTCTTCTATGATTCAGTCTTCTCAGCTTCCTTCGTTCACTTATCTGCTAGTGGTTCAGTAGAAGCTATTATACTTTTCAAACCTTTGTCATCCTTGGGAATTCTAGCAGCTTGCTTCTCAACACAGTTTGATGAAGACAAGACAGGTGCGGTAGAGATTTTAGCCATGAGTGCTTTGTTGACTTCTTGTTTTGCCTCAGCTATTTCTTCAGCCCAGTCATAATCTTCCACCACCAATGCTTTTGGGGTGTTATCAGCAACATTATCACTCCCCTCGATAGCTATTGGCCTTCTTGTCGGAACAATCTCTACATTTTCGTTTTTCAATAGCGGACAATCTCTCTTGAAGTGACCCAAATTCTTGCAGTTGTAGCATCTTAGCTTGGACTTGTCAAAACCAGCTTTTCTAAGTGACAACCTCTTTCCTATCTTTTCTTGAAATTTCTTTAGTCGCAGGGTAATCATTGCCATTTTCCACTTCAAGTCCATTTCCTCCATATCATCAGGATCCACTTGGTACATGTCTTCAGCCATAAGAAAATCCCTTTTTAGTTCCCCCGCCATAAGAGCCTCATAGCTGCTGAGGAACGTGTTGAACAACGCAACATGTTGAGTGGATATCTTGAGTGCTTGAGCATCACCCACCACAGTAGCCTTTTCGTTAGATGCTGGAGCCTTTACAGAGCTTGCGGAAGCTTTAAAGTAAGATACGTTGGCACTTTGAGAACTTGTACCACCAGATGTTATGGGGGCAAGGAAAGCCATATTTTTGGGAATAAAAGCAGCGGCAGATTGAGTAGATTTCTGAGAGTATCCTGCTTGATTCATTTCTCTCTTGAGTACATCTATTTCGAAGGCTTTCAGTGTATTGATCAGTTCTGAAAGGGTGACAGGAGTAGTATTGGTCAAGAAGGTTCTGTTGATCATCATACATTGTAGGCTCCATTCTTTTGGAAGAGAGTCCAAAAGTTTCTTGATAGAGGCATAGTTGGCAACAGGATTGCCAACTTTCTTCATTTTTGTTAGCACGGGAAATTGTTGATGCACTTTATGGCCGTCACTGTACGAATAGGCTAGAAAGAGTGTGTATTGAATATTGTATAGATTAGATATGAACACACGACCCAAGTGCGAACGAGTACTGGCTCGTACGTGTGATTGTGTGCCTCGTACGAGTGATAACATCCCACTTGTACAAATGACCCTTTGTACGAGTGACAACATGCTTGCTTTGCACGAGCTGTCATGTCTATAAATAGGTGTTGTGTGTTCATTTTTTGTAAGTTTTGGAAGTTCCCTAAGGGGGAAACGCTGGCGGATTCTCTCCATGAACTCCGCCAGCCAGACCAGATGTATGCTCTTTCGGTATGAATGAATGAAAAGCTTCTGCTGATTCTGTTCCAACTCCCCGCTCTATAACGTTCTACCGAATTGGTACTATCATACGCCCAGACTTCTGTCCAGAACTGCCGCCCTCCCCATGACCCACAACTAGTATCAGAGCTACGGTACCGATTCATTCAATCTAACAGTTGATGAATCACCCACGCTCATGAATTATTAGACGTATGAGGGGTTTTAGATGTAAATACATCAAATAATCGGACAATCCACTGACATAATGTAAAATTGAAACCATAGGATTGTTAGAGACTGATTTTCGACCAGATTTGTTCAAAAATCATGTTAAAATTTGAAGAAATGAAGATTCTGGATCGAGAAGACGTAATCAGGCTCGTTCATACGAGTAAGCATATATGGCTAGTACGAGTGACACCCTGTCACTCATACGAAGCTTCACTTGTATGAGGAAAAACACTCGTACGAAACGCAACTCGTAAGAGGTGTGGCATGCCTGAAAAAAGGCATTTTTTGATCGTATTGACGAGACGAGTGTCCAGAAAAAATTTGGTGATTACAAATTTTTTCGAGATTTTAACGTCAAATTCGGGTTGTTCAGGGACACCATCTAGAGCTTCAAAGTATAGATTTGATGATACGGTCACAAAAGGATGAAGAATTTGGGGTAGTCACTAATACCTATGCAAAACGTTGATCATCTGGTGTAGTGACTATTAATGGGCCTAAATTTTAAGTTAGCATTTGATCAAAACTGCAATTTTGGAAAATTTTCCGCAAAATTTGAGTTCCATATGCTGCAGTCGCGCCGTAATCTTCATTCCCATAAGAATTCAAGACGTCAGAATTTGCAAAAATGAGGGGGAATAAAAATTTTCACGTATATGTTAAAATCTTGACATTTTGAAATTCGTTACGCTTCAACAGTATCTGGGTGGTTCAGAGTGCAGATTATCTGGGAAACACAAAGGATCAAAGATTCATTAGAGATGAGATAACATTTATGTCTATTCACGAAATAGACTATACATTCAGAATGTGTGATCGAAGAATGTTCAGAACTTTTAGATCATGAAACAGATTGATGCTCAAGGGCTAACTACCTGATCCACATCGAATTGGAAGCATATACGACTGCCTATCATTAACTCTGCATTGCAAATGCACTGTTTTTCGGACTAACCGCAAGAAAACACGGATGTCTTGTAGTTTCAGATGCCCCATTCCAGCGGAGATAGCTATATATATGTTATTTTGACTAAAAAGGAAGAATTTGATTCTGATTGCCAAAGAATGTTTCTCAGATTCGATGTGTTACCAGATAGTTTGTTTCCGATAATATGATGATTGAGAAGATTTGTGTGGATATTTATTGATTTGAAGTTTTTCGGTGTGGTATTTCAAAGTTTCTATCAATTGCCGGTTGGGTTTTGAAGATCGGAGGATCGAGCATCAGGGGAGTGCGCTAAACCGAACGTGGATATGGTTAACGTCAAAATGGAGAAGCTGCATTGTTTAATTTCAAGTTGGTGATTATTTGAGAAAAAATTGTTGATCAAGCAAATAAGAAGAGGTCTTGAATTGTGCAAACAACGAACTGAAGATTAATTTCTGGAGAAAATTATTTCAGGGGGAATGCTGCTTAACGTAGATAATGCAAACCCAGATCTTCAATCAAGGGGGAATTACGACGTCAACAGATACCCGATTGAAGTTGCAGAATATTCAAACACAGCTCTCAGAGTTCAAGTTCAAGCTTTGACAATGACGTCCAAGGGGAAATTGTTGATGCACTTTATGGCCGTCACTGTGCGAATAGGCTAGAAAGAGTGTGTATTGAATATTGTATAGATTAGAAACGAACACACGACCCAAGTGCGAACGAGCACTGGCTCGTACGAGTGACATGTGCCTCGTACGAGTGACTTTGTGCTTCGTACGAGTGACTTTGTTACTCGTACGAGTGATAACATCTCACTCGTACGAATGACCCTTCGTACAAGTGACAACATGCTCGCTTCGCACGAGCTGTCATGTCTATATATAGGTGTTGTGTGTTCATTGTTTTAAGTTTTGGAAGTTCCCTGAGGGGAAAAGCTGGCAGATTCTCTCCAGGAATTCCGCCAGCCAGACAAGATGTATACTCTTTCGGTATGAATGAATGAAAAGCATCTTCTAATTTTATTCCTACTCCCTCTTTATAACGTTCTACCGAATCCGTACTATCACACGCCCAAACTTTCATCTATAACCGCCGCCCACGGGACCCACAAAAAAAATCGACTAATATGATCTGACAAGCTTTCACCATGAACACTCCCGGACATATCATATTCTTTTTGAACCATATATCTCTTGTTATCCATTAACTCTTCGTTCCCTTCATAGTGATCAATAAGGGCTAACCACAGTTCGTGAGCTGATGTGTATTCTTCAAACAGATTGTTATCATCCTTGGACAGAGCCATTGTCAGACCAGTGTGAGCCCTACGATCGCGTTGAATGAGAGTTCTATCCTCCTCATTGAATGTTGAAGGGTCTTCATTGATTGTTTGAACATCGTCGTGAATTATCATAAGAACATGCGGTCCTACGGTGACAGACATCCATTGCATGCAGTCTGTATACTCAAAGAAGGCTTTGATTCGATTCTTCCAGCTAATGAAGTCTTCAGATCCTTTCAACTTAGGAGGTCTTGTAGCAGTTCCTGTTTCAAATTCGGCTTGGGCTATTGGATTAAGCTGATTGAGTGACATTTTGGTTGATTTTGAGTTCAAAATCTTGATCTTGGATTAAACATGCTAGAATCTGAGCGACCAGGGAGTAAATACGCTGAAACGAGCAAATACGCTGATGATGCTTGGCTACTTGATCCGGCGACAAAAGCTAAATCCGCTAGAACACACAAAATAAGCGTGAGTTTATGCGCCGATCATCGTGATAAAATCACTGAGGATTTTTATCACTGACTTCGAAGTCGCCTTCGATTAATTACGCTGACACTATTTCACTTGAAATCAACAATACGCCGGTGTTAATTACGCGATCTTCAATTTTAAAAACGATATATTCAAGTTTATCTACGCTAACATCAAAGTTAAATACGCCCAACAGGGTTTAAGTACGAACAAAAACCCTCTAATTGTCACACCCCGACCCGCAGCAGAATAAGAGTCGGGGCATAATTGGGTTATCACCAAAGCTCATGACATTTACTAATATGTTTCATATTTAATAAAGTCAAAGTTACATTTCCAAATATCCAAACATGTTCATACAATACAAAGAAAATAAACCAAACATAACAATCCCAACTCTAAATCATTTTATTCTTCTAGTCCAATCCTATGTGTTCTTAGCTGCTGCAGGTTCACCGTATCATGTGTAAAAATGGGGGTTTTTGGGTCAACATAAGTTGGCGAGTGGACCTTATTAGATAAACATTTATTAATTAATTACTTGTTAGTTTATCAATGAAAAATTGTGCATAATCATAAATGAGCAAATGTAAATAATCAAGCAGTGGCAAATAGCAATCACAACTACAACATACAATAACATATGATAGCATACATTAACATACCAACAACATACGATAAATAACATAAATGAATTGTGCGATCAAGGCTCAATCAAACGGAGCCGATCGTATTGCATGTACTGAAAATGAAAATGTCTGTGCGATAAAGGCTCAATCAAACGAAGCCGATCGTATGTGGGCACGCCAGGTTCAACCTCATAATGAAATGGGGAACATGCTCAACGCTCATAATGTAATGGGGAGCGGCGGCCTATGAAATTGCATGTACTGAAAATAATAAATTGCATCCAAAAATAACTACACAACAGAAACAAACTGAATACACATGTTCATGATATGATGTATGCACAATGGTTTAATTATAATATATATAAAAGACACATGATACACCCCAAAACGTGATTAAACGGGGAATTTGTAAAGATTCACTCACATTGGGTGCGTTGGATTGGAGATGGTGAGATGCGCACGAATTAGATGAGCGGAACAACGAGAAATACTAACCTAAATAATAACGGAAAAATATATTAAATGAGTGGATTTTAATAAGGATTTTAATGAAATTTTAAATATATTTTTGTGAGTTTAAGGCTATTTTCTATCTTTAAAAATGTTATTTTTAAGTATTTTTAATTGATTTTTAAATTAAATTAAATAAATAAAAATATAAAAAAAATTGTTTATTTTGCGTTGACCGTTGACCGTTGACCTGTTGACCGGTTCGGTCAGTGACATAGTTTGCGCCGGGTGAGGCTTGAACCCGAGACCTCCCGTACGCGTGCACGCAGCTCTACCAACTGAGCTACGTGTCTAACCCGAAATAATCTTGTTTTTAATTATATTTATATATTAATTCGGTTTAACCAAAATTCTTTTAATTTCAAAAACATTTTAATTCAACGAACCGGTGCCAGTGACGGGTTTCGAACGCACGACGTGTGACTTAATGTTGCACACAGTCCACCGCTGGACTGTGTGTTTAACCTGGTTATTATCTCGGTTTTTATTATACTTAACAACTAACTGAGTTAACCCAGTTTAGTTTTTTAACAAAAAGGCATTTTATTACATAAGGAGTGCGTGTAGCAGGGATCGAACTCGGGACATGCGTATATGTTTTGCACACAGTCCACCGCTGGACTGTGTGTCTAACCCGTTCATTTTACGGGTTTTAAATAAACTTATCACTTAATTAACATCGTCTTCTTCATTCAATATTTCCGTCGACTGAATCACTGATCCATTTCTTGTTTTTACGATTATCAAACATTTCTAAGGTTAAAATAAAATGACAGAAACGGTGTTGGAAGTAACATACCGTAGGAATGATATATCACAGAATTTCCGGCAAAAGCGTCGGCTCTGTTTTTGTGCACCTCAACTGAACCAAAACAATTAACCATTTTGATTAGTCAATCGTGGAATTGAAGTGATAAACAAACTGTTAACAGCGGGATTGAAGGTCCTTACCGTTTAACAGACGGAAATAAAGACTTTCAGGAAATTTCCGGCGAACTGGAATTAGTTGAATA
Organism: Scalesia atractyloides; assembly: GCA_947069175.1. Taxonomy (NCBI): domain Eukaryota; kingdom Viridiplantae; phylum Streptophyta; class Magnoliopsida; order Asterales; family Asteraceae; genus Scalesia; species Scalesia atractyloides. The sequence continues at coordinate 29,467,018 of CAMTDV010000002.1, forward strand.
CAGCGCCTGAATTCGATTTCAATTGAGAGGTTTAAGTTAGAAGTAGCCTAACAATTGTTGAACTGCAATGATATTGAAAGATTTACCGTTTGAGGATGAATACGGTTTTCCGCGAAATTTGAAGAAAATTCCGGCGAGCTGTTTTAAGCGTTCTGATGGTCTGAAAATGTGACGAAAGTGAAATGGGATGCTGGTATGATATTTCTGAGTCGCGAGAGTGGTCTTGAGTTGAAGTAATCTGGACTTATTACTTTTCGGTTATAAAAACCAATAATGATGAGACTTGATGCTCAATCAACTCCGACTTGATTAAAAATCGTCGGTGCATCGGTTATAAACTGAATGTGCGAGTAAATAAGCGATTTGACGATTGATTTGCCGATTTCCGTTTCTCAGTTGGCGCAACCGGTTTAACCGAGTTTGTGTATAAATCTCATTTGTTTCCTAGAGATAACAGAAAACACAAAGTGGCGGTAGTGGTAATGTGAGTGTGTGTTAAGTCGTTGGAGTTGTTCTTGGCTGACCCGGGTTCGAGTTCCGGCAGCAACATATTTTTTTTATTTATTTTTTTTAACATTTTATCAAATATAATTTTTATAGTTTAGTTTATTTATTAATTATGTATCATTTTAAATCAAAATAATCATAAATATTCAACGTAACTTTTATAACTTGATATTCGATTACAAAACGGAGCGGGTTTTGAAAACCCGATTTTTACAAATGTTACAGTATCCCCTAATTTCGTCCCGAAATTTAAGTAGTTGAAGTAGTAGGAAAAAGATGCGGGTATTTTTCGCGCATTGAGTCTTCACGTTCCCAAGTAAACTCAGGTCCCCGTTTCGACTCCCAGCGTACCCTAACAATTGGAATGCGACTTCGTCGTAGACGTTTCTCTCCGAAGTCCATGATCTCTACAGGTCTTTCAATAAAATGCATAGATTCATCAATCTGAATATCTTCCAGCGGAATGTGGAGGTTCTCATCAGCGAGGCACTTCTTCAAGTTCGACACGTGGAATGTGGGATGAATCCTGTTGAGTTCTTCTGGAAGATCAAGCTTTATGCTACAGGACCTACTCTTCGAGTATCTTGAAAGGTCCTACGTAACGTGGTGCTAGCTTGCCCTTTTGACCAAAACGAACTACTCCCTTCCACGGTGATACTTTTAAAGTACATGATCACCAATGTTAAACTCTAAGGGCTTCCGTCGTTTATCTGCATAACTCTTTTGACGACTTTGAGCCGCTAGAAGATTGTTTCAAATTTGATGGATCTTGTCTGTGGTTTCTTGGATCAATTCTGGACCAGTAATTTGTGCTTCCCCAATTTCGTGCCAACATACAGGAGATCGGCACTTACGACCATATAAGGCTTCAAAAGGTGCCATGCCGATGCTCGAATGATAGCTGTTGTTGTACGAAAATTCAACTAATGGTAGGTGGGCGTCCCAGTTTCCCTTGAAGTCTATGACACATGCTCGAAGCATATCTTCAAGAGTTTGAATGGTGCGCTCAGACTGTCCATCAGTTTGAGGATGATAGGCGGTACTGAGATCTAATCGCGTGCCCATAGCGGATTGTACTGCTTGCCATGTTCGTGAAGTGAAACGACCATCACGATCAGAAATAATGCTTAACGGTACCCCATGTCGGCTTACGATTTCGTTGATATAAATACGAGCAAGCTTTTCATTCTTGAAATCTTCGCGGATAGGAATAAAGTGAGCTGATTTTGTAAGTCGGTCTGTAATTACCCATATAGTGTCACACCCACCAGAAGTGCGAGGTAACCCGGTAATGAAATCCATGGTTATATTTTCCCACTTCCATACAGGTATTTCCGGTTGGACCAGAAGTCCTGAGGGTCTTTGGTGTTCAGCCTTCACCTTGGAACATGTAAGGCACTTGGAAACAAAAACGGCAATATCCTTCTTCATTCCAGGCCACCAATAGGTATATCGTAGATCTTGATACATCTTATCGGCTCCTGGGTGTATAGAATATCGCGTTTTGTGAGCTTCATTCATAAGAATTTCACGAAGATTGTTGTGGTCAGGATTCCAGATACGATCTAGGTAATACAGAATAGCGTCAGATTTAGTTTCAATTTTTAGCTCAGCTCCACAGGACATCTCCTTTGGTACATCTTCTTCCGTTATTGAAACGTGTTGGGCTTCTCGAATTTGATCTTTAATGTCAGTTATAATTTGCGAACATAGAAGACGTATGGAGTTCGCATAACCCTTTCGACTAAGTGCATCAGCCACCACATTTGCTTTACCAGGGTGGTATCTAATTTCACAGTCGTAGTCATTTAGAAGTTCGACCCATCTTCGTTGCCTCATGTTTAACTCCTTTTGATTGAAGATATGTTGAAGACTCTTGTGGTTAGTGTATATTTCACACTTTGTACCATAGAGATAATGTCTCCATATCTTAAGAGCGAACACAACGGCTCCAAGTTCTAGGTCATGAGTGGTGTAGTTCTTTTCATGTGTCTTGAGTTGTCTCGAAGCATAAGCTATGACTTTTCCTCTTTTCATTAGAACGCAGCCTAATCCTTGCCCTGACGCGTCGCAATAGACTACAAAATCATCACAACCTTCAGGAAGAGTGAGGATTGGTGCATTACAAAGTTTTTGTTTAAGAGTTTGAAAGGCTTCTTGTTACTTGGGTCCCCATATGAAAGGTTTTCCCTTATGAGTTAAAGCCGTGAGTGGTACAGCAATGCGAGAGAAGTTTGAAATGAACCGACGATAATAGCCAGCTAGACCAAGGAAAGATCTTACTTCAGTTGGTGTACGTGGAGCTTGCCATTCTTGTACCGCTTTGATCTTTGAAGGGTCGACATGTATTCCCTTGTATTGACTACATGCCCGAGGAATTGCACCTCTTTTAACCAGAATTCACATTTGGAGAATTTTGCATAAAGCTTTTCCTTTTCTAGAAGTGCAAGGATGAGTCGAAGATGACGCTCATGATCAGATTTAGATTTTGAATAAATAAGAATATCGTCGATGATGACTATAACAAATCGATCAAGATAAGGTTTGCAGACTCTGTTCATTAGGTCCATGAAGACAGCTGGTGCGTTGGTTAAACCAAATGGCATAACCATGAATTCATAGTGGCCATAACGAGTTCGAAAAGCAGTCTTAGGGACGTCTTCTTCATGCACTCTAAGTTGATGATAGCCAGATCGAAGGTCGATTTTTGAAAAGCAGCTGGCACCTTGTAGCTGGTCAAGAAGATCATCAATGCGAGGTAAAGGATAGCGATTCTTAATCGTTAACTTGTTGAGCTCTCTGTAGTCGATGCACATACGAAACGATCCATCTTTCTTCTTTACAAAAAGGACAGGTGCACCCCAAGGCGACGAGCTAGGACGTATGAATCCCTTGTCAGTCAACTCTTGTAATTGACTGGCTAGCTCTTGCATTTCAGAGGGGGCTAACCTATAAGGAGACTTTGCAACTGGTGTAGCACCAGGTATAAGATCAATACGGAATTCGACGTCTCTAACTGGAGGAAGTCCTGAAATGTCGTCAGGAAAAACTTGTGGGAAGTCTTTTACTACAGGAATGTCTTCAAGTTTCTTCTCCATGGTTCGCTTTTTGATGATATGAGCTAAAAACGCGACATAATTCTTGCGAAGATATTTTTGAGCTTGAAGACAAGACATTAAGCTGAGCCCTTTCGACGAGGTTTCTCCAATGATTCGAAGAGTCTGACCGTTTGAAAGAGGAATACGAATAAATTTTTCACGACATACAACTTCTGCCTGATGTTGACTGAGCCAATCCATACCGATTATGATATCAAAACTTCCCAGCTTCATAGGAATAAGGTCGACTGAGAAATCGTGGTCGTTTAAGGTGAGTGTACAGTTGCGTATAATAGAGTTTAATGAAACTGGTTTCCCGTCCGCAACTTCTACCGTTATGGATTCCGTGAGCTTATCCCGATTTTTGCTTAAGATAGGTTCAAATTCTAAAGACACAAAACTTCTATCCGCACCAGTATCAAATGACATAGATGCATATCTACCATTTATAAGGAACGTACCGTTAACCACATTGCCGTCAGCTCTGGCCTGGTTAGCGTTGATATTGAAAGCTCTCCCTCTTGCAGGTGGAGGAGCTTGGTTTGCTTGATTCACCGGGTTGGCTTGGGCCTGAGCATGAATAATATTGACCAACCTTGGACAAGTGTTTCTGAAATGGCTCGGGTCACCGCAATTGTAGCAAGCCCGCATTGGTTGACCCATAGGATAATTGGGCTGGTAATATGTTTGGGCTAAATGTTGGGTGGGTGGTACTAGTAGGGGTTGTTGGGCTTGACCCATTAATTGTTGGTGGGTTTGGGTTAAAGGTTGGTGGCGGTTCGTTCGTTGAGGCATGCGACAGGTTTGAACAGTATGACCTGCGCGACCGCAGCCGGTGCAATATTGGCAAGGATGATCAGGGGAATGGTGATATTGGCAACGGTTACATTTTGGTAACGGGCCAGTGTAAGGTCTTCTGTATGGTGCGGGTGTAGGAGTGACTTGAGTAATGGGTGCAGCAGGAATAGGGGAGTTGGTTTGAGTAACTGCAAAATTTCTGGTGTTGCGCTTCCTCTTGTTAGCAAACTTAGAGGAAGAAATGGGATGGTTTGAAGTTTGACCCTCAACAGGGGCTTTCTTTTTCTCTTCCTTGAACTTCCCGTTGCGAATTCGGTTCTCGGTCAGTTCAGTTGCTAGCTCCATAGCAGCTTCAAGTGTTACAGGTGAAGTGCTGAGGACTGAATCTTGAATTTTCAAGTGAAGTCCTCGAATATAATGCTCAATCAGACGATAAGTTGGGGTGAATAAATTTGGAACCATTTGGTTCAACTCCAAGAACCTCTTGTTATAAGTGGTATGGTCTCCCTCCTTCTGCTTTAGAGGATGAAATTCATCCTCCAACTTTTTAATTTCACTCCTAGGACAGAAACGCCTAGTCATGATTTCCCTTAACTCCTCCCAAGTTAAGGCCATTGCATCTTCAGTTCCCCTCTTCCCTTTCTCAGTATTCCACCAAGTGAGAGCTACTCCAAATAGTCTCCCGGTGGCGTATCGAACCTTGCGATCTTCAGGACAATCGCAGTTGAGAAAGGTGTTTTCCATCTCCTCGAACCAATGTAGGAGAGCAGTGACACCCTCGGTCCCTTCAAATTTAGGAGGATCACAAGACTTAAAATGTTTGTAAGAGCACTTGCTGGTAGGAGGGTTGTCGATGTTCTGGTCATGTTGTTGGGGAGGGTTAGTAGGATTTGTAGCGAGGGCTTGTTGAACTTGGACCACAATGTCAGGCAGTATCGTGGCCATTTGTTTCGCGATCTGAGTGGCCAAACGTTCCTGAGATCTTCCTGATCTTTTACCCCTTCGTTGCTGTCTAGACGACATCTACAGGATCATACAATGAGAAGATTGTGAGTTTATGGTGTCTTTTTAGGTGTCATGTGTCTTTAAGAAAATGAAAATAACATAAATATCAATAATGCAACTACATCCATAGGATGTCTTGGGTTTGCTCATGTTGGGCCTCAAATGTCTCCCATACGTTCACCTATATAGTCATGTGGGCCCCCATGGCTATTGGCTTGGTAGGATTCACATTAGTATTGGCAATTTAACACTCGCATCACCCGAATGCAAACCACAAAATATGTTCATGAGATGTTTGGTTGGAACGTGTCCAGGTGTAGACACAATGACAACTCAAAGTGGGGTTAGCTCACACGACGTTTGGTATAGCATGCTTTGGCCTAATAGGTACTTCGTACTCTCATCGTTAGTCCCCAGGTAGGCAAAATGGTCCTTTATTTTGGATTTATACGAATGCCAGCCTAGACAGGACGTTCCGACTACCGATACTGGTACCCTTCCAGTTACTACATGCCCGTCATGAGAACTCACTTTGATGAGATTTGAAAACACGAAAATCATTGTAAAAGAAATCATGATGTGGTGTGTGCTTTCATGGATGTGATATGTTATGAGTATATGATTCATGATAGGCATTATATGATAATACATACTTATGAACATGCTTGCATAATATTGAATGTAACATTTAACATAAAACATATAAACATCATGAAATTTGGCATGTAACACACAAAAATCTTATAAGTTTCTAATCAACTATAGTATAGGCTCTAAGGGTCTAATAACCTATCCTATATCCCTATAGTCATGGCTCTGATACCAATCTGTCACACCCCGACCCGCAGCGGAATAAGAGTCGGGGCATAATTGGGTTATCACCAAAGCTCATGACATTTACTAATATGTTTCATATTTAATAAAGTCAAAGTTACATTTCCAAATATCCAAACATGTTCATACAATACAAAGAAAATAAACCAAACATAACAATCCCAACTCTAAATCATTTTATTCTTCTAGTCTAATCCTATGTGTTCCTAGCTGCTGCGGGTTCACCTGTATCATGTGTAAAAATGGGGGTTTTTTGGTCAACATAAGTTGGCGAGTGAACCTTATTAGATAAACATTTATTAATGAATTACTTGTTAGTTTATCAATGAAAAATTGTGCATAATCATAAATGAGCAAATGTAAATAATCAAGCAGTGGCAAATAGCAATCACAACTATAACATACAATAACATATGATAGCATACATTAACATACCAACAACATACGATAAATAACATAAATGAACTGTGCGATCAAGGCTCAATCAAACGGAGCCGATCGTATTGCATGTACTGAAAATGAAAATGTCTGTGCGATCAAGGCTCGATCAAACGGAGCCGATCGTATGTGAGCACGCCAGGTTCAACCTCATAATGAAATGGGGAACATGCTCAACGCTCATAATGTAATGGGGAGCGGCGGCCTATGAAATTGCATGTACTGAAAATAATAAATTGCATCCAACAATAACTACACAACAGAAACAAACTGAATACACATGTTCATGATATGATGTATGCACAATGGTATAATTATAATATATATAACAAGACACATGATACACCCCAAAACGTGATTAAACGGGGAATTTGTAAAGATTCACTCACATTGGGTGCGTTGGATTGGAGATGGTGAGATGCGCACGAATTAGATGAGCGGAACAACGAGAAATACTAACCTAAATAATAACGGAAAAATATATTAAATTTGTGGATTTTATTAAGGATTTTAATGAAATTTTTAGATATATTTTTGTGAGTTTAAGGCTATTTTCTATCTTTAAAAATGTTATTTTTAAGTATTTTTAATTGATTTTTAAATTAAATTAAATAAATAAAAATATAAAAAAAATTGTTTATTTTGCGTTGACCGTTGACCGTTGACCGTTGACTTGTTGACCGGTTCGGTCAGTGACATAGTTTGCGCCGGGTGAGGCTCGAACCCGAGACCTCCCGTACGCGTACACGCAGCTCTACCAACTGAGCTACGTGTCTAACCCGAAATAATCTTGTTTTTAATTATATTTATATATTAATTCGGTTTAACCAAAATTCTTTTAATTTCAAAAACATTTTAATTCAACGAACCGGTGCCAGTGACGGTTTCGAATGCGCGACGTGTGACTTAATGTTGCACACAGTCCACCGCTGCACTGTGTGTCTAACCTGGTTATTATCTCGGTTTTTATTATACTTAACAACTAACTGAGTTAACCCGGTTTAGTTTTTAAACAAAAAGGCATTTTATTACATAAGGAGTGCGTGTAGCAGGGATCGAACTCGGGACATGCGTATATGTTTTGCACACAGTCCACCGCTGGACTGTGTGTCTAACCCGTTCATTTTACTGGTTTTAAATAAACTTATCACTTAATTAACATCGTCTTCTTCATTCAATATTTCCGTCGACTGAATCACTGATCCATTTCTTGTTTTTACGATTATCAAACATTCCTAAGGTTAAAATAAAATGACAGAAACGGTGTTGGAAGTAACATACCGTAGGAATGATATATCACAGAATTTCCGGCAAAAGCGTCGGCTCTGTTTTTGTGCACCTCAACTGAACCAAAACAATTAACCATTTTGATTAGTCAATCGTGGAATTGAAGTGATAAACAAACGTTAACAGCGGGATTGAAGGTCCTTACCGTTTCACAGACGGAAATAAAGACTTTCAGGAAATTTCCGGCGAACTGAATTAGTTGAATACAGCGCCTGAATTCGATTTCAATTGGGAGGTTTAAGTTAGAAGTAGCCTAACAATTGTTGAACTGCAATGATATTGAAAGATTTACCGTTTGAGGATGAATACGGTTTTCCGGTGAAATTTCAGAAAATTCCGGCGAGCTGTTTTAAGCGTTCTGATGGTCTGAAAATGTAACGAAAGTGAAATGGGATGCTGGTATGATATTTCTGAGTCGCGAGAGTGGTCTTGAGTTGAAGTAATCTGGACTTGATTACTTTTCGGTTATAAAAACCGATAATGATGAGACTTGATGCTCAACAATTCCGACTTGATTAAAAATCGTCGGTGCATCGGTTATAAACTAAATGTCGAGTAAATAAGCGATTTGACGATTCATTTGCCGATTTCCGTTTCTCAGTTGGCGCAACCGGTTTAACCAAGTTTGTGTATAAATCTCATTTTTTCCTAGAGATAACAGAAAACACAAAGTGGCAGAGTGGTGATGTGAGTGTGTGTTAAGTCGTTGGAGTTGTTCTTGGCTGACCCGGGTTCGAGTCCCGGCAGCAACATATTTGTTTTTATTTATTTTGTTTTAACATTTTATCAAATATAATTTTTATAGTTTAGTTTATTTATTAATTATGTATCATTTTAAATCAAAATAATCATAAATATTCAACATGACTTTTATAACTTGATATTCGATTACAAAACGGAGCGGGTTTTGAAAACCCGATTTTTACAAATGTTACACTAATCACCAAAAAACGACTCAAAATCCATGTTTCTTTGTACCAAAATGACCCAAATGTTTACCAAAACACTTATTAACAATAACCCAATGATTAAACACACCAGATCAAGCCATTTTACGTCCAAAATTTTGAAAAACCTTGAAACTTTGAAAACTTTTGAAAAACCTTCAAAACTTGAAGAATCGTAACAAAAACTCAAACAATCAAGAGCACAAAGGCTCTGATACCAAATTGTGAGTCCCAAAACTTATTCGGATCATAGTGGTTTGATTGTTATCACCGAAATAGCTATAGATTAGTTATTTGAATGTGTAAAAGTTAAGAAAAACCAAAAGATGAAGATGAAAATTCTTGTATGGATCAAACAACAAGTGTTGTATATAGAACCCCAAAGGATATAATCACTGAATGCACCTGGATATTTCGGATTAAGCACAAGAACAACAATCACAACACAAGAGAAATCACCAAAATCTGAAGAACCTTGGACTAGGGTTTTCATTGATCAACATATATATACAATCTGACTACCTAGCGTATTTATTAAATACTTTGGGACATAAATAGCCGCTACAAGGCAGTTTCTTGTGGTGACACTTTCAGCCCCTGAACTTTACAAAATACAACTAAAACCAAGTACCAACGATCTCAAAAGATCCAACATCGATGTCTGGATTGATTTCCTTCTTATGTTGCCAAAGAGGTGAAGGAAACGGATCAGAGGTGAAGGAAACAGTTCAAAGGTTATTATTAAAGGCACGCCCTGGCCATTAATCCAAAGCAAACATAACCTAAGGCACCGGTTCGTATAAGTGAAGAGCCTGAGCTACCAAACATTAACGCTACCCCAACAAGATCCAGACCTTCACAATGAAAAGTATCTACAAAACAAACTCCATATGTTCAAGAACCAACATCAACAAGACTAGCTATTAGAAGACGTCCTCGATCTTTGAGCCCTACTGCCAAAGCTAAACAAGTAAAAGCAAATGAAGAAATGAAGCGAATTAGAAAAGAGTATCATAAAATCAGGGAAAGTATCGTGATTTGATAGATCTTAAAAATACCTTGAGTCGATTGACAAACAGAGAAGAGCATAGAGGAAATGAAGTTGAAGAGCTCAGAGAAGAAGCAGTTGAACTTGCGAAACTGGCTGATGAACAAGATAAAACAAGCAAGAAGCTGAAAATGAAACTCGAAACTGAAAGGGATGTTATTAAGAAGATCTATGGAGCCTTATTCTTTCTAGCAAAGCAGTTTCAACATCAAATCAACACCTGAATCGGGGTGATCTGATGAACTTTCAAGATTTTTTATGAACTATTATGATATTCTTGAGCTTCAAGCTATTCTGAGGACTAGAGAAGTTGAAGTTGAAACAGAAAAGTTAGTTGGACCAAGTCTTTCAAAGGGGGAAGGAAGTCAAAAAAGAAAAAGGCCAGAGAAAAATTTTGAACCTGACGAAGAAGAGGATGATGATGATATTGATGATGTCCAACGAATAACTAATGAAGATGATGATGATAATGATGATGAAGATGATGGGGACAGACCTGATATGGGTTTGGCCTCAAAACCAAAACATCCAAAACAAGTCAAGAAGTAGTTCCATCGACCAGGGTAGGGGTGATAAACAATAAACTAACTTTGGTGATAGCAATTCAGATGTTGATGAGGAAGCCATTGATGAAGATGATCCAGAAACATTTTTTGAGGTACGTGAGCAATGTGAAACTATGTATGTTGATCTAACTATAGAAAATCACATTCCTAAGTAGTCCAAGTATACTCCAAAGATGACATCTTGGTTCAAACGTGCAAAGCTACGCCAACCACCTTTCATCAGAATACGACGGTTGAAAACACCAAGCATCAGACAGGATTCGAGCATGGTTCTATGACTGTCTTAAAGGAAAGTATGTTGTGAAAAGATATGGAGGTGAAATCCAATACTTTGAAAGAGTGAATGATTTGCAATCTCTCCCAATCTGGGATTTCAAGAAGTTGGTAAAACTTGAGTTGGTCAATCGAAGCAATGTTAATGGCGCCTACATGGTAGAAGGGTTGATTCAGCGAACAGCTAGAGGCCATACAGATACGTTCAAGCCTCTAAAGATAAGGAAAAAGGTCTCAAAGAATAAGAAAGGAAAGGCACTCTGGTATGTTAAGTCTTCGAAAATTGTGACAAGGGTGGCAATTCCTCCTGAAGACTAGAGAAGCTGTGATCTGCACACCCGATAGACTTTCGTCTGTATGATCCTATGGATCTTTTTAGGTTTTGAACCTCTAATCTCATGCAGCTTTTGGGAAGATCAATAGTGTCGGAGTTGGGAACTTCGTTAGAGAAGGGGAGTTGGGAACTTCATTAAAGAAGAAACACTGTTATTCAACATAGTTGTCAATAATTCTCAAAAAATGAAGTTAGAAATGCTAAATCTAATAAGTTGAATCAAAGGCAAGAAGAAAAATAATTTAAGATGTTTCCTATACAGAAACTTCGTTTCTATCACCAACTCCTTAAGAAGAGACATCTCTTCCTTCACCAACTCCTCATGCTAAAACATCCTTTCCATCACCAACTCCACATGCTGAAAACGTCTTTCATTGTTCATTTGTCTCTTATTAGGAAGTAGATCAATATATGGAACCACCTGCTTCTGATGAGTTCACTAACATATTAAAGAACTTGTTGACATTCGAAGGATAATAGATGAGGTGTTTGGACCTTAAGAGCCAAGATACACTATTGATACCGTAGTAGCTGATCAACCATCTCAAACTTCAGAAGAATGGCTCAATCAAAAGTTTGATGGGACCACCGATATAATTCCAGAAAATGCTCAATCTTCAAAGGACAATGATGTTAAAGAATCAGAAGTCGACAAAGAAACTGATGGTCATCCTAATGCCACTATTAATATAAGCAAACTTCTGGATGTAACTTTATTGGCCTCAGATCCTATGATTGCTTCATCATTCACTAAGTCTTAATAACCAACTCAGTAAGAGTGAACAAGACATGGTATCGGGGAGATTGTTGGGATATACAAAGAGTGTAGCATTTTGTTTCCGCTGAAAAAATAAGATTTACCACTGTCGGTGACACTTATGATGATATTGGTTGGAGTGTCACCAACCTTATCGTCAGTTCATAGTTAACCAGGTTAATCAAGCGTCACTTATGGATGTATCATAAATGACTTGTGACGACAACACATGGCAAAGAAGCTAGTTGACCTAATTTTGTGAAGATGAAAACTAGAGAACAATATGTGTTTATGATACAATCTGGCTATTGAACATGTCAGAGAAGGCAATTGAGATCTTATTCTTTAATCAAATATACTTTCAAGTTAGAGATATGGAGCGCGCACTACAATTTCAACATATAGTCGGTGTGTGCTTTCCTTACGATGTTCATTCAGGAAGAATGTTGGAGATAATATGGACAAAGTTATAAGAGACAGAGGAGAAGAAACAAGAGAAGAAGAAACAAAAGATTGAGAAAAGAATGAAGGAAACCACAATGTCAAAGTATCAATTTGTCATACCTCAAAAGACGGATCAAGCTCCAAAGAAGAGTTTTGAAGATCATTAGAGAGTGTACATGAAGAAGTTTTTCAAGATGAAATATAGACAAACAGAAGACAAGGTTGCGGGAATATCCAAGGGGGAGTCTATTAATACATTTATGTCTAATGCATTCATCTTTTGTATTTTTCATTTATATATGGTAGCACGTTTGTTAGATTTGTTTGAATTTTAAATGTAAAACATATCATTGATACACAACACAGGAGTCTTGAATAGCGCAACACTAGTACGTAATATATCAATTAGTACATGAGTAGTGGTGCGCTAGGGCTATTTGTCTATAGATAGACTACTGGCGCGCTATAGTGGCATAACTTGGGGTCTACCTTTCTAAAAGGAAATCACATGCAACGAAGTTCAGCTGAAATTGAATCAAAACATTATTTACATTGTCATGTCATATTTACACACAAGCTTATGAATTGCAAACATTTGATGGTGTTAGATTAGATTTTGTACCATTCTACAACGTTTAATCATGTTTACGAAACCTTTCCTAGATGATCAGGCAGTTTTGACATTGTTGTCTGAATGGATCCGTTATGTAAAATCCAAGCTGAGATTCCTTGTTAAGAGAAAATCGTCTATATCCCCCTCCTTAGTGGAGAAATCCTATATGTTCAAGGTGAATAGTAGTGATATCATAGGCATCATCTCGTAATAGAAAGCCTAGAAGTGTTTAGGCAAGGGCCATACTGCTATCTTGGGTCTTATCTGTGATAAACATATTGAGGAAAAGAAGATTGAAGATAAGTAAGCAAAAAGCATCGAATGCTATTGCTAGTCTCAACTACAAAGAAAAATTGAAAACAATCACCCACTTAAAAGAATCCACCACTTAGAGAAAACCATGAAGAAATTAGCCACTTATGCTTGTGAATCGATCTTCAATCTTGATGTTTGAATGTATTCTGGATGATGGAATAATGATTAGATTTTATGGAATGGTGAATACACTCCAAGAAACCCTACAATTTTCGTTCCCAAAGTTGCCTCTTACAAATGGAATGAAAAACATATCCGAAAACCTATTTTATGGGTTTTATTTGAATTCCCATAATGTATGTCTGACTTGTAAGCTACACCTCTAGCTTCTATCTAACAGATTCTTCCCAAAACTGTTTTCTTCGTAACTTTCTCATTTCAACTCCATTTTCTTTACCATTTTAAACCACGCCTTCGTTTTTCCACCCTCTATCATATCATAATTTAATATCTTTACTTCCACTACATATGCATTATCCAAAAACACATCAAATCTTCATGTTTAACTTTAAAACAACATCTTTTAGTAGTTAGTCAAATCCACACATATAAACACTCAAATATGCATAAGATAGGACATTAAACACATATAAATCATATTACAAAGCCCATCCATCAAAAATGAATGAAATTTATTACATAAACATATAAATGAACATGTATTCTGAATATCAAACCAAGATTAAACTAGAAATAAGTGAGATTTATTTTGAGTTGGGCTTTAGATTTAGCATTTGGGCTAATTAATTTTATATGGTTTATTAAATATTAAATTTTATTTACTAATACTTAAATTAATAGTTTATTTGGTTATCCAAATAAACCAAATAAAAAATGTGGAACTAGAGACACCAAACCAAAACCCAAATTCACAATTTAGTTTCGGTTAAAAACCAAATTGAAAACCACATTGGTTATTTGGATCGTTTAATCGGTTACGGTTCAGTTTACTATTTTTATTCGGTTTCGGTTTTTTTGTGAACAACTCTACAACAGTTGTTGGAGGCTCATAAAAGTCGTATTGATTGTATGCATTAGACATGGAAAAAAATGTCATGTTGCATGGCACATGCAATATACTCATGGTGATCATGGATTTCCAACCATATTTGACGTGTTTTTTTAGAGTTGCTAGGTCGATCAATGACATCAATGTCATAAACCAGTCACTGATATTCAATGACATCGTACAAGACTTTGCGCCACCTTGCAATTTTATAGTGAACGATATAGAATACAACCAAGGATATATCTTGCTGATATAATTTACTCATAATGGAACACTTTTGTTAAAAGATTTTCGTATCCACAAGATGATAAAATGAAACTAAAAAAGACACGAGTCAACAAGAAAGGATGTAGAAAAGACATTCGGTGTCCTCGAGGCTCAAGGGCATGTTATACAAGGACCAATAAGGATTTGCAGCCCAAGAGTTATAACCGATATAATCTACACGTGCATAATACAAGAAAACATGATCGTTGAAACAAGCGTTATGTCGTTTCTGAGTGGAATAATGATGAGGATGATAATTTGCCACTACCATTACATGCTCGACAAACAATTCTCTTGAACTCTGGCAATGGATTAGAGAATTACGTGAAAAGAAAGCTCGTCTCGTCTTTGATGCAATTTGATCGAGCACTTTTGGGCACATAGGTAGATGGAGCAAGATCCCAATCAAGAGTAGTTGTGTTTTATTATTTAGTTTGTTTATTCTTATTTGTTGTACGTTTTTATGTGTAGGTTTGAAGTGTGTTCTGTTTAGGCTATTTTAGGTTTAAGGTTCTTTTTAAATGTTGTATGTGTGTTTTTTTTATTTAATGGATTAACTTTGTATTAATATTTTATGGTATATTTTAGTATTTAATAAAATAAATAATATCATTTATTAAATAGATTATATTATATTATATAAATTAGATACAGTTTAAATAAAAGGAAAAGTTGGTGATGAAGTTAAGGTTGTAAACGAACCGAACAAAAACGAACAAGGTAATGTCCGGGTTCATTTGTTAAGGAATTTCAGTTGTTCACAAACAGTTCATGAACGCTAGTCATGAACATAAACGAACGCAAATCAACACAAACGAACATTAAAGTTGAAATTAAAAAAACACCATTAATCTTAAACATCCGATAAAAGTAGTCAAATACAACCATTAAATAATAAATGAATAATTCAAGACATAAGAAGTACACTACAAGCACTATACCATAAACTAAGTTTAGCTAACTTAAAACATAATTATCTAAATTTACTTAGACATATCCCAAAAAATTTCGTTAGTCCCAACTTCTTCATATGGTTAGATAAGGGTTTGCGTTTTACTATTTTCATAAATATAATTATTAATTTATGTTTTGGGGAGAAAAGTAAAAAAAGGGAGAAAGTAAAACTTAAGAGAGAAAGTGAAATATTAAAAAGAACTTTTAACAAATACACATAAACAAACGAATGTAAACGAACACATTATCGAACGCTCACAAACACAGTCGAACGAACGAGACCTCCGTTCGTGTTCATTCGTTTAGTTAGTCGAACATCATATCTTGTCGTGTTCGTTCATTAGCTAAACGAACTTTCCGTCGAACGATTTAAGAACTATGTGTTGAAGTTCAGTTCGTTTACAACCCTAGATAATGATGTGGATAATGAATTTGAGGTTTGAAGTTGTTTAGTGTTGGAGGACAAATTAGGTTTGGAATGGTTGTGATTTGAAGTGACATGGTAAATCTAGATTTTGGAAGAGGTCGAGCATTGTAAAAGGTCTTACATTTATGATTAACATTTTATTTACATGTGACTTGATCTTTAGCTTAAGGAAATCGTATTAATTTTAGAGTCTTTTACATGAATCCAGATCTTGGTTTGTTTAATTGTTAAAGATATAATGTCCCAAAATAATGGATCTTGGGAGTTAGTTTTTAGTATTTAAGATTCGAGTGCAGGAAATTAACGATGTTTTAGGGATTGTGGTGAATGGTGATGATAACAGTGATGGATTCTTTTCCTTCAAATTATTTTTACATATTGTCGATTGGTTTGTTTAAAAAGATTATAAATTTAACTTATTTTTGAGTCACAACATTGTTACATTTAAACTTAAACTCAATCAAAACAAACATTTCAATACAAAATGCATTAATAGTTGGTGTTGTAAGGATGTGGAACTAAAAGCAAGTCATTCTTTCGCTTTAGAGTAGCTCCAAAAGACTCCAACATATCAAAATTTTTAGATGTTGGTCCACTTGGAAGTTCCCAATCGAAGTGATAGAGTAGCATCGCGAGAGGAAGCTCTACGTTAGCCAACCCCAAGAGCATGCCCGGGCACATTCTTCTTCCGGCCCCAAAAGGGAGATATTCAAAATTTGTTCCCATGATGTTAAGAGTGCTCTCACTAAATCGCTCTGGTACGAAACTTCAGGGTCAATCCAGTAATCTGGGTCGTGACCAATCATCCACGCATTGATTATAACTTTTGTTTTGATTGGTATATGGAATCCTCCAATCTCACAATCGTCACGACACTCTCTAGGTAATAAAAATGAAAGAGGAGGGTGCAACCTTAAGGTTTCCTTAATAACTAGTTTAAGGTAGTCTAGTTCTTGAATATCGGACTCTTGGATTTTTGTCTTTCCTTTATGTACCTGCCTGAGTTCATCATGTGCTTTCTTCATCACCCTTGGATTCTTCATTAGCTCTGACACAGCCCATTCAATTGTCACCGAAGAAGTATCAGATCCTGCTGCAAACATATCGTGTGCCATAGTTTTCAAGGTCATTACAAGAATATTATTAAGTCCATGTATGCTTCTTTGGGTTAAACATATGTTAATTAGTGTATGTGATTAAGTCCTTTAACTTCTACTCGATTTAGTTCACGGAAACCTTTCCTTTTAATATGTTAAACCATATACTTAAATACTCTAAACATCTGTAAATTGCGTAAAACTAACCACAATGACTGCTCTAATGGAAAATTGAAGCACTCATCATCTTTAACCCTCAATAGAACATCAACAAGATCTTCTTCATTCGCGTGGCTAGCATGGCGTTCTTTGCGCTCCAAGATGATGTTATTCAATATCGCGTCCGTCTTTTCGCTTATCATCTCCATTTTTTTCCTTGTCCCAGTAATTAGAGGCAGTAATGTGATAGATGGAAATAGATCAGAAACATCAAAACCACCAGATAGATCCATACCTTCCCTAGTCAATTCAAGAAGCATGTCTTGTTCCTTGCATCTGCTCCCAACACTAATCCTACTTACGATGGTGTTTATCATGGTGAAAAGCTTGTCTGAAAGATTGATTGTTTTCAATCTTTGTGTAGAGATGGACACAATGAGGTCCCATGACTCTTGTTCACGAATAGATCAAAACGATTGAACTTTTCGCGCACGTAAAAGCTCCAAGACACATATCTTACGCATTTGTCTCCAGTAATCACCGTAAGGGGCGAATGCTATGTCCTTATAGTTGTACGCAATGATCTCAGCACTGAGAAGCTTGGGCCTGTTTGCAAAAGAGAGATCCTGAGTTTTCATTATCTGTCTTGCCAAAGGAGTCGATGAGATTATGACAGCAGAGACTTGGCCCAGTTGTACATGAACAACTGGTCCTAGTTTTCGGGCTATATTTCTTAGAGCATGATGTGTTGGTGCTCCTAGGAGATGATGTAAGTGGCCAACTAGAGGGAGCTTCCATGGCTGTGGAGGAAGGTTTTTGTTTGAATCAGGTGGGTTGAAGCTTCTGAACCCAGTGATTATTTTTGAGAAAAAGAAATAGAGGCCATCAGAGAAGAAAAGGGATGAAAAAAGAAACTGGATATCCGTATAAGATAACTTGTGGCGGATTTAAAAGCACATTTTGAGTATATTTATAATATAAAAGTTTTCTTACACCTGTATTTCTAAATTTATGCAAATTCAAGTGCGTCTGATAAAAAAATTGGGTACACCTCAAAATATAGAGAAAGATATGCTTTCTGTTGACACTATTACGTAAAGAAATAAAATAGAGAACGTTTATTTTACAAACGATTAAAAGAACGAACTTTTCTACTGCATTCTTATGATTTTTACATTAAATTCAGTAATTATAAATAAAGTGTAGGTTTTATAGAATTTCTTATAGGCCTGGGTAACCCGTGTAAATTGTGTATTAATCACTTTCCACTACTACAAAACTATGCATTAGACGACGTGATATGAGTTTTAAGACACCGTCTTAGAATCAAGTTAAAATAGTGCGTCTTAAAATCAAGGCTTATTTGATGATGTTTCATTTGAAACGCGTCTTAAACTTGATAAACGCCGTCTTATGATATAAAAAAATGTTAAATATTTAATAAAACAAATATCCTTTAACACCGTCTTATGAATGTCTTATGAACATTTGCTGAAAAAAAAACAGTAAAAAGGTTCATAAATAGACATCAAGCATACACCAAACCTGTAAAAATCAGCTTATATACACGAATGAAACATTTTCAAATCAAGCCAATACGCATTCAATTTGGAGATAAACCCGTACACAACAAATTCAAAAATAAACCCGTCAATTTACAATCCATTGTTGAATCAATAACAAACTACATTAAATTCTCTAAGTAAACTACATATAATCCACATATAAAGCTAAACTAAAGAAATACCTAACTCGCTAAACAACTTTGGCATCAAAGTCATCAACAAAATATCAATTTCATTATCCGTAGTCTCTCTCGAGTTGTGCCACATCTAAAATAAAAGTAAATAGAAAGAGTTATTATACATGTTATATACATCTAAAAACAAGTATATAATACAACTAAAACTTCTAATTTTTTAAAAAAAACAAACAATTAATATATATATATATATATATATATATATATATATATATATATATATATATATATATAGTGTGTGTATGTGAGGTTCATTAGGGAACACTAAAAAAGTAGGAAACTCGAGAACACTTTTAAAACTATAACTTAACATGTTAAAATCAATTTCTTTTAAATTTTTTGGCGCTTTTTCTTGTAAATATTTGTAGAAGGATTTTAATTAAAAAATAGAAAACTAAAACTATATAAAAAATTTAAAAAGGCTTAATTTTTTTTACAAAAATGATTTTTTATATTGAAATAGTTTCTACTCATTTTGAACTGTTTTTTAAACATTTTTTAGTTTATTTTTATTAAAATTTTTTCTACATCTATTTATAAGGAAAATCGTCGTAAAAAATTTAGAAAATTTATTAACATGTTACCCGTTCCCTACTTTTTTAGTTTTCCCCAATCAAACATTCCCTATAGATATGTGGAGAGTATCATAAGAAAACTATATATAATGACAAAACTAAAAAACTAACTAAAAAAGCCTAAAAACATACCAATTTTTTTTATAAAAAATCGCTACTTTTTATGTATAAAATAAACTTTTTTTTTCAAAAAAAAAACTTGCACTGTACACATGCATTATATATGTACTACACATTTGAATTATATAGTACTCCATCTGGAAATTGGTTTTGATTCAAATTGACAAAGTCAAACATATGTTGGAAAACCATATAGCCGCATTCCCATCCACCCTTTTGAGATAGAATATTCAAAAAGCAGTATCAAAATGGGACAATTAAAATTTAATCTCTATTAGATAAATTTTAAACGCATAATTCTAAAGAGTTACCTAAATCTATATTTATACACCTATATTTAAATGTAAATATAAATAACATCTATAAGTTAATAAAAAGATATAAAATATTATATTTAACTAAATAGAAAGAGTTATTGTGTATGTATATATATACATGTTATATACATCTAAAAACAAGTATATAATCAACCAAAACTTCTAAGTTTTAAAAAAACAAACAATTAAGATATATATATATATATATATATATATATATATATATATATATATATATATATATATTTATAGGGTGAGGTTATTGTGAGAAAATTTAAAAGTGTAAGAAGAATAAGAAAGATTTTGGAGGTGACATGTGTCCCTTTTTATTTTGTTAGTTTAAGGGTATAAGTGTAATTTAACTAATAAAATCTAATTATGGAATGAATATATGCAACCGATTTTTGGCAGTTATTGTAGGGATTTTCGAATTTGAAATAACACCCTAACTCATAAAAACACCACAACATGTATATTGAAGGCATACATCTTATAAAGAACAGAAATATAACAAAAATAACACCATAATTCATAAAAACACCACAACAATTATATTGAAGGCACACATCTTATAAAGAACACCCTAACATTGAATATAACAGAAATAACACCCTAATATAACACCAGTCAACACTTTAATCAGAATCAAACAGAAATAACACCTTAAATATATAAAAACAAAAATAACACCCTAACTCTTTGAAGGCAACAGAAACCTACTAAAGACACCAGAAAGCACAGCAATGCAAGGACCTTTGTCCTCGCATTAAATATAACAAGAAATAACACCCCAACTCATAAAAACACCACAGCATGTGTATTGAAGGCATACATCTTACGAAGAACAGAAATATAACCGAAATAACACCCTACAATTAAAACACCATTGTATGAACATAGAAAACAACCATGGACTAAAACATCAAAGCGAGACGTAATTTTTTTCTCCACATCAGTATATCAATATTGTACTCATATTAAAGATAAAAAACACTCGTTATTATGGTGTAATTTAAAAAAAAAAGAGTTACGTATAAAAAGTTAATGGCGTTTAAAAAAATAGGAGGAACATTGCATGTGCATTAATGTTAGTTTCTTAATTTAAAAATGTTAAATTTACCTTTATACCCTTAATTTAGAAAATTATATAGTTTAATAGTCAACACTATTTACAGAATTGCCACTATGATCTCAACCATTAGATTAAATATCTAATGGTTTAGATTCTTTCTTATCCTTCTCACACTTTTAAATTTTCTCACATGAACATCTCTCTCTCTCTCTCTCTCTCTATATATATATATATATATATAATATATATATATATGGGAAGGTTCATTTGAGAAGAAATTTAATGTGAGAAAAAAAGAAGAGAGGACATAATGGTAAAACATTAAATAGTTTATAACTACTCTCATTAATTATGTTATCTCTCATTAAAAAAGCAAAAACATTTTATCCTACAGATTTCAAAATTTATCCTAAAATACTAAAATTTATCCTACACATGTTGAATATTGTCTTACACCATAAATTATTCTATCATGAAAGAGTATATGAAAAAAATGAGTTACAAGTTTAATTAATTAGCAAATTAATGACAATTATAGCTTTATCTATATGTCATTTTTCATACCTTTAAATACAAACATTAAATGAAATAAATATAGAATTTTTATTGATTTAAAAATTATTCTTTTTATTCTTACAAAATTAATATATATGTATATACATACATACATATATATATATATATATATATATATATATATATCTAGTGTGAGATTTATTGAGGAACACTATAAAAGTAAGGAATCAGGGAACACTTTTAAAAATTTAACTTAACATTTAAAAATCATTTTTTTAAAATTTTCGGGTTTTTCCATGTAAATACATGTAGAAGCATTTTTAATAAAAAACTAAAAATATAAAAAAGTTAAAAAATGCTTATTTAAAAAAAAAAGATTTTTTAATTGGAATAGTTTCTACCGATTTTTATTAGGAAAATGGTTGAAAAAATTTTAAAAAAAAATTGATTTTTAACTTGTTAACTTAATTTTATAACATATATTATTTGAACTGCTGTAAACAATTTTTAGTTTTTGTTTTTTACAAAAATGTTTCTACATCTATTTACAAGGAAAATTGTCGAAAAAAAATTTAGAAAATTTAATTTTAAAAATGTTAAGTTGAATTTTTAAGAGTGTTACTCGGTTCCCTATTTTATTAGTATTCCCAATTAACCCTCCCCTATATATATATATATATATATGTGTGTGTGTGTGTGTGTGTGGAAATAATCATGAGAAAACTACATTTAAATGAGTAAACTAATAAGGTCTGAAAAACATACCAATTTTTTTACATTTTTTCTATAAAAAATTGCTAGTTTTTATGTATAAAAAAAACTTTGTTTCAATAAAAAAAACTTGTACTACAGATATGCATTGTATATGTACTACACATGTGCGTTATATGTATGTGCTGCACATGTGCATTAGATGCTTAGATTTATCTTTTTAGTTTAGTTTAGTTTAGTTTTTAGAGTTAGGTTTTTTGGGGGTTCAGGATTAGCATTAGGTTTTTGGGTGTGGTGGAAGAGGGTTTAGGTTTTTTGGGGGGTTTACGTTTAGGGTTTAGTTTTAGGTTTTTTGGGAAGTGGGGGTTTAGGTTTTTGGGGTGTCGGTGGGGTGGTTTAAGTGGTTTAGGCTTTTCCGTATTACAGCACATGTACTGTACAATTTTTTTTTGGAATTTTTTTATATATTATATCTAGCGAATTTTATTAAAAAATTTTGTTTCTCATTTAAATTAGTTTTCTCATTATCCATCCCCCATATATATATATATTACATACTACATCTGGAAATTGGTTTTGATACAAATTGACAAAGTCAAACATATGTTGGAGAACTATGTAGATGCATTCCCATCCACCCTTTTGAGATAGAATATTCAAAAAACAGTATCAAAACTGGACAATCAACAAATTTATCTCTATTAAATAAATTTTGGACGGATAATTCTAAAGAGTTACCTAAATCTATATTTATACACCTATTTGTAAATGTAAATTTAAATAACATCTTTATGTTAATAAAAAGATATAAAATATTATATTTCACAATAAATATATTACCACAAGGTTAAAGCTTAAACATACCTTAGTACTATATATAAAACTTATTTTTATATACAATGTACTAGTGATATAAAAACAAAAGCTAGCAAAAGTCAAATTTGATTTTTTAAGAAGAAAACATATAATTAAACATGATATAAGTATATTTATAAAACTGAAAAACATTAAATAGCATAAGTAAAGAGAAAGAAACTAACCTTGAAATTTGAAAGGTTGTTAATGATGAAATTAAATGAAAAAGATGAGAGAATTGAATGAGAAAGATGAGAGAATTGAATGAAGAGATAAGGTTTGTGGGTTGTTGAGTGCAACAATCTGAAAAAGGTGCATGTTTATAAGACGATGTTCAGAGACATCACCAGAGACAATACCGTCTTAAGGTTGCATAAATTAGTATAAGGGACGGTGTTTAAGCATTAGATGGGTTTCTTCTGAATTTTATTGAATATTTTAATCAAAGAAGCAGGATGATCATACTGGCATTGGTTTTAAGACGGTCTAAAACAAATCTTTGACATTAATGCTACATTTTGTAGTAGTACCGGAAAATTCACAAAGGTCAAATTAGCAGAATTAGACCAAAGATGGTCTTACTACAGGGACAAATGTTTTAGATGGCAGTTAGCGGTGAACGGAAAAACAATCAGCAAAAAGCCCCATCTGTGGTAACTTAGTTACCATTGACAGTCTAGTTGCACATTGCCACTAATAGCCTGTTGGTGTTGTACCCAGCTGTCAATTTATGACATGATCTTTAAGCGTTTAAGTAAACATGTTCAAGTTGTAAACGTACAGTTCAACACATGTTGACACAGTTAAAATAACAGCTAATAGGTCAACCACATGTTTATGATCCATTTATCAAACGTATAAAGTGATTGATGCTAATTATATATCGATTATAAATTTAGATAATTAATTTTATTTTATGGTGTAAATTATGTCTTATTTTTTTTAAACGTACATGTTTACTAATTCGTGTCACTGTTTTGTCATTCATGTTATTCATGTTATTGAACTACATATATATTACATTTTAATATGTGGTGTCATTCAAATTATTGAACGAGTTAAATTTAAGCGTGTTAAACAAGTTGTGGTGTATAACCCGCTTATTAAATATGTTTGTTTGAGTATTTAAAATGATACATGAAGTTAAACGGGTCGTTTCAGGTTCACCGGTCATGTTAAACGGGTCGTTTCAGGTTCACCGGTCATGTTAAACGGGTCGTGTTCACAACCATTTAAAACAACCTTATGAAATCATCCAAATGCATGGTTGTTACCTTAAAGTAGAAAACACGAAATGTTAGACCACGGAATGGTTGCAATCATAAACCCAACTATAGACATGTTGTATTTCCTAACTTACCTTCCTAGTGATTTTAATTTGTTTGTTAACTTTAAATTTTATTTGTACAAGTGATTTTAGGTAACTAAGGCACAAAGATTGTTTAGAGAATCTTGTTTCTAATTGTTTCTAATATTTTTGTGTGTTAAAATGATTAAGGCTACAATCACCTAATCTATCACGATTCTGATAACTTTTAGCCACATATAAAAAAAACTAATGTGACAATTAGTCACATTTGGCAACACTTCTCTACATCTGGCCTTGTTCATAATGCTGGAAAACGCTATAGGGACATTATGGTCCATATAGGTTGATCTAGAGAGCAAAAATATGTCGTCCCTATAGAGTTGTAGAGACAACAAGTTATCTCTGCACGATAAAACGATTCTTTGGCGTATTTTGTGGGTAACTAAAGTTGGTCACATGAATCAATATAGTGTGATTATATACTACTAATAGTCATATGTTTTGATTTTGCAATCATGACGAATAACTTGTTACACATAAAAAAAACTATTGTGATAGTTGGTCACATTTGGACACGCTTTTTTTACATTTGGTATAGTTCAAAAGCCTGAAAACTCCTAGTCCATATAGATTGATCTATAGAGGAGACACATGTCATCTTTACAGATGTCTTTCCTACATAGTTGTAAAGACGATATGTTGTCAAGTTGAAACGCTTCTTATGGGTAACCAAGGATTGTCACATGAACCAATTAAAGTGTGACTATAAACTATTAATAATAATATGTTTTTTGATTTGTCATCACCATCCATTGATAACTTTTATCAACACCCTATCAACAATAAACGTGACCATAAATTACATGTTTAAAGTGTTCTTTCTTTCCTTTTTTAGGTGGCTAATAAACACTACTCTTTGGTCACACAAGTTCGTAAGTGGCTATATGTATTATCTGTTAGCCAGGCAAACCTATTGTGGCAGTTAATAACATTTGGCCAGACTTTTCTAGCGTGGCTAGTGACTGTCACATTTCTTTATTTAAATTGTGGCTAAAGGTTTCAAAAAGATGTGTTTTCATCACATGAATCAAAAATCAAACAAATACCATGGCAGTATGTTACATTTGGCGACACTTTTTGTTGATGCACTTTTTTGTTTGTCGCTTGTTCTTAGTTACGTCTGTAATTGTACGATCTTTGTTTATTGTGTCTGTATAGTTTGGTCATGTCGACCAAATCAAGATATCCTCCTAGCTTGATTTAGTACGACGTTTAGTTTGTATGTGTTGAAAAACAATGGCATATGTGCATACTGTTAAGCTCTTGATGTCTGTACATATGTCTGTTGGCACATTCTCCGAAGAGCAGCTTATTCGTACGAGTGAAGAGTGCTTCGTACGAGCAAGTTGCTTGCTTGTACGAGCCAGTATCTGATTCGTACTAGTGAGTCTATGATCATACGAATGGCTCTTTGAACAAGCTCTTTACTTGTTCGTACGAACCAGTTCCTGTTCGTACGAACCAGTTATCACTTGTTCGAGCAACCAGGAATGTTCTTCGTGACATGTAGTACTTTGTACGACCAGCAACATACTTCGTACTGTTGCTGGGTGTTGGTACTATATAAACAGATATGCACCTCTCAGTTTTGGGGTGATAGAAGCAACATAACACATGGGAGTGAGACATTAATGACACAAGAGAGAGAGAGAGCACAAAATGAATACTTTGAGTCTGTATGAACATTGAATGTATGTGTTTGTACTAGTTCTCTTCATTAATCAAGATAGTGAATCTATGGTTATCTTGTGTTTCTCACTTTGCTTTGGTTTGCATACTTACGTGGATTTCGCACTCGTATGTGTGTTACATAAATTAGGAAGTAGGTTATCTTGATCCTCCAAGTGGACCTACAAGTGGTATCAGAGCTTTGGCTCTTTTCCTTGTTTAAAACCAAGCATAGTGTTGTGTTTGAGCAAGTTATGAAGGTTCCTAAAGTGTTCTTGAACTACTAACAAGAAACTTAAAGTTTTAAAAGAAAAGTGGCTTAAAACTTAGGTAAAACTTGTTATATCTAGAAAATTTTTATAAAACCTTGTTAGAATACATGGAGTTATGATATGTTTTTCTTAAAATTTTCTATCAAAAGTTCAGTTGGACATGTTTTTTCGGTAAAACACCTGCCGGAAAACTCATCGGAATATTCCTTTAGGGTTGACCAAATGTCAAGACTTGACTGTTTTGACTAAAAAGCTGATATTGGAATGTTTGTTTATTTAACCGAAACTTGGTAAGACAACTGAGAACTTTCGAACAAACTCAGAAAAAGTCTCTGTTTAAAAAGGAAATTTTCACCAATCAACCCTGCCAAAAGATTCCTCCCTGTGAAAAACCAACATCTGTGAAAGACTACGTGCGAATAACCTATCCACACAAACAAGCAGTTATTCGTATGAAGCACTGGTGGTTCGCATGAAGAACTACTCATTCGCACGATTGTTTGCACGAAGCATTAACTACTCGCATGAAAGACGGTGATTCGTACGGACAACCTGGTTCGTATGAAGCACCAAGTTTGTTTGTGTGCTGTTATTCGTAACCAGTTGTTTAATACTTTGTGGTTTTTAAAATTGTTAAATTTAACAGTAAACTGTTATTTCAAAATTTATCTTTAAAATTGTTAAGTTGTTTTTCATAACAAACAATATGGGTAAAAATCCTTAGGATTAGGGGAGTAGTTCAAGCACAAACCAAGACTCATCACAATGCTCTGCAACCTCATGTGTTAAATCATTGATGTCGCAGCACACAACCATGATTACCGCTAATCAATGGGCATGCGTGGCAAATCAAAATCAGAGCATTCAGACTCTTCTTATTAGCGAGAGTGAGACAGGAAGTAATAACCGTCCACCAAAATTGAACCATATGAACGATTATCCTTCATGTAAAATTCGTTTCCATACATATGTTCTTGGGCAAAATACAGAATTATGGACATGTTTTACTACACTGTACAAGGAATCTCTAAAAGAAGCAGGATCAAGTCAACCTCTTTAGCAAACTTAGATGAGAATGATAAAAAGACTTATGATTTGGAAAAGAAGGCGTTTGCTATCCTTACACAAGCACTTCATAAGGATAATCAATTTGTGTACTGTACCACCACCAAGAATCTGTGGGATACTTTGGAAGCAAGAGGGGAAGGAAATGTTGCAACAAGAAAGATACGACATGATCTGCTGAAGAAAGAGTTTGAAGGTTTTCTGTTCATGGAAAATGAAACACTAAGCGATATGACAACCCGTTTCTATCATCTGCTTAGTGAAATGTATTCATACAAAGTGATTGCATCTCCACAAGAGATTGTAATGCATTTTGCTGATGCCTTACCACCAAAATGGAATTAGTTCATTGACTTGCTAAGGCACACAAAAATGAAGAGGAAATACGAAAAACACAAAGGGTTTCTGTTCCACGAAACCCTGAAATGTACTTTGGAGGTATTAACACAGGCGTTAGTAACAACTCAGCAACCAAAACTTCAAACAACGTTTGTGTCAAATGTTAATCCATTTCTACCACAACCAGTTAAAACAGATCAGTCTACGGGTTCAAGTGCTCAAACCTATGGTCAAGTATTTGATCCTAAAGCCTTTCTACCACAACCACAAGTTGTTACACCTCAAGTTCCACAACAATCTTCACAACAAGCTTTCTATGGTAACAACTTTCAACCTGCAAATCCTAATACCGTCAGACTTGATACATCACATCTTTCCAAAGTCAGTGTAAAAGTTGCCCGGGAACACACAGAACTTCTAAACACTTTGGTTAGTGCTTACTGTGGACTAGTCGCTGGTCAAATTGGAAACATAAATTTGACTAATGAAGACTATCAACAAATAGACAAAGATGAGATAGAATTAATGGATATTAAATGGGCATTTGTAAATGCGGTCAGAAAAGCAAAAGACTACATGAGTAGAACTGGAAGAACAAGTTTGGAAAGCAAGAAAGATACAAAGTATGGATTTGATAAAGATGTTACTTGCTTCAACTGTGGTGAAAAGGTCATTTCAAACGTGAATGTACTCGACCTAGCAAGCAAGGAAATCACAACCCTTTCCGAAACCAATCACGACCATCCAACACAAATCATGTTAACAATGAATGAAGCATAGTAGCTGTTAACAACCCAAACAACTTCAACCAGTCTGGGCCTTCAAACAACACAAGCAAAGCATTAGTAGTTCAATCAGATGAAGGATGCGATTGGTCAGTTCAGTTGGGAAACGAGAATCAAGATGGAACTGTGTGTTATGCCAAGATAATCAATCAGATCAAACATGTTCATAGTATTGACTCTTCTGATGATGATAGTTCTGGGTATAATGGGAGTTCTGACGAAGAGGGCTCGAGTGTAGGTGGTTATGGATCTGATTCAGATATAAGGGAAAAGATTGATACTGAGGTCAATGAGTTGCTGATAGAAGCAGAGAAGCTGAAAAGTCAAAAGTCTGATTTTATTAAGAAAGTAGAAGCTGCATCTAAGGAAATGGAGAAACTCTTTGCCAACAATGCTTCTTCTTCTCATCATACTGCTTTTATGGCTAACGTTGCAGGTTCAACAAGTCAGGTAAAATCCGACTCTCCTAAGATATGCAATGACTGTGTTGACTTAATAATTAAATTTGAAACAATTAATAGTCACAATCAAAGCCTAGTAGTTGAACTGTCAAAATGCAAAGAGTCAAATCTGGCTTTAACTCGAAATGAAAAAGAATTCAAATATGTAATTGAAACTCTTAAGAAAAGTGTTTCTGAATTAACAAAAACATTTTTGAACAAGCAAACAGGTATTAATAATTACATTAATATCCTTTAAGAAACAAAAAAAGGAGTTAGCCATTTCCAAATGCAAACATGATGCAATCAAGCTAAAATTGGAAAGTTATTCTAACTCCCGATATGTGCTTGATCACATCATTGACGTTCAAACACTTAAGGGAGATGTCACATGCATTGGGTATAAATCGTTTCCATCTCCGTTGAAACACAATTATACAAAATTGCCTGATGAAGAGGAAATGCCATGCTTTGAACCATTTGTACCTCTAAATCCTAAAGAGTTTGCACCATGATTAGGGTTTAAGTTGGACAATTCCTCTGATGAACCCAGAAAAACAGAGAACTCATCACCAGTTGTTGATTAAAATCCATCTATAATAAAGGAAGGTGATTCATCAGATGATGAGTCAGACAAGATCAATCAGGATCAATCTCTTGATAAAGAAAAATGGGTAGAAATTTCTTCTACTCCTGATGAGCAATCTAGTACAAATCAAGAGAATGATCCTATCAAATATGTCAAAACAACTGCGTCTACACTTGAAAATGATAATGTGTTGTATACTTTGATTGGTAATGAGAAAATTTATTCAAACAAGGACAATCCGATCAAAAATGTAAATCCAACTTCAATTGATCAAGTCTTTGAAAATTCAACAACCAAATTTTTTGGAAAGAAAGAACCAATCAAACCACAACCATCAAATGCTTCCAAAGAGAGACAACAAGAAAAGCGAGCTGAAAAGCTTAAGGCATCTCAACTAAAGCTTGAAGTTAAAAGAGCTCGCAACAAGAAAAAGGGAACGAATGTTAAGTTATATGGGATCAACCGGTACTGATAAAATCGAGACTTTTGAAAGCATGTCAAATATTGATTTTGTAAAAAAATCAAGATTTTAAAACAAAATAGTCAAAACAACTACACTCAACACACAAATGGGTGTGAGGATGGACCAAGTACCTCTAGACCCACAAGTTCAACATCAAGTCATCAAACACTTAAGGGAGATGTCACATGCATTAGGTATAAATCGTTTCCATCTCCGTTGAAACACAATTATACAAAAATGCCTGATGAAGAGGAAATGCCATGCTTTGAACCATTTGTACCTCTCAATCCTAAAGAGTTTGCAGCATGATTAGGGTTTAAGCTGGACAATTCCTCTGATGAACCCAGAAAAACAGAGAACTCATCACCAGTTGTTGATCAAAATCCATCTATAATAGAGGATGGTGATTCATCAGATGATGAGTCAGACAAGATCAATCAGGATCAATCTCTTGATAAAGAAAAAGGAGTAGAAATTTCTGCTATTCCTGATGAGCAATCTAGTAAAAATCAAGAGAATGATCCTATCAAATATGTCAAAACAACTGCGTCTACACTTGAAAATGATAATGTGTTGTATACTTTGATTGGTAATGAGAAAATTTATTCAAACAAGGACAATCCGATAAAAAATGTAAATCCAACTTCAATTGATCAAGTCTTTGAAAATTCAACAACCAAATTTTTGGGAAAGAAAGAACCAATCAAACCACAACCATTAAATGCTTCCAAAGGGAGACAACAAGAAAAGCGAGCTGAAAAGCTTAAGGCATCTCAACTAAAGCTTGAAGCTAAAGGAGCTCGCAACAAGAAAAAAGGAACGAATGTTAAATTATGTGGGATCAACCGGTACTGATAAAATAGAGACTTTTGAAAGCAAAATATTGATTTTGTAAAAAAATCAAGATTTTAAAACAAAATAGTCAAAACAACTACACTCAAGACACAAATGGGTGTGAGGATGGACCAAGTACCTCTAGACCCACAAGTTCAACATCAAGTCATCAAACAGGATCTCCTAAATTTGTTAAAAGGAGAACATGTTTTAAGTGTGGAGAATTTGGCCACATAATCAAAAACTGTACCTACCCAGCAAAACCCAAGTTTATTGAAAAAGCCCATCCTGAAAAGAATTACCAACGTCGATCTGTGTCACCTAAACAAGACAAACGTATTGTTAAGAAACAAGAAGAAAAACAGAGACATAAACAAGTCAAAATAATTGAAAAGGCAGTAAAACCGGATGTTTTAGAAAAGAAAAAAAGTTTATCAAGTTCGATAAAACCAGAAGTATCTGAATTTGTAAATAATAGTCAATCTGGTAATAATAAACAATCTTGGAAACCTAAAACCGACAATGTCAGAGGGAGGCACAAAATTTCCAAATCATCAAGAAATAGAAATCACATTTCTTGATGATAAGGGTCGACCCTAGACCACTAAGGCTTGGATCCCCATCTCAAACTAATCGGGTAATGTAATGTGCAGGGTCTTCCAAGAGGAATTGTGAATAGTCATTGGATTGTTGATAGTGGAGCATCACAACACATGACATGCGACTTAAGGCTCCTTTATGATGTGAAAAGCATTAGGGGAGGTTATGTTGCCTTTGCTGGAGATAAGGGCGGTTACATCACGGGAGAAGGAATGATTTCCAATGGTGTTGTTAGTTTTGACACGATCAATTATGTTCGTCAAATTGATCACAATCTTCTAAGTGTTTCTCAAATCTGCGATAAAAAGTTCACGGTTCATTTTGATGATGTCGGTTGTTATGTGCTGAAACCTGGTTTCAAAATTCCCAAAGAATGGATCCTCCTGCCGGCTCCAAGAATTAATGACTTGTATATTCTTGACATGAGCAAGCTATTACTACGTCTACACAAGTTACATGTTTTGTCTTAAAGGCTACTTAAAAATAATAAATCTCTTGGCATAGACGAATGGGTCACATTCACTTGAGGAAAATGAACTATCTAGTGAAAAATAATCTTGTGAATGGTATACCAGTAAAGAACTTTCATCTACAAGACGTCTGTGTATGGTGCCAAAAAGGAAAGCAAGCTCGAAAGTCTCACCTTGTGAAGAAAATTAACACTATTAATATGCCTCTAGAACGTCTTCATATGGACCTTTTCGGACCTATGAAACACAAGACTACCTTTGGCGATGCATGTTGTTTAGTTGTTACTGATGACTATTCAAGATTTTCTTGGGTAAATGTATTGGCACACAAGACTGAAGTTCCTAAAATCCTCAAGAATCTCCTCACGCTACTTGAAAATTTGTACAATTTGAAGGTTAGGAGAATCAGAAGTGACAATGGAACTGAATTCAAGAATCATGTTATGGTTGAGTTCTGTTCTTTTAAAGGCATTTTGTATGAATACAGTTCTCGTTACACTCCACAACAAAATGGTGTCGCTGAGAGGAAAAATAGAACTTTGATCGAGATTGCAAGAACCATGTTGGTAGAGTCGGAACTTCCTATTCAGTTTTGGAGGATGCTGTGGCTACTGCATGCTATACAATGAATAGAGTTCTTACAGTGAAAAGGTATGGGAAAACATGTTTCAAATTGTTACACAAAAGGAAACCGGGTGTGTCTTTCTTAGAACCTTTTGGAGCTCCATGCACTATGATTGATCCACATGGTAAGTTCGGTTCAAAGGCTATCGAAGCTTCTTTCTTGGATATGCTACTCCACACTTCAGAGAGTGGAATTTGACAACGAAAAAGATTGAGGAATGGGGTGAAGTTAAGGTTCAAAGATACACTGAATCAGTAAGAGCTCCAAGTGCTCCTTAGATGTTTGACTACAATGGACTGTTTGACTCCTTCAATCTGCCAACTTTTGATGATGCATTTGTAGCGGCTCAAATGTTACTTGAAAGTGATACTACAGTTGACTCGTCATTAGTACGACCAGTTATTGTTAACCCACAAGTGTCTACTTTGGTTAATAATATTGTTCAAAATGAAGAATTTGAAGATGCTGCTGATTATAATGTTTCGTCAAAAGATGATGAGTTCCATGATGCAAATGAAGCTACTTCTGCTCTTGTACCTGGAATTTCTGATGTAATTTCAAATGTGCAAAATCTAGGGTTAACTGAAGGACATACTTCTACATCTTCATCGATTCCAGCCAGCAACTTAGTTGTTGATCTAAATATCAACAATTTGGGTATCAATTCTCGAGTTTCCGATGTTGCTGAAAACTCGAATCCATAATACCCATCCTCAGCAGAATATCATAGGAGATGTCCAGAGTGGAGTACAGACACATAATCAGCTTAGGAACAACCAGAATGCTGGATTGTTTTCGGAAATTAGAGAATCTGGGGAACAAAATAATTGGTCTTTTGCCCGCTATGTTTGCCAAGTTGAACCGAAATCTTGGAAGGAAGCAATGAAAGAAGACTCCTGGGTTGAAGCAATGCAAGAGGAACTTCAGCAGTTTCAGAAGTCGGGCGTGTGGAAATTGGTTGACAGGCCCGACAACTACAACAAGATTGGTACTAGATGGGTTTGCAAATGCAAGAAGAACGACCGAGGTGTTGTTGTGAGAAACAAAGCAAGATTGGTTGTCCAGGGCTTTAATCAGGTAGAAGGCATTGATTATAATGAAGTTTATGCACCGGTAGCACGTCTTGAGACCATAAGAATTTTCTTGGCTTATGCGTCCTACAAACTGTTTATCAAATGGATGTGAAGAGTGCATTTCTTCATGGTGTGGTTGAAGAAGAGGTATATGTTGAGCAACGCCTGGTTTTGAAGATCCAATTCATCGGACAAGGTGTGGCTTCTCAATAAGGCATTATACGGTCTTCATCAAGCTCCATGAGCTTAGTATGAAACGTTGTCTTCCTATCTTCTCAAGAATGGTTTTCGACGTGGATTGATCGACTGTACTCTCTTCATCAAAGAAAAGAATGAGGATTTGCTGCTGGTACAAGTATATGTTGATGATATTATTTTGGGTCTACAAACGAGAAAATGTGCAAAGAATTCAAGCAGGTGATGCAAGAGAAGTTCGAGATGAGTGCAATGGGAGAAATGACTTTCTTTTTAGGTTTGCAAGTTCATCAATCTAAGGAAGGGATCTTCATTCATCAAAACAAGTTTGTTGGAGATATTCTTAAACAATTTCAAATGGAAGACTCGAAGCCTTTGGGAACTTCATTAGCTCAAAATCATGGGATTACTCCTGATGGAATGGTGAACATGTAGAAGCGTCTCTTTATCGTGCTATGATCGGATCTCTTATGTATCTTACTGCTTCAAGCCCTGATTAATGTACCCAACATGTCTTCTAGCTCGCTACCAGTCAAGTCCAAAAGTTTCTCACTTGATGGCTATAAAAAGAATCTTTCGTAATTTGAAAGGTCACCCAGACACTGGTCTTTGGTACCCTAAGGATGATAACTTTGATTTGACAGCATTTAGTGATTCTGATCATGGTAGCTACAAGATTGATGCAAAGTCAACATCAGCAGGATGTCAGTTCTTGGGAAATCCCTAGTCACATGGCAGTACAAAAAGCAGACTTGTGTAGCTACTTCAACTTGTGAGGCTGAGTATATTTCTGCTTCTAGTTGTTGCTCTCAGGTTTTATGGATCCAACAGCAAATGTGCGACTACGGTTTTGAATTTCTAACTACTATTTATGTTGATAATGAAGCTGCTTTACGGATCACTCGTAATCCTGAACAGCACTCAAAAACCAAACACATTGAGATTAAGTATCATTTCATAAGAGCTTGTTATGAAAAGAAACTTATCAATGTTGTTAAAATCCACACCGACCACCAATGTGCCGACCTGTTTACAAAAGCTTTTGATAAATCACGTTTCGATTATCTTCTTTTGGTCAAATGGCATCAAGGTGAAACCCAAGTAAATCATCCTTGGCTAATTGTTTTTGTAAATATTTTTCTCAAATCTAAACTACAAAAAGATTTTCCACTTTCTTCTATTTTTACAATTTATGGGGGAGAATTTTTTACGAAAATACAAAAACATGAGAAAAATACAAAAATATAAAAATATGTCTTTTATTTATTTATTTACCTTTCTGCATTTATGGGTGGGAAAATTTTAGAAAATACAAAAACAATAGATAATCCAAAAACCAAAAATGAGTTTCTTGCAAAGATAAGAGAAGATGATGATACACCAGTATTCTATCAGGAACGGTCAAAAACATAAAACGAAAATTAATAAATAGCTTTACTAATGATGTATCGGTAGGCTCACAATCAGATTAAAATGTGAAGGTTGATATAAACTTAACGGACAGAACGCCAGGTGGGAACCATTCATTGGCATATGGTCTTGGTACCGAAATTTCGTTTGATAGTATGCCGAGGATCTGAGATATGCGGTCTTTATGCTTGCTTATCATCTGGGTATCATGGTTGAATCTTTTAACCGAAAAGTAATGGTGACGCAAGTCTAGAACTTTCATGATACCATACATACGTGTAAATACTGCATACGACCATCAATAAGTGAAAAATACACAATCACGCAACAATAAGTGATAATATATCACAGCTTTATGTGGGAGCTAAGTTCGTCTCTTTGTCAATACGATAATACTAACCTGTTCATGAACTTTCTCCTGTACCCTTCCTCATCAATAAGTGATTTAATCACATATGGCTTATTTTCAATCAAAATAAGTGAGTATCTCACATCATATACGTCAAACAGATGATAAGCAG
This sequence comes from Scalesia atractyloides, assembly GCA_947069175.1. Lineage (NCBI taxonomy): Eukaryota > Viridiplantae > Streptophyta > Magnoliopsida > Asterales > Asteraceae > Scalesia > Scalesia atractyloides. Next base: position 29,502,841 of record CAMTDV010000002.1, read on the forward strand.
CATACTAATTGGTACAATTATTTCTCGTGCATATCTTGATACGGGAATGTGTCGTGAAGTGGCTGAACACGGTTAGTAAGTATAATTCATACATTAATCATATCTCCTAAACATGATTACATCTGATAAGCTGAGCTGATATGGACAACAATATCAATAATCATAGTAAAATACTTATTTATTTATTTAATTTGATGTTTTATACAAAAACTCATTTTTGGCAAGATTAAAAGCTGGTATGTTCTTTTACCTTGAAACTCAGAAAAAGATTACTAATTATTGTACAGTTTGTTCTTATCTGTTAATATTTGTTTTAGTTTACTCTCATTTTTAAATTACTCCTCATTAGCCAACGTTGTAGCTCGAATGATTTCTACCTCGATACGCCCTAAAAATCATTTGTCTTGCTATCATAACTTCATAAAGTACTTTCTTACAACGGGTAAACTCATTTCAAAGACAAAATCTATTTAATGAGCACAGTTCCTAAATTGTGATCTGTGTGGATATGGGCAAAGATCTAAACAGGTCAACGAAAAACCTAAGGTCCAAGAAGAACTGATGTTCCAGTTTGGAAAAACCTAGATTCGTACGAATCAGTTGTTGCTCGTACGAATCAGAAGTCAATCATACGAGTGGTTATGGCTCGTACGGATGAGCCCTTGATTCTTGGTACAAGACATTCTTTGTATGGCTGACAAGTTCTTCGTGCGAACTAGTGTTTTTTCGTACGAGTATAAAACTGTGGTATAAAGGGTGATGTAGTTTCTTCAGTACAACTTTACTTTCACCTTTTTCACTTCATCCTTTCACCCTTTTTAAGTTGTTTCTGATATATTTAAGGTTTGATTGACAATGTTGGTATACCTTGAAGATAAACGGTTTGAATAATTAACTGACTATTTAACATTGCCTGACACGAATAACAAACTTTAAGCAAAGAAACTTTTGATGAAAAACAAGTTCTTCATGAATAATCTCATCTTGAATTTGTTTGTGCGAACCCAACTGTTTTTGCTTCGTACGAGTGAAGTATTTCTCGCACGAGTAACTTGTGGTTTGAGTGATATCTTTAAGGTTTGAGTGACAATGTTGGTATACCTTGAAGATAAACGGTTTGAATAATTAACTGACTATTTAACATTGCCTACCATGAATAACAAACTTTAAGCAAGAAACTTTTGACGAAAAACAAGTTCGTCAGGAATAATCTTCTCTTGAACTTGTTTGTGCGAACAAACTGTTTTACGAGTGAAGTATTACTCGCACGAGTAACTTGTGGTTCGTACGAGCCAGTTACTTGTATGAGCGAATCACTTGTTTGAACGAGTCAGTTGTTGTTCATGTGAGAGAGTTGTTTTTTCGTACAAATAAGTTGTTATTCATAAGAGTCGGTAGTTCTTGTGCAAGGGGCTGCATACTTTCAGAAAGTTCACAAAAAAACTTTTAAAGTATGATGCCTAGTGATATTTATGTTTCTTTTATTCTGATTATCTTTTGTGTATAGGATGGCACCAAAAGAACATAAAAGAAAGCCCGCAACAAAGAAAACTGACAAGTCAGAAGTGGAAATTATGTTAGAACCGAGACACAACATGATAGCCTACCTAGATCCGGAAGCTAAATTTGCTGAGTACAACGTATAATGAAGTTTTTGCGTGATTCAAGGATACATTATTCTATAACGCATAAAACTACAGTATACAAGACACTGATAAAGGAATTTTGGGAATCAGCTAAAGTTGTTGAAGTGAATGGACTGGAACTTATCCACGGGAAAGTAAATGGCTTAGACGTAGATATTTCCATTGACCTTATAAACTCAATATTACAACTTGCTAATGATCCTGAAGCTCCTTACTCAGTTCCTTGGAAGTGTCAAAGTGGATGTTTGCTTCGAATGAGATATGTCGGAGATTTTCTTGTTGGACAACTAAGCAAAGAATGGTTACCGCTCTGATACAAGTTCTTTCTACATGTTTTAATTCAATTTTTAAGAAACAGACGAAGTGGTTATGACATGGCAAATAACGACTTAGTTGGAATGATGGTAGCTTTGACATTGAACAAACCGTTCAGTGTTTCAAAGTATATTTTTGCAAACATGAAGGAAAACCTGAGAAGAACCGGTTTTGGTGGAAACAAGTTTTGGATGTATCCTCATTTTCTCCAAATGATCTTGAATGTCCAGCATCCGAATCTTCCAAAGGACGACAACGATGTTCTAAAAGTTGATGTTATGATGGAACATTCGTTGAAAATATTTAGAGGAGTAGCAGCAAAACGTTACAAGGGAAAAGGTGATTATGTGTCACTAGAAAATGACATGTGGCGCCATAATGATAGTCAGCCAGATAATGAAGAACCAACTTTGAAGAAGATGATCAAAGATAAGTTTGGTTATCAAAAGGGAAAAGGTGATGATGATGGTAATGTTGATGGTAATAGTAGTGTGTGTGGTGTAGGCACTAAAGATGGTGATAAGGGTAGAAAGAAACAAAGCAAAACGTCTATGGAAACCTCCTCAGCTCAACCTGAAATCACACAACCTACAACCACACAGCAAGAAACCATACTAGAACCAACTGCAGAAGCTCAGTCTCCTTTCACATTGGAGAAGGCTGAGTTTCTAATATCGGAACCCACCACAACCTCTGAACCACAAACTTCAGCTACCACAGCAGCTGGAACACCTTCAGTTGTGACTACTCATGTTCAATCACAACCTACTACTTCTTCAGTTCAACAATCCCAGCCCGCAATTCATCAACCAAGCACAAAACAAAACAGTCGTTTATTTTCTGAAATGGAACAAAATGAGAGAGTGGATTTTCTGTTCTCTCAGGTATAAGTTGAGGCAATTCAGATTAACAAGCACTCGAAGTTTATGTCTTCAAATTGGAATACAGTTACCAAACAACAGTTAGAACTAAATTCATTGAAAGAGACCGCTGGAAAACAAGCTATCGAGATAGCGCAGTTAAGAAAAGAAAATGAGCGGTTGAGCGATGCGGATGCTGAAAGGGCAACTCAACTACAAAAAATGCGAGTAGTAGATAACGCTCGTGGGATTGAGTTGAATAGGCTGAAAGAACGTAGTGCGGTTGTTCAACGATCTGCCGAAACATTTACCGCTAAACATGACGGCATGAGAGAATGGTATCATTCTCATAATGCTGCACTGGTTGAAGGCTTTCATGGTATTAAGGACGTATTTGAAATGAGTAGAAAGCGGGCGAACATTCTGTGGAATGTGAGATGCAAAGCAAAGGAGATTCAACATAAACGTGATCTCGATAATGTAGAATCTGGTAATCCTAATGCTTCAGCTTCATCCACACAACCAAAAATTTTTGCTGAATCTCCAGTGGTAGAGTCTAGTGCACAGCAGATCGTGGCCGATCCAGTTGCCTCAAGTGAAAACAGGAAAGGTTTGATGTTTTGGAGTATGTTAAAGACTTTGATCCTCAGTCAACGTTGGATTGAAGTTTTTGATGAATATGGAAGCAGCAAACCATTAGAGATGAAGACCGAAGATCAAGCAACAATCAAGGGGGAGTTTGTTATTGCACTTTTGTGTCTGCTCTTGTTCTTAGTTACGTCTCTAATTGTACGGTCTTTGGTTATTGTGTCTGTATAGTTTATTTATGTCGACAAAATCAAGATATCCTCCTTTCTTGATTTAGTACGATGTTTAGTTTGTCAGTGCTGAAAAACAGTTGCATGTGTGCATACTGTTAAGCTCTTGATGTCTGTACGGTATGTCTGTTGGCACGTTCTCCGAAGATCAGCTTATTCGTACGATTGAATAGTGCTTTGTATGAGCAAGTTGCTTGCTCGCACGAACCAGTATCCGATTCGTACTAGTGAGTCTATGATCATATGAATGGCTATTTGAACAAGCTCTTTACTTGTTCGTACGAACCAATTCCTGTTCGTACGAACCATTATCACTTGTACGAGCAACCAGGAATGTTCTTCGTGACATGTAGTACTTCATACGGCCAGCAACATACTTCGTACTGTTGCTGAGTGTTGGTACTATATAAACAGACATGCACCTCTCAGTTTTGGGGTGATAGAAGCAACATAACACATGTGAGTGAGACACTGAGGACACAAGAGAGAGCACGGAGTTAATACTTAGTCTGTATGAACATTGTTTGTATGTGTTTGTACTAGTTCTCTTCATTAATCAAGATAGTGAATCTTTGGTTATCTTGTGTTTCTTACTATTCTTTGGTTTGCATACTTACATGGATTCCACACTCGTATGTGTGTTACATAAACAGGGAAGTAGGTTATCTTGATCCTCCAAGTGGACCTACACTTTTCAAGTTGTGGTTAGTAAATGTCACATTTGAACTATTATACAATTGTCACATTGATAATAATAAAATGTGTAATTTAAGGTGTTTAAAAATGTTATGAATAACCTTTAGCCACAATTTTGTTTTTCAAATGTGTGGTAGGGCAGTTTTGCCAAAACTGTGGCCATAGCCTATTTTTGATGTAGTGATTTTCATATAGGATTATTATTTCCATGTAAGTCTAGGACAGAGAGCAAACTACATGTTTGAACGTAAAAACACCAATCTATGAGTTGGTATAGGTTTTGTAATGATGTCTCCAATTTTATCCTAAATGGAAATAAAGTGTACGCGTATCTTTCCTATAGCAACATTTTCTCTTACAAAGTGAATGTCAACTTCAACAAGTTTTGTTTTCACATGAAATACTAGTTTAGCGGTAAGATAGGTTGCATCAATGTTGTTACACTAGAAAGTTGTGGCAGATGTTGTGTCTGTCCCAAATTCTTTTAGAAGATCATATAACTAGGGTAATTCAACAAGAGTATCAGCTAGGGATATGTATTCTGATTTTATGGATGACTAATGTGTTGTCTTTTGTTCTCATCTGATCCAGGAGATGAGGAAGGAATCCATATATATGAAAAATCCCCCTATGGATCACGAAGTTGTGGCGAATAAGTAATTTGATCAATTGGGCTTTTAACTATCGAAGGATGCATTTAGCAGCAAACCAATAGTTTATTAAGGGAGTAAGTGATAAGTCTTTGAAAGTCCCTAGCTTTTCATGTTTAAATTCGCGAAACTATGTGAATTTAAATTCTTGAATGCACTACTTTGATAGGGTTTGTGTTTTGCATGCTTTCATGGATTTAAAATGCATTTAGGGAGCTTAATGGAGCTTTAAAACGAAGCTAAAGGACCCAGGTCGAAGAAACGAAGAAAACAGAGGTGTTCAGATGTCACCCGCGTCGTCGACGACCATTTACTCTGTTGGCGACTCCTTGTTATAGCGTGGGGGCAGTCAGCAGCAAAACATGTGGTCGGTCGGCCTAACCCGTTACCGACGGCGGGTTAGCTTGCCTACGATGACCCTTTTGTTTAAGCTTTGCGAAGTATGGTCTTTTGTTATAAATTTTGGGTTTAAAGCGATGGTATGACTATTTTTAAATGGGGGAGTTCTAATAGAGTCTTGGAGCCTATTCCATCATTCTCTCATCTTCCTAAACTTTCAAATTTGTCCTCTAACACTGAAAACAAAGATCCAAATCAAGATTTCAAGATGTTTTCTTCTTGATTCAAAGTTCTTTCAACCATGAACGGCTAAACCATCGAGCTTCACCCGGGTTTAGACTTTGTAAGCTATTTAGGGTTCTTGATACACTAATTGAGATGTGGATTGCTTATTTAACATTTGCGTATTTGAACAATTGTGTTGTTTACGTTAGTATTGTTTTAGATTCATAATTGGTTGAGATTTCTTGCATCACTGACTTTATGAAATGAATTCTACTTGTTGGAACTTTTGAGATCGTTTTTACTTGGTTTTAGTAGGTTTTGGATAGTTTTGCAATAGTTTATTATATTCTAGAAAGTTCAGGGGTTAAAAGTGAAACTACATGGAAACTCCTTGTAGCGGCGTAATTAAGTACCCAACGTATTTATTAAATATGCTGGCTAGTCAGTGTGTATATATGTGATCAATGGAAAACCCTAGTCCAAGGTTCTTGGACAAGTTTTGGTGATTTCTCTTGTGTTGTGATTTATTTTCTTGTACTAAATCTGAACATCCAGGTGCTTTTAGTGATTATATCTTTTGGGATTCCATACACAACACTTGTTGTTTGATCCATACAAGAATTTTCATCTTCATCTTTTGGTTTTTCTTAACTTTTACACATTCAAGCAACTAATCTATAGTTGTTTGGGTGATAACAATCAAACCACTATGATCCGAATCTGTTTTGGGACTCACAATATGGTATCAGAGCCTTTGTGCTTTTGGGTGAACATTTGGGTCTTTTTGGTACAAAGAAATATGGATTTTGAGTCGCTTTTGAGTGATTAGAGGGTTTTTGTTCGTCCTTAAACTGTGTTGGGTGTATTTAATTTGAAGTCAATGTAGATAATTTTGAATACAACGTTTTTAACTTGAAGATCGCGTGTTTCACAACTATACCGGCAACATATTAGCGTAATTGTCAAATCACAAGGAAATAGTACCATCATATTTAATCGATGGCGACTTCAAAGTCAGTGATAAAGATCCACAGCGACTTTATCACGGTGATCGGCGTAATTAGCAAAACTTATGCATGTTTTGTTCTTGCCAGCTGATTTAGCTATTGTCGCCGGTCCAACAGCTTAGGAAGTCTTAGCGGATTTAGCTATCGGCCTAATTAGCTATTGCGTCGGTCAAAGAGCTTAGGAAGTCTCAGCGCAATTAACTTTAACCAGTGAAATTGTGCCCAGAACCTTAAAATCCAGCGTATTTAACCTCTGATCAGCAAATTGAACTTAATATCAAACCAAATTGTCCTTAACCAACTGAATCTAATTGCTCAAGTCGAACTTGAAACTGGAACTGCAACCTGGCCTCCTAAATTGAAGGGATCTAAAGATTTCAGCAGCTAGAAGAACAAAATCAAGTCATTCTTTGATTATACGGACTATACTCAATAGATATCTGTCACTGTAAGACCCCATGTTCCTATGGTAATTCGTGATGATGTTCATACAATCAACAAAGATCCCTCAGCCTTCACTGATGAAGATAGGACACTCATCCAACGTGACCATAAGGCTTATGCTGCTATAACAATGGCTCTATCAAAGGATGACAACGACTTGTTTTTTGGAATACACCTGACTCATGAACTATGGTTGGCTCTTATCGATCACTACGAAGGCAACGAAGAACTGATGGAAAACAAGACAGATATGATTCAAAAAGAATACGACATGTTTGGAAGTGTTCGAGGTGAAAGTTTGTGAGATCACATTAGCCACTTTCTGAATGTGTTAACAAAAATGAAGAAAGTTGGTAATCCTATTGCTAACTATGCTTCAATCAAAAAGCTTTTGGACTCTCTTCCAAAAGAATGGAGCTTAGTGTGCATGATGATCAAAAGAACCTTCCTAACCAGTACGACTCTAGTTACCCTTTCGGAATTGATTAACACTCTAAAGGCTTTTGAAATGGATATGCTCAAAAGAGAGATGAACCAACCAGGATACTCACAACAAAAGTTTGCTCAAACCGCTGCTGCTATTATGCCCAAGAACATGGCATTCGTTGCCCCTATAGTCTTCGGGAGTTCAAGCTCTCAAAGTGCCGGTGCATCTTACTTCAACACTTCCGCAAACTCTGCTAAGGCTCAATAATCCGACGAGAAAGCTACTATGGTCGGTGACACTCAAGTACTAAAGATCTCGACTGAACATGTTGCACTATTTAACACCTTTCTCGGCAGCTATGAGGCTCTTATGTCGGGTGAACTGAAATAGGATTTTCTTTCAGCTGAAGACATGTACCAAGTTGATACAGATGATATGGAAGAAATGGATCTGAAATGGCAGATGGCTATGATCACCTCAAGGCTGAAGAAGTTTAAAGACAAGACAGGAAAAAGATTGTCTCTCGGAAAAGCCGGTTTCAACAAGTCAAAGTTGCGATGCTACAATTGCAAGAATTTAGGTGACTTCAAGAGAGATTGCCCATTGTTGAAGAACAAGAATGCTGAGATTGTCCCAGCAAGAAGGCCAATCACCATTGAGGGAAATGAGTGCTGTTGATAACACCCCAAAGACACTAGTGGTAGAAGATTATGATTGGGCTGAAGAAATTGCTGAGTAAAGGAAGAAGTCAACAAGGCTCTTATGGCTAAAATCTCTATAGCGAAATCTCTACTAGATCAGTCTCATCTTCATCAAACTATGTTGAGAAACAACCTGTAGGAATTCCTAAGGGTGACAAAGTTATAGATAAAGGCTTGAAGAGCATAGTCCTACTAAACCTTCAACAGATAAGGGAAAGAAAGAAGCTGAGAAGCCTGAACAGAAGAAGAAAGCCCAAGAAGCAACTAGCTGCATCAAGAATGAGAGAGCTGAAACTCCTGCAACCGCCATGAAAGCTGAATCTACAAAAGAAAGGGAGGATAAGGATTTGGTAAACAACATACCGTATGAATTTAAAGCAAAACTATGCTCCCAACCATGTTTGAACGTCATGGCACAATACAAATCACTCAACTGTGACCTGATTAGAGAAAAAGAAAAGAGTTTGCAATTTAACAAAGAACCAAAGAAAATGAAGCTGCATATCAGAGAAAGTTGAACTCAAGACATTAAAAGAATTTGTTTTTAGAAAAGATTTTATCATAAATGATTTAACTGAAATATTAGAAAAATCTCGAAATGAAAACAATAAATTGTGAATCACGATCGATAAATGGAAAATTAGCCAAAAGGCACTGGTTGACATTGAAAATTACCAACGACCGACATTCGTGAAGGATGGGATTGGATACAAGGATAAGCTCGGAAACGTAAGAAAAATCTTTCCTTCTCCACACAACAAAAACTATGTACCTATGCCATCTCCTCATCCTAATAATGATTTATTTGATAAAAATGATCGTTTTGCTTAAAATGTCTCTTACGAAAAACTTTTCTGAAAGTAATGCAGATGTGTTAGATCGTAAAGAGAATGTGAGCGATGAGGATGATGACTGTGGAGGATCGAAAATAGGGATAGGATATTCGGGCGAAGTTATTCCACTGTTAACCGGTTCGCCTGGAATTGTAATAAGAAAAACAGTACATGTATTCGGGATGACTGTAATAGTTTGACTAAGATGGATGACTGTAATGGCCGTGTGCCTAAATTTAATATTCGGGATGACTGTAACGGCCATGTGCCTACATTTAAGACACACAAACACCATAAGGCTGTGGTCGAATGTCATGACTTAAATTCTTCTTTTTGTGATGAAAATGTTGTGTGTGAACCTCTTGTGTTTATTCCTGAATTAAAACAAAACAGATTTGGGAAGTTCCTCACTGAGGAAATTCCAAAATTTATTCCATCTCACAAAGGTAAATCATAGACAGAAACGAAAATCAATGAAGAAAACAGTAGCAAGGACTCATTCATCGCAACTTCAGAAGATGATGGAGAAGACTTCAACTCAATGATCTCGGTTCAAATGAATCAAGTAAAGAACACAAATCAAACTTTTCATCAGACACCGACAATGACGAAGACTGCTCAGATGATGAAAGTCGCAATGACAAGAAAGTGAAGAAAGTCGAAAGTTTCTACACTGCATCATCAGACAATGCATCAGGCAGCTCTAGACTCTCATCACATACATCATCTTCACATGCGGCGTCTACCAAAAAGAAAAGAGCAAATTGCAAGCAATGTTTTCGCTGTGGTCATTTAGGAAATATGGCGAAACATTGTAAGAGCAAGAAATTTTCTGAACCTAAACAAGATTTTGTCAAAAGTTTCACCAAGCAATTTGATAATTTTAGGAAATCAGTCAAATACATAGTTAATTCAACATGTTTTTGGAAAAGAAAAGAAGATATTCTCATTCAAAATCATGATAGATTAAACTTGAAACAAGTCTGGGTTCTGAAAGCTAACTAACTTGTATATATTTTTGTTTATTGTTGTATAAGAGAATAAAATTCAAAATGGCTTCGAATGCTCATGGAATACACTTGGCACGTGGACAGTGGATGCTCAAGGCATGTGACCGGATTGAAGGAACTCCTGAAGAACTTTCGATTCATCGATGGCGACTTCGTATCTTTTGCCGGAGATGAAAAAGGAGGGAAGATTGTTTGAATGGGAGACGTCGCATATGAAGCACTTACATTGGACAATGTCAATTATGTGCCAAAATTGTGTTACAATCTCATGAGCGTATCACAAGTCTACGACAAAGGAATATCAGTGTTGTTCAATGACGTTAATGCCTATTTCTCAAGCCAGAATATTCCGTTCCTGCCGAAATGATTATGCTCTCCTCATCAAAACAACACCTATGTTCTCAATATGAAAAACGCAAAATACAATGAGCATATGACGTGTCTAATCTCAAAAGCGTCAGAATCAGAACCACTTCTTTGGCATAGGCGGTTGGGGCATGTGAACTTCAAAAATATGAATAAACTCTCTAAGTTAAATTTAGTGAGAGGTTTACCTATACAAGAATTTCCATTTTAAGAAAAATGCATCGCATGCGCCCAAGGTAAGCAACACAAAAAGCCGCACAAATCTAAAGCAATTAATATGATAACCGCTTCATTGCAATTGATGCATATGGATCTTTTTGGTTCTGTTAGTGTTAAAAGTCTGGCTAAAATTATTGCTTGGTGATTACAGATAACTTCTCCTGATTTTCACGAGTGTATTTTCTTGAAGCCAAAAGCGAGACCGCCTCCACTCTCAAGACCTTCATTTCCATGATCGGAATTGTGATCAAACTGAAGATCAAATCAGTCAGAAGTGAAATGGATCTGAATTCAAAAATCAAATGTTTATCTCTTTCTGCGAAAAAAAGGGAATACGCCTTCAGTACAGTGCAGCCAGAACTCCTCAGCGAAACGGCCTAGCAGAACGGAAGTATAGAACACTCATTGAAGCTGCTCGAACTATGCTCGTAGACTCCAAGCTTCCTATTATCTTCTGGGTAGAAGCAGTCAACACAGCATGCTATGTTTTGAATCGAGTTCTCATTATTAAACCTCATGGAAAAATCGCCTATGAACTTCTTTTCAAAAGAAAGCCTCTGAAGATTTCTTTAGACCGTTTAGGATGTTCTTGTACACTCCTCAACACTTAATACAATCTTATCAAGTTTGAAGCAGTTGGTGATGTGTGCCACTTCATGGGATACTTGTCTACTCAGAAGGCATATCGTGTTTACAAAAAATGAACCAAGATGGTGCTTGAATCATACTATGTCGATTTTCAAGAAGGAAACTCCACCAACACTGGAAATTCTCCAAATTGATTTTACGATATAGATGTTGTTTTCAACACTTCCGACATTCCTGAACCACTCACCAAAACCAAACCTATAGACACGACCCCTATAGAACCCTTGCTTGATCCTTCAGACATTAGCTTCACCCCTTTTCACAACTCGCTTCACATAGTTTCAGTCGATCCAATCCTTCATGTTAAATTAGTTAATGGTGACACTTTGGCTGAGAATTCACCTGCAAGTGATACTTCTTCTTCACAGCCCAATGTGGATGAACCAACTAAAGAAGACGAGCCTCCAATTATCTATGTCGATGAACATTTCACCAATCTACCTCAACAAACTGAGACCCACACCAATGCATGTTATAAGACAAAGTCAAAATCATCCCATAGAAAATGTCATTGGTCCTGTGGAAGATGGAGTACGAACTCGTGGACAAACATATAACATCCAAAAGGATTGTATGTTGCGTTTCTTTCGCAGTCCGTGCCAAGTCACATCAAAGAAGCTGTTCAGGATTCTAGCTGGGTGCAGGCAATGCAGGAAGAATTATCTCAGTTTCGTAAGCTCAAAGTTTGGGAACTCGTTGATCTACCAGATGGAAGGTAACCCATTGGCACCAAGTAGGTATTCCATAACAAAATGGATGATCGTGGTGTAGTCACCAAGAACAAGGCAAGATTGGTCGTTCAAGGTTTTTTACAGGAGGAAGGGATTGACTAAGAAGAAGTTTTTACTCCGGTAGCACATTTGGAGGCTATTAGAATATTCTTGGCATATGCTTCATACAGAAATTTAAGGTTTTCAGATGGATGTGAAGAGTGCTTTCTATATGGAAAGGTGAAAGAGGAAGTCTATGTTTGTCAGCCTCCTAGCTTTGAAGTCCACATTTCCCTAAACGATACTATAAGCTTGACAAAGCTCTTTATGGTCTTCATCAAGCTCCTCGAGCCTTGTATGTAAACTCTGTCAACATATCTTTTGGAATGTAGATACACAAGAGGTAAAATCGACATGACTCTCTTCACGAAAAGGATCAGAGATAATGTGATGCTGGTTCAGATTTTTGTTGACGATATTATTTTTAGGTCAACCGATGAGGCTCTATGTAAGGAGTTCGAGAAGGTTATGAAGGTAAAGTTTGAAATGAGTATGATCAGAGAGCTCACATTTTTCTTGGATTGGAGGTGAAGCAATGAGAAGATGGTATCCTCATTCATCAAGCAAAGTACATCAGGGATATTCTCGCAAAGTACAACATGAACGACTACAAAACCGCCAGCACACATCTGCAGCTCAAACAGAACTCACTCCTGATCTTCAAGGAAAACTGGTGAACAAGTCCTTCTATCATTCTATGATAGGCTCGTTGATGTATTTGACCACAAGTAGGCCTAACACTATGAGGGTTGTCTGCATCTGTGCATGATTTCAGACGAATCAAAAGAATCTCATGAAACTATAATCAAACAAATTTTTCGCTATCTGAAAGGAACACCCAAGCTTGGACTGTGGTATCCCAAAGATAGTAATTTTGATTTAATTGTTTATTCTGACAGTGATCATGCAGGTTGCAAGGTTGATAGAAGTCAGTTTCAGGAGGTTGTGAATTCTTAGGAAATCGTCTTATATCATGGCAAAGCAAGAAGCAGACGAAGGTCTCCAAGTCTACTACTCAAGCCGAATATACGGCAACTTACAGTTACTGCTCACAAGTCCTTTGGACACAAAATCAATTGTTGGATTATGGGATCAACATCATGAAGACTCCAATATTTATTGACAACGAGGCGTGTCTAGGAATTGTAAAGAATCCAATTCACCACTCCAGAACAAAGCACATCAAAATTCGCATTCATGCGATCTGAGATGACATACGAGAAAGGATACATTCAAGTGGTGCATGTGGATACTACGCAACAGAACGCCGATATTTTCACAAAGGCCTTTGACAAAACATGTTCAACCTATTGGTAAATTGGTTGAAAATGTATCAATTTCCTTGAGTGGAAATAAATTGTGTCTTCATAACTAACATACGTAAAAAAATCGCTTTTCAAAATACATGAGTACCTTAAAACTGTGCCCCCAAAAAGATTTTCTACAAAATTAAAATTTCATTTTCAAGCAATGGACATTCGAAATAAAACTTTAGGGGGGAGATATCTAAAAAATACTTTCATCTCCTGTTTGACAGCAGTTGTTAAAGAAATGATAGAAAACTGCTAACACCTTGTCTTTTTGTTTGAAATAGAAAAGAAAATCAAGATGCTAATCAAGGAAAATCGAGGTACCAAGCAACACCGTGTCAGTAGATTCAGCAATACCATCAGTAAACTGCGATTAGGCAACAAAAGTTAATGCTTACACAAGAATTCTAGATACCCACAATGTTGTGCAACTTGCGGGTAACACCTTGCGGCATCTGGATTAATGGTTTTAAATCTTGCGTTGATAGATTGCCAAAGTCTGAGATTTCGGGTCTTTATATTGACTAATCATTCGGGGATATCATAATTGCTCTTCTGCAGCATCCAGATATATGCTGACCTAGACACGATTATGATATCTTCTCAAAAGAGCCAATGTGGCCAAAACCTTACACTGAAGAAACCCTCATAGAGAGTTATTCAAGTGCATAAATCGTACCATCTGTGGTATTTGTCTTAGCCCCCGTTAGATATTGGTCTCTCTGCTATCCGAAAGTATTGACCTGATGATCAATTTATCGTTGAAAAACAAACGAATGAAGTCAATATACTCACCCGCTATGAGGAATCTTTGGGCATACCTTGATCATGGGGGTATGTCCTGAGTGGGACTTGTGGGCACAACATTCTAACCGTCAAGCTTGAGTGGGGGCCATTGCAATTTTTGTAAATATTATCACAACATGATAAAACGCTCAGCGAAAGCAAGTTGAAAGAAGAACGCATGGATTTAAGAGGACAAACATACTGATAGTTTTTCTTGTGACTCAGTTTTTCAAAATTTTGAAATAATTAACTGACAAGTGTGAAAAAAGAAGCTTCGCGGTTCTAAAAATGAATTTCGGTGTCCATATTGCAAAATTTTGATTTTCTTAAACTTATTTTTGGTTTTTGCACTATTCTTAGCTAACTAAGGCACGTTTTTCGAGAAAGTTTAAGATTTTCGAGCGTATTTGGTTTGGACTTCTTAACTTTGAAGAAACCTTCCAAATCAACTGAAGCGGCGTATTTATCTAGTCAGCGTATTTAATAAATACGTAGGCAGATATTTGTGTATATCTATTCAATTTTTTTCTCATTGCTAACAGTTTCATTTTCTTTATCTTCTTCACTCTAAAAACACCAAACAAAACTTCAATCACAATCTTAGAATCGGTTAATTCAGTGTCCGATATCGAATACGGTATGTTTATCATGTTTGAGGTTGATTGTTAAATGTTTGAACCATAGAAACCATGTAGAAAATGAAGACAAACAAAGACATTGATGGATCGGGTTTTTGGGTTTTGAAATGGTTTATTGTCACACCCTAGTCGTAGTGGCAAGCGCAAGTGTGTGACTATTAGATAATCATTGCATCCAATTAAGTAAACAAATATAAATCAACAACGATGCTATACTAATAATAAGTTGCATTCCCATAACTACAACCAACCAAAAGTGATTTCTAGTTTTAACTGTTTTCAACTTGTCATCATAAACATAATTCAACCAACCAAAAGTGATTTCAAATAAGATATTGTTTCCATCATTACTGCGTAATGAGGTTTTGACCCCTATATGCCCATACGAAGTTGGGATATAAGAGGCAAACCCTCCAAAAGATGGCACTCGTTGTCTTGACATTTTCCCATAACCCGAATTGTATCAGCAGCTCATGCCTTGCGTCCTGAAATAAATGTAATTTTAAAAAGTCAACAAAAGTTAGCGAGTTCATGTAGTTAATGTTTTCGTAGTTCATTCTTGAAATCCAGCAATGAAATCTGAGTATGTTATTAGCATCAATGAGTTTTAAGGACCTATCAGTGTGTCGTGAGCACCCTGACATATATGTGTCATAAGTAAGTAACCAAACCGAGACAACTTTGACATCATTGGGATCACAAAAGCACTCCGAAGGGTATACCAACCACAAGTGGAGCGTGTCTCAAACTCAATAGATGTACCTCTTTTGCACCTTGGTCACTATATGATTAATGGTTACTATTGTCATCATCCTACTTACGCACAATTGATCATGTTATCAACTAAACCTATAGCTGACATACTGTTTGTTATGACATGTATTTCCCCTCGATAGTTTAAAAACAAAACTTGAACTAATTGAAATGAGGGACATGAACTCACAACTTTGCGTTCCATACGTCATACTATTCACAGTCGGTGTCCGTACACGTGTGTAACCTACATGTGTATTGAGTTTATTAGACACCTAGGCCTCGTTGGACCTTGTACAAGTTGTTCATCTTGAATCCTTGTTATGTATTTCTTTGTTACGATAGAACAACTTTTAGTGTTATCATAGTGTTGGTAGTTTGTTTGTTCATTAATATTGTTATATATATATATATGGTTATTCTTAGATCGTATATGAACTGGGTCTTGCCTTTCACATGTCCTCGTGCCTTGCACACGTGTCATTGGGCCTTGCCCATGTCATTTATGTCATTGGGCCTAGCCCATGTTTTCATTTTATTGGGCCTAACCCATGTAATTCATGTCATTGGGCCTAGCCCATGTCTTTATGTCACTAGGCCTAGCCCATGTCTTTATGTCACTCGGCCTAGCCCATGTCTTTATGTCATTGGGCCTAGCCTATGTCTTTATGTCATTGCGCTACATGTCTTTATGTCATTGGGCCTAGCCCATGTAATTTATGTCTTTGGGCTTTGTCCATATATTTTATACCATTGGGCCCTGCCCATATATTTTATGCTATTGGGCCTTGCCCAAATTGTTTTTAAGAGCCCATTATTTTATAAGTCTTATATTTATTATTTTACTAAGTATACGTTTATGAGTATATATGTTTTTATACTTTTATGTCTTAACTTTGCGGGTTTTAATATCGATAACATATATATATATATGGTAAGTGTCCAATGTATATACTTTAGACTTGTCGTCGTCGTCGTTTGCTACATGCTTTTTCTCATCGTAAATCGCCCATCGTCGTAATTCGTTTGGTCGTCGACGGGATGGTGTATTTGTGTACTTTCGCCCATCGTCCGCATTGCTTCGTTTGTCCGATTATTGTTTCGACGTAATGTAAAAATGCATTTGTTTGTGTCACCAACACTTGGTAATATTTTCAAGTGTTTGTAGTATTTTGTGTATAGTTGGGTATTTTTACGGTGAATACCTTAAGCTTCTAAATACTTACACATACAATACACATATTATACATAATTTTTGGTGACAAAATATGTATATATATTTTTATTTCCACAAGTAACCATATATATTTATAAGGATTACTTATTTTAAAATGTAATATATATACACACGTGTGGAACACTTGAGTGTTTAGGGTTTAACCCTTGTTGTTAGAAATTACTTAATGACGATTTATGTTACTAATCGCGTTTAGTCCCGCTAATCACCCCGTTAATTATACCTTAATCACGATTAGATCTTTAGAAAATTTCGCCATAGTTTCCCAAAAACTATGGCGTTTTCCATCTTTTTAAAACGTATTTAAACCAGGTTTAAACTCATAATCAAGATCAACAAATAATATAAAGCTTTCATATTATTTGTTTACAACTTGTGTGCATCATCACCCATAGCATTTTGGTAGTCAAAATCTTACTAAAAACATAATGAGATTTCAACATTTATTAGCATTTTTAAACCATCATTTTTGTTACATCATTAGATCAAGCCCATTATTTTAGACCCCTTTGATTACTACACTTTTTAAGATGGTTACAACTAAAATCATAGTGTTTATTCCTTATTACTCATGTGTAATCAAATTACTTTTAGATTGTAGTAATCTTTATGGATGATGTAGTTGATGATCTTGTTTAGATGTAAACATTACCATGTTTAAATCATCTTTTTCATATTTATTCATACAATATCATCTAACTTTTACACATTACTTTAACATAAACAACACCATCATGCTAACTAGTTAACATATAAACACATAATCAACACAAAATAAACAATATTTAGTATTATTATTAAGGTAGGAGTTAGGGTTTTTAGGTTATCTTTTCTTCATTTTCAAGATGATCAACTTGTACTTCATTAAACTAGACATGATAATAAGCTCGAATATGAAGAAATTTGCCTTACAATGGGTGCACAAGTTTAGTGATGATCTAGGAAGAAAATGGAGCTCCAAGAAAGCCCTAATGGTCCTCCACCTTTGCTAGCATCTTGGATGGTCTTGAAATGGTATTAAAGTGGGTGAAATAAGGTGGTTAATGGTGGTTTTATGGTGGCTATATGGATGTGGTTGTAGCCATGGGTTGTGAGGAGGAGGAGATGATGGTTTCAATTATTTTTAAGTGATAAAAATGATGAAATCCTAGTGTATATTATGATATATATCTAGCCATCTTTCAAGGATCATAACATAATCACCACCTTGCCTCAAATCTACATTTTCAACAAGAATCAAGTGGGTGTGGGACCCACTTGAAACCGTCAACATGGAGGGGGGTAAAATGTAATTTTTTTATATCACATGTTTATTTATTAGATATTTTAGTAATATTAAAGTTTTATAGGGATTTTGTATAAAAGTTTTAGGGTGTCTTGTAATCTTAAGGGTTTAGAGTGTTAATCTATGATATTAATCCACTTGATAATTTATAAGTTTCGGATGACGAAAACGTCGTTAGTTCGCTCATCGATACAATATTCACTAATAAATGAACTTTATTATTTAGTACCGAAAGCTTTTGTTTTTGACCACCCCAACTGTCATGGTGTTTATTTAGTGCACTTCCGATCTAAAAATATACATAACTAGTTCGCTAGACGAATGTATGTTGAGTTAGGATGGCCAAAATGTCATTCGTTCGATCGTTCGCTCGATATCGGCACTTTGAACTTTTCTGGAAGTTGTGTTTTCGTGACCTCAAGATAGATGAAAGGATACCGAGTCCCAAATGAGGCTTAACTAGTTCTCTAGATGCATGAATGAGGCTATTGGCCACTAAAATGTTCGTCGGTTCGATAAACGGTCACTTTCTAGTCGAGTTGTGCACTGTTTACCGTATGACCGGAAACAATGTCTTTGTGCATTTTTGCTTTTCTCTAATTTTTTAGGATGTTCAACATTATTTAATTATGAATCTGAAATCCGAAATCCACCGAATTAGTATGCGGACAAACTGAAATTTGTCGCCTTTTTGGTCGAAACGGACAATTTTGCAATATAGGTGTTGTACCGGAAAGTTATATATTTTTATAATGGGTGATCCCATTTCAATGTGTTTATTTATATATGGACTCAAATATGGCATTAGCATGCCATTATTCGCTGATCTGTTTTGTATTAGCGGTTTTGCTGACACAATTAGTGCAACCGCAAATAGTGCGCCCAACACTTTCTACCAACACTTTTAGGGCATTGTTTGGTTTGTTCCACGTCGTAACGGAAACCAGTATATGTTATGATCCTATTTACTTGTCCTAATAGTTAGGATATGACGTACGACTTAGTTACGCAACTAAATTACGATAATATGCATGAGATTATGAACTAAAAATAGTGATCAGATTGTACGGAATTACTGGTTATTTGCCATTTGTCACATACTCCCCCTATTAAAAAGAATTTCGTCCCGTAATTCACTTTGAGGCATCCACTGAAGGAGTCTTCTTGAACAGGTGGGGGTATTTTGCTTTGATCTGATCTTCACGTTCCCACGTGTACTCGGGACCGTGACGCGAGTTCCAGCGAACTTTTACTAGTTTGATTTGGCTTCTTCTCATCTTTTGAATTTTCTAGTCCATGACTTCAACAGGTTCTTCGGTAAATTGAAGTTTGTCATCAACATGAATCTTGTCCGCTGGAATGATAAGTGTGTCATTAGTCGGGATTTTCTTCAGATTAGACACATGAAATGTGTCATATACATTATTGAGTTCCTTTGGCAGTTTCAACTTGTAAGCCATTGTACCGATGTTTGTGAGAATTTCGAAAGGCCCAATGTATCTCAGGTTTAGTTTTCCACACTTTCTGAATCTAAGCTACGCCTTTCCAAGGTGAGACCTTTAGTAATACTTTGTCTCCGACCTTGAAGGATAGTGGTTTTCGTCTACGATCTGCATAGCTCTTTTGTCTATCTCAGGCCGCTTTGATACGCTCATGGATCTTGAATATTTTGTCTTCGTCTCTTGTACTAATTCGGGACCAATGATTTATCTGTCACCGACTTCCATCCAACAAAGTGGAGATCGGCACTTTCGTCCACATAGTGCTTCGAATAGCGCGGCCTTAATACTGGTGTGATAACTGTATTATAGGAAAACTCTACCAACGGTAAATGAAAAGTTTCCGCCTAAATCCATCACACAGGCCCGAAGCATGTCTTCCAACGTTTGGATGGTTCGCTCGCTTTGACCATCGGTCTGTGGGTGAAAAGTTGTGCTTAAATCTAAGCGAGAACCAAACAAGTTTGAAATGATTGCTAGATCCGTGACACAAGCGACCATCTCTATCAGAGATGATCGAGATTGGCACTCCATGACATGCCACAATTTCCTTAAGATACAACTCAGCTAACTTCTCTGTACTATCTTTCTCGTGGATGGGTAAGAAGTGAGCTGATTTGGTTAACCGATCAATGATAACCCAGATCATGTCATGACCTCTAGAGGTCCGAGGTAGTTTTGTAATAAAATCCATTGATATGTGTTCCCACTTCCAAACAGGTATTTCGGGTTGTTGTAATAGACCAGATGGTTTTTGGTATTCGGCCTTGACATTTGCACAAGTTAGGCATTTCCCAACATAGGTCGCAATATCTCCCTTAAGATTAGGCCACCAATAATACTCATTTAAATCCTTATACATTTTATCAGATCCTGGGTGTATCGAGTATTTGGACTTATGTGCTTCATCCAGCACCAGGTCTCGCAATTCACCATAATAGGGAATCCAGATCCTTCCCATAAAATATAGAGTTCCATCCTTGTTCAGTTGCAGTTGTTTCTCCATTCCCCGTATTGATTCGCTGGAATGTTTTCTGGTTTCAAAGATTCTTGTTGTGCCTCGCGCACTCGATCTGTAAAGTTCGACTGGATCGTCATTTCTAAAGCTCGTACCCGTAATGTTTTGATTCGATCCTTCCTGCTCAAAGCATCTGCTACAGCATTTGCTTTGCCCGGGTGATACTTGATCTCACAGTCATAATCATTCAACAATTCCACCCAACGTCATTGGCGCATATTCAGTTCCTTCTGGTTGAATATATGTTGAAGAATTTTATGATCCATGAAAATGATACACTTAGTGCCATATATATAATGACGCCAGATCTTTAAGGCAAATACCACTGTGCCTAATTCTAGGTCATGTGTGGCATAATTCCTTTCATGAACTTTCAACTGACGTGACACGTACACGATGAATTTTTCACGTTGCATTAACACGCAACCTAAGCCTTGATGCGATGCATCACAGTACGCCACAAAGTCATCTGTACTGTCTGGGAATGATAATATCGGTGCCCTACATATTATTTCTTTTAATACTTGAAACGCCAATTCCTGTTTTTCTCCCCAATCAAACTTTCTATCCTTCTGTGTAAGCGAGGTTAGTGGCTGAGCAACTCTTCAGAAGTTCTCAATAAATTTCCTGTAATATCCCGCTAAACCCAAGAATTGTCGTATTTCTGTGGGGGTTCTTGGCATGGTCCAATTCTTTATAGCCTCGATCTTCAAAGGGTCAACATGTATTCCATTCTCGTTCACCACGTGACCGACAAATTGTACTTCGCGAATCCAAAATTCGCATTTCGAGAACTTACATATAATTGCTCCTTCTTTAGCAACTCCAATATAGTTCTCAGGTGTTGTCCGTGTTCTTCCTCGGTTCGCGAGTATATCAATATGTCATCTATAAAAACGATCACAAAGTTGTCGAGGTATGGCTTACATACCCGGTTCATCAAATCCATGCGTTCGTTAGGCCAAAAGGCATAACAAGGAACTCGTAATGACCATAGCAAGTCCTAAACTTTGTCTTAGGAATACTTTCCTCTTGGATTCTCAACTGATGATACCTGAATCTTAAATCAATTTTTGATTGAAAGCTCGACTCTTGCAACTGATCGAATAGGTCGTCAATCCTTATAATGGATACCGGTTCTTGATGGTTAACTTGTTTAGTTCCCGGCAGTCAATGCACATACGAAAGGTTCCATCCTTCTTTTTCACAAAAGCACCGGAGCTCCCCAATGCGAGAAACTTGGTCTTATGAAACCTTTATCAAGCAACTCTTGCAACTGAGTAGATAATTTCTGCATCTCCAAGGGCGCTAGTCGATATGGGGCTTTCGCCACAGGTTCAGCTCCTGGCACTAAATCAATACGGAATTTGACCTGTCGCTATGGAGGTAGTCCTGGCAAGTCTTCAAGAAAAACCTCGGATATTCCCTCACTACTGGTATGTCCTCCACCTTACGCTCCTTGGCCTTTTTATCCACCACATGGGCAAGAAAGGTGATGCATCCTTTCCTCAAACATTTTTGAGCTTTCATGCAGCTTATGATTCATAGTGGCGTGTCATGCTTCTCACCATGAATCATCAAGTGTTCTCCGTCGGATAGGGGGATGCGAATGATTTTCTCGTGACATATGACTTCCGCTCGATTATCAGATAGCCAATCCATACCAATAACGACATCGAAACTACCCAGTTGGACTGGTAATAAATCTATATCAAACTTTCGTTCACCCAGTTCTTACATTTCTTTATAATTTCCCCCGACTTTACTAATATTCCATTAGCTAGCTCAATCGAGTATGGAACATCTAATTTACTCGACTATACCCCAAGTATATCTCTAAAATCTGCCCTGGTATCAAAAAGAATAGATGCGAAGTGATCGTTGATATGGGAACATACCGGTGACCACATTCGGGTCCTGGCGAGCATCCTTAGCTCCAATCACGAACGCTCTTCTCCGAGCTTGGTTTTCTTTGGGGCAATCCTTCTTGAAATGCCCCTTGTCTCCACAACCAAAGCAACCTTGATCTCTAGCATTTATTCCCCGGCACATATCGGTGCGATGTCCAAACCTACCACATTTTCCACACTTGGGGCCTCGACATTCCCCGTAGTGGTGGAAAGGGCATTTGGGACATTTTGGTGCTCCCCCAGTATAAGATTTCTTAGCAGCAGCGTTTGTGGTAGTGGTAACATATGCCTTTGTTTCTTTGACTTCTCTCGTGGCTTGCCTCTTGTTACTGTTATTATTACCTCGAGAGCCTTTCTTGAAATGGGAGAATTTTCTTTTATTGGAGTCCGTAGTCTCCTTAGTAGTTTCCTTCTTGTTCACACCACACTTAGGTAACCTCGCCTGACATACAGCCTCCTCGGTAAGGCTGACCGCTAAATCAATTGCTTCTCCAATCTAAGTGGGTTTCGAAGAGTTAACCAGACTCAGAATTTTGGGGGCAAGTCCCAGATGTACCTCTCAAACCGCTTAAATTCGAGCTCCACTAAATATGGCACCACTCGAGAAAAATCATGAAATCATTGTGTGTACCCAACGATATCTGAACCAATCATCTTTAAATTCCTGAACTTCGTTTCCAACTTTTGAATTTCCGATTTTGAGCAATACTTCTTTCTCATCATTTCTTTAAGTTCCTCCCAGGTCAGGGCGTATGCAGCATCGTTGCACTTAGTTTGGACCTTGAGGTTCCACCAAGATAAAGCTCCATCCACGAAGAGTCCAGTAACATAAGTGACTCTTTGTTCAGCAGGGCACTTGCTCATCCGAATGACAGAGTCAGTCTTCTCAGTCCAACGTACAAAGGCTACAGCACCTCCGGTACTATCATAGTTCAGAGGTTTGTAGTCTAGAAACTGCTTGTTAGTGCAACCTGTAATCATTGGATACACCATTTAAGTATGAGTAACCAAAAAGCACGAATAGAATAAATGAGAGTATCGTGCGGTTTTGTGAATAACTATGTATTACCGGTTGGAGTATTGCCTCCGGTACCACCGCTATATTCGGAGCGGTTAGCTTCGTACTGCGCAATTGCCTGAGATATGCGTTCATTTAGCTCCTCTTGTGTTGTCGATAGTGTGTTATTGTTGGAACTCCTTCGGCGGGGCGGCATTATCGTCTAATATAAAATGTCGCTCACAATTAGCCGAATTATTTAATAATAAATACATATTTATTATAACTATTATATATATATACAAACATATATGTATAAGCACATCGGGTACATGATAAGTAAGAAAAGTATATGTACACGCCATACGTACACCCATCATCATCATAAACACATCACTCATCGCATAGATAGTCGTCACATCACAAGGTATCAATCATAGTATCACCACGACACAATACATCAACCGTAATATCACCACATCATGACACTATCAACCATGACATAAAAGAGATACAATGTGAAATAAAGAAAATACACTTTTATACAATGACAACTTGTTATATTTTGTTCATGAAGATTAAAAAGGACTTAGGGATATATAAACCTAGCCAGTACAAGTTTTACATAACAAAAGTAAGATTTCCTTCAACATTGCTTCTTCATGTCTTCAAGTTTTCTTCTAAAGCCAGGATCTTCAAAGCTGAGTCTTCATGAGCTAACTCATCAAACGTACATCTGATCCCCAAAAGATAATCACAAACATACTACTACGGTGGAGGGGGTGGTGGAGATGGTGATCGGTGAAGCAAACCGCGATGGTAAGCCACCTCCTCCTCCCTGCCAGAAATGCGCCTAGTGGCAACAGTCTAAAACTGCTTAACTCCTGCACTCGTGCCTCAGATGGGCATGACGAGTGGTGAAATGGACAGTAGAAGGGTGGGGTAGGTGGTGGTGATAATGGTAGTGGTGGTGGTCGGTATGATGGTGGGGGGTGGTAGTGGTGACGATCGTAATGGGGGTGTGGCTCTGGCAGCGGCCTGAGCAGTACGCTGCGTCTCTAACTGCCAGATCCTTCGGAAGATCAAAGAGAGCTGAAGGTCATGCGAAGTCACTCTCTCCTCCACAGGAATCGGAGGGAAGTGTGAGGAGTGGTAGGGTTCACAAGGGCTCATGCCCGGTAAGGGTAACGGGGTAGACATACCTGCAGTAGGTGGCATGCGGCGTGTAGCATACATGGGAGGTGATCCAGCAGAGAAAGAATGTCCAGCCATGTGAGAAGGTCCGGCTACAAATGGATCGTGTATAGGATGATAAGTGGACCTCCTCGAGAAAAATGGGGGTAGCTGCTCAGGGGCATGTGGGGTACCTCTCAGTGAATAGTGTCGTGCGGGTCCAGAATAAGGAGCGGGTCCAGTATCTGGAGTGGGTCCACGAGTAGGGGTACTAGCAGGAAATGAGCTAACGCGACATGTGAGGCTGAAGGGGGTGAGTGCATCGGTATGGGTGAACCTGGGGCGGCGGAAGAGGCATTATCCGCCTCATGCTCACTATGGGTGGCGGCTGAGGATGACGAGATGTCGACAACTGGTATGGCAGGGGGTGGGATCTCAAGTATAGCTATATCATCGAAGACCTCGCCGTCTCCGAGCTCATCCTCCATCTGGTCGACGTGAAACACTGGGATATCATCATCATCATCCAGATCGATGACTGGAGGAACCATGGCTAGAGGTGCGACCAAGTGCACTATCGCGTGCTCGCCCTCCGGATGACCATAAACAATGACATCGTGTGGAGGCTACGAAACTGCTAGCATGTCATCTCCTTGTGGGGCGTCATCCTCCATAGGGTCAATAAGAGCAAATGGCTGAAAGTCATCGAGGTCCTCGTGGTCGGCTCCATCCTCATGGGGTAGGGCCTCAGCATCAGGGCCGTATCCATCGTCAGACACATACTCCATAGGATCCTCCTAGTAGCCGGATGAAGAAGACATAGTCCTGGCAAATAATCCATACAATGCATATATATATATATATACGTGTTAGTAATTTATTATTACTTATGATATATTTCATATTAATCACCACTTCTCATATCTTAATGTTTCATGTCTATCCATTATAGACTAATCATGTATTGCTCCTTGCTCGTTACTTAACACTGAGCTCATGTGATGGATCCTCATGTTATCGTGACACAATGAAAACCTTTTTGTCATTTTGTTATAATTCCAAAACATTTCTATTATGTTTTAAACTTTGTTTTCATGTGTAGCCTCTGGTGATTGTAGACCAAACTTTAATAAAAAAGTTTTTCCTCGGTTCACTACAATCGGAGCTCTGATACCAACTTGTCACACCCTGGCCGTAGCGGAAACGCAAGTGTCTAACTATTAGGTAATCATTGCATCCAATTAAGTAAAAAATATAAATCAACAGCGTTGCCATACTAATAATAAGTTGCATTCCATAATTACAACCAACTAAAGGTGATTTCATAGTTTTAGCTGTTTTCAACTTGTTATCATAAACATAATTCAAAATACATTATTTCAAATAAGATATTTTTTTCATCATTACTGCGTAATGAGGTTTTGACCCCTATATTCCCATACGAAGTTGGGATATAAGAGGCAAACCCTCGAAAAGATGGCACTCGTTGTCTTGACATTTTCCTATAACCCGAATTGTATCACCAGCTCATGCCTTGCATCCTGAAATACATGTAATTTTAAAAAGTCAACAAATTGGTGAGTTCATGTAGTTAATGTTTTCGTAGAAAATGTCATTCTTGAAATCCAGTAATGAAATCTGAGTATGTTATTAGCATCAATGTGTTTTAAGGATCTATTAGTGTGTAGCGAGCACCCTGACATAAATGTGCCATAAGTAAGTAACCAAACCGAGACAACTTTGACATCATTGGAATCACAAAAGCACTCTGAAGGGTATACCAACCAGGAGTGGGGCGCGTCTCAAACTCAATAGATCTACCTCTTTTGCACCTTGGTCACTATCTGATTAATGGTTACTATTGTCATCATCCTACTTACACAAAATTGATCGTTTTATCAACTAAACCCATAGCTAACATACTGTTTATTATGACATGTATTTCCCCTCGATAGTTTTAAAATAAAACTTGAAATAATTGAAAGGAGGGACATGAACTCACAGCTATGCGTTCCGTACGTCGTACTATTCACAGTCGTTGTCCGTACACGTGTGTAACCTACATGTGTATTGAGTTTATTAGACACCTAGGCCTCGTTGGACCTTGTACCAGTTGTTCATCTTGAATCCTTGTTATGTATTTCTTTGTTACGATAGAACAACTTTTAGTGTTATCATAGTGTTGGTAGTTTGTTTGTCGATTAATATTGTTATATATATATATCTCAAATATATATATATATATATATATATTATATATGTATATATATATATATAGATATTTATATATATACATATATATATACATATATAATATATACACGGTTATTCTTAGATCGTGTGTGAACTGGGTCTTGCCCTTCACATGTCCTCGTGCCTTGCACTCGTGACATTGGGCTTTGCCCATGTCATTTATGTCATGGGGCCTAACCCATGTTTTCATGTCATTGGGCCAATTCATGTCAATGGGCCTATCCCATGTTTTTATGTCATTGGGCCTAGCCCATGTCTTTATGTCATTTGGGCCCATATAATTTATGTCATTAGCCTAGCCCATTTTTATGTCACTGGCCTAGCCCATGTTTTTATGTCATTGGGCCTAGCCCATGTAATTTATGTCTTTGAGCTTTGTCCATATATTTTATACCATTGGGCCTTGCCCATATATTTTATACTATTGGGCCTTGACCATATCTTTTATAAATTGGCCCTAGCCCAAATTCATTTTTATGAGCCCATTATTTTAAAAGTTTTATACTTATAATTTTACTAAGTATAAGTTTATAAATATATATGTTTAGTGTCTAGATATATATATACTTTAAACTTGTCGTCGTCGTCGTTTGGTACATGCTTTTTCTCATCGTAAATCGCCCGTCGTCATAATAACTCTTTGTTCGGCGATTTATTCGTTTGTCGTTCACGCGACGGTGTATTTGTGTACGTTCGCCCATCGTCCGCATTTCTTCTTTTGTCCGATTATTGTTTGGATGTATTGTAAAAATGCATTTGTTTGTGTCACCATCACTTGATAATATTTTCAAGTGTTTGTAGTATTTTGTGTATAGGTGGGTATTTTTATGGTGAATACCCTAAGCCTCTAAATACTTACACATACAATACACATGTATTTATACATAATTCTTGGTGACAAAATATGTATATATATATATTTTTATTTCCACAAGTAACCATATATATTTATAAGGAATACTTAATTTTACATGTAATATATATATATATATACACACACTTGTTGAACACTTGAGTGTTTAGGGTTTAACCCTTGTCGTTAGAACTTACTTAATGACGATTTAAGTTACTAATCGTGTTTAGTCCCGCTAATCACCCGTTAATCATACCTTAATCGCGATTAGATTTTTAGAAAATTTCACCATAGTTTCCCCTAAACTATGGCGTTTTCCACGTTTTTAAAACGTATTTAAACCCTGTTTAAAGTTATAATGAAGATCAACAAATAATTAAAAGCTTTCATATTATTTGTTTACAACTTGTGTGCATCATTTGGTAGTCAAAGACTTACTAAAAAATAATGACATTTCAATATCTATTAGCATTTTTAAACCATCATTTTTGTTACATCATTAGATCAAGCCCATTATGTTAATCCCCTTTGATTACTACACTTTTTAAGATGGTTACATCTTAAATCATAGTGTTTATTCCTTATAAAAATTACTCATGTGAAATAAAATTACTTTTAGATTGTAGTAATCTTCATGGATGATGTAGTTTATGATCTTGTTTGGGTTAAACATTACCATGTTTAAATCATCATTTTCATATTTATCGATACAAGATCATCTAACTTTTACACATTACTTTAACATAAACAACACCATCATGCTAACTAGTTAACATATAAACACATAATCAACACAAAATAAACTATATTTTGTGTTATTATTTAGGTGTCAGTTAGGGTTTTTAGGTTATCGTTTCTTCATTATCAAGATGATCAACTTGTACTCATTAAACTAGACATGATAATAAGCTAGAATATGAAGAGATTTGCCTTACAATGGGTGCACAAGTTTAGTGATGATCTAGGAAGAAAATGGAGCTCCAAGAAAGCCCTAATGGTCCTCCACCTCTGCTAGCATCTTGGATGGTCTTGAAATGGTTTTAAAGTGGGTGAAATGAGGTGGTTAATGGTGGTTTTATGGTGGCTATATGGAGGTTGTTGTAGCCATGGGTTGTGAGGAGAAGGAGATGATGGTTTCAATTTTTTTAAGTGATAAAAATGATGAAATCCTAGTGTAGATTATGATATATATCTAGCCATCTTTCGAGGGTCATAACATAATCACCACCATGCCTCAAATCTAACATTTTCAAAAAGAATCAAGTGGGTGTGAGACCCACTTGAAACCGTCAACATGGAGGGGGTGAAATGTAATTTTTTTATGTCACATGTTTATTTATTAGATATTTTAGTAATTAGGTTAAGTGTTGTGATTAGCGGATTGATCTTGTATCCTTAGCATATAATTAGGGTTTAGAGTGATAATCCATGATAATTAATCCACTTGATAATTTAATAAAAGATTCGGATGACGAAAACGTCGTTAGTTCGCTTATCGATACAATATTCGCTAATAAACGAACTTTATTATTTAGTGTCACACCCTCAATTTCCACTTGCGGAGTTTTACCGCGAGGCGTGTGAACAAACCAGAATCTGAAACACTAGTACGTCGAACGACTCTATATGATTTGATAATACGTTTTCAAAAATCATTTGTCGTAGATTTTATATTGTCTTGATTAGTTACCAATATTTAGCAGAAGCATCAGTTTTTAAAGTTTGAGCGGAAGCATAAATAAGTAGTGATGTGGGCGCCAACACAAACGCCAAAACAAATGAAAAACCCCAAAACAATATTTATAAATAAGACTCGATAAAAGATGTCTTGTTCAATGCATGTGCGTGCACCTAGAGCTCCTAGCGTCCTGAGAAACATGTAAAGAAACAAGTGTCAACATTAACGATGAGTGAGTTCACAGGTTTTCATAAATTCATTTGTTCGATTATAGTTTGTTTTCCCCGTTATCCCTCACCCGGGATAACGTGTTGGTTCCATTATTCCAATCCCGGAATAATAAGTTGTTGCTTCCATTATCCTCAACCCAGGATAATATAGTTGTTGTTTCCATTATTCCATCCAGGAATAATAAGTTGTTGTTTCCATTATCCTCAACCCGGGATAATATAGTTGTTTCGTAATTAAGTTCAATGTTAACATATATAGGTAGCTAGCCTAAAGTTATGTCACGTAAGTGTTCGCGATCGAAGCTGACTGTTGTGCCTCCGTGTTGCCAGGCCTATCACTGACCATGGCGAAGTTAGGCCGAATTATTCACCCGTTGACCATACCCGGTCGGCTAGCGCGACTAGCTCGGATGGGGCTTGTCGGGCCCAGTAGTACTACTTATAACTCCCCCGCTATTAAACCCAATACTAACGATCCGAGAGATTGACGAGGACTTAAGTGATAAAGCTGCTTAGTGACCATAACATTACATTAACATTAACTTAGTTACCGAATAGTTATGTGACGTTAAATTTGTATAACGTAAAGAGATTGAGTTTGAAGAGTGTATACATGTTTCTCCCCCTGTTGTTTAAAAACCGGATAAAGTTAGGGGCCGTGAACTCACCTTTTGTTGCTCGGTTAGTGTAGCAAAGAAGTTGTAGAGGATGGGACCGCTAATTGCGTCCTAACAAACCAATTGATTTCAAGTCAGTGTGTGATCACACCAATACAAATTCTACACGTAATTTACGCACAAAGTGATACACACAAACAACATATCTAACACTCAAACATGCATGCAAGTATACTCATGTGAACCTAGTGATCAAAACAACTTATCATGAACATAATCCAATCCATGCAACAATTTGGTGCACACAATCACAAGTTATCAAATTTCAGCTTAACACTCATAATTCAGCTGTTTTCTATGATTTTTATAAAATAGTTCCAACGTTCCAAAAATTCCAATATTTTTACAGCAGGTGCCATTTATATTGTAGAAATTTATATAAATTTTCCAAGTCCTAAATCTTTACCATTTAACCATAAATATTAATATACTAGGCTGCAGTCAGATTTATCGCTTTCTGACTGCAGTCCACGGAAGAATTTATTTAAAAATCACTGATCGTCCAATTAACAAAATTCCAGTTGGAGTTGCCCGGAAATTTCCATACCTAGTTTCTGTACAAAAATCATGACTCAACTCCCTACTGATTTTAAAATCCAACTCGATAAACAACTAACAAAATTTCAGGATTTTCACAGCTTTAGTTACTGAACTTATTTGGCCCTTTAAAAATATCAAACGACTTCAGAAAATTATGAATCCAGCGCCCTTAGATTCGTTATTCAAATCTCTACGTTCTAGACATCAGAAAATCCGTTTTTCGACAACTAATGACCGAGTTACAGCCAGATGAAGTCGGCTGTAACTATTACTCAGCAAACTGTTTCAGCATATCATTATCATAAACTCGCATCAGCCGTTCATACGATTAACCTAGGCGATCAAGAACCGGTTTCCTAGTCTTAGATCAATACTAATAACATCTCCATGCAAACCCTAGTTCATAACTCTAGTTTTTATAAACAAAACATACTTGCAAACTTATAATTTCCGAAAACAATCATGCATATAAACACGATCAATCAGCCGATTACATTCAACACATATAATCCGAAACAAACTAATCACTTCATTCAAGCACATAAATTTGCACTTGATCTTGCAATCAAAAGATAAATCCTAACCTTTAATAACTAGGTAAGTAAGTCGGGACTTGGACAAGAATGATCCGGCTGTTCCAACAAGATCACGACCGAAAGAGGCGAGCAGCTCTGCTGTTGCGATCGAGGCTGACAGGAACTGAAAAGAACAAGCTGTTGCACGACCGATAAGGTGAACAAGGCTGATCAGATTGATATGATGAAGGAAAGAAGCTCTTTACGATCACAAGAGGCGAGAGTAAGGCTGCCGACGGCAGTTTTTCTTTTAGGGTTTTGTGTTGTGAATGAAGGCATGCATGTGAGTTTGTATATATATAGGCGCAAAGAGAACAAGGTTACGGTTTGGTTTGAGTTTGTGGCCGAGGGACTTGGGTTGGTTCGGTTTGGGTTTGATCTTGCGGCCGAGATATGTTTGGGTTGGTTTTGCACTTGGCCGAGAATGGCTTAAGGTTTAAGGTCTAAATCTCGCGGCCGAAGACTTGGGTTTAAGGTTTCCTAGAATCACAAGGAGTTCGGTTTGTGTTTGTGTCGCGGTTCGGTTCGTGTACATATTTATTATATATACATATATTTTGTAACTAAAACAATTCACGTAATCACACATCACGTATTCATTAACTCGTACATGTTTAATACATAGCATATAATTCACTCGACAAGTATTGCGTTTAAGTTGTCCGAAAAACCCGGGATGTCACATTTAGTACCGGAAGCTTTTGTTTTCGACGATCACAATTGTCATTGCGTTTATTTAGTGCACTTCCAATCTAAAAATATACATAACTAGTTCCCTAGACGAATATATGTTGAGTTGGGATGGCCAAAATGTCTTTCGTTCGATCGTTCGCTCGATATCGACACTTTTATATCCTACCGTCGAACTTTTCCGGAAGTTGTGTTTTCGTGACCTCAAGATAGATGAAAGGATTTCGAGTCCCAAATGAGGCTTAACTACTTCTCTAGATGCATGAATGAGGCTATTGGCCCTTAAAATGTTCGTCGGTTCGACAAACGGTCGCTTTCCAGTCAAGTTGTGCACTGTTTGCCGTATGACGGAAACGATATCTTTTGTGCATTTTTTCTAGTCTCGTATTATTTTAGGATGTACAACATTGTTTTATTATGAATCTGAAATCCAGAATCAACCGAATTAGTACTTCGGACAAACTGAAATTTGTCGCCTTTTTGGTCGAAACGGAAAATTTTGCAATTTAGGCGTTGTACTGGAAAGTTATATATTTTTATAATGGGTGATCTCATATCAATGTTTTCATTTATATATGGACTCAAATATGGCATTAGCATGCCGTTATTCGCTGTTCTGTTTTGTTTTAGTGGTTTTGCTGACACAACTAGTGCAACCGCAAATAGTGCGCCCAACACTTTCTACCAACACTTTTTGGGCATTGTTTGGTTCGTTCTGCGTCGTAACAGAAACCAGTATATGTTATGATCCTATTTACTTGTCCTAATAGTTAGGATATGACGTACAACTCAGTTATGCAATTAAATTACGATAATATGCATCCGATTATGATCTATAAATAGTGATTAGATTATACGGAATTACCGGTTATTTATTCATTTGTCACATTTATCAAGAAACTTTTGAATCCAGCGGATTTAATTTGAATGTGGCGTATTTATGTTAAAGGCAAGTGTAATAACCACTGATCAATGAATAGCGCATTTAAGTCTTGAACGTGAGTTCGAGCAACCGCCTTAGTTGACTAATAAACCGGTCATTCAGCGAAGATGAACATCTATGCTGACTACTGTCTCGAAACAAAACTTATATACGCGACTTGTTATCAGCATAAATAAGTTATAACCGACGTAAATATTATTTTGTTCAGCGTATATGTGTCTAATGTCGTGTTATATAACCTATGCTACAACGCATTTAACAGCGGAAATACCAGCGGATTATATTTCTTTTTATGTTAATATTTTATTCCAGCATAAATAAATTATTTTTGTTAAATATTGTTTACTTTTCAGTTTTGTTTATTTCATAATGATATATATTTATGAAATGTTTTTGTATATACTTTTATATAGTTTTGCTTTTATATTTATATAAATACCATGTATATATCTTAACTAACTAGCAGTTGTGTTTCGAAACTCAAATCTCACTTGACTCGTTTCCATATCTTAGAATGGCTCAACAGATGATCTGGGATGGTACGAGAAAGCATAATCAACCTATTACAATAGTTTCTCTAGAGCCCGACTTTGAAGATGTAATGGACCGATTGTCCAAAAGCAAGATTAGTTACGCTATTCGAGTAAATTCGAAGATCTACTGCATTCACATAGAAGAATTCTGGAGAACAACAAAAGTGAAAACTATAAATCAAGTCAAGCATATCACAGCAACAGTACAGAACAAAGAAATAAAGGTCATGGAAGAACGAATACGAAAAGTTCTCAACCTCGAAGATAAGTCAAGTGACCCAAATGAAGCCGAATAAAGAGGCAGTCCTAGAAGGATTAATGAACTATGTCGGTGATTCTCGAGGAAAGAATGAGATAAAGAAGACTGGCCTAACAAAAGATTGGAGATTCATCTTACACACTTTTTGCATGAGCATCTGTCACAGAAAAGGTGGGTATGGTGGTCTCAATCTGGAATGGTCAGCGGCAATGCTAAATCTGTGTACCAACAGCCATTCAACATCTCTGGCCTAATCTTGTACTGCATGGTCGACAATGTAAACAAAGGTGCATGGGCCATGTATCCAAGATTCGTACAACTGCTTATTGAAGAATAGTACAAGAACCTGCCTCATGATGGAAATCTGTAAAAATTTCAGTTGCCTAAAGGTAGGCAACTTACTAAGCTGAAGACAGAGCAGTGGGTCATGTTACATCACTGGATGTACAGAAAAGAAAGACTTCCATTCGTTCTTGCTGCATTCAACAAATACCGAGAGGGTGTAAGGCAATAACGAGAAAGACAAGAAAAACAAGTGGCTAATGAGGAAGAAGTAGAAGTTGAAAAGGAAACACCGCTAGTACGTAAACAAAAAGATTAAGGGAAAAAAGCGGTAGAAGGAGAACCCTCGAAGAGAAAAGCAAGAAAGACTCCTCAAACCCATAGCGGATCATGGGTGACAGCATTTGCGCTGGTTAACTCAAGAAGCAATCGAACAAATGCAAGTCATTCATGTAGTCAAATAAGCCGAGAAAAGAGAAAGAAGCCTAAAAATGAGAGAAATGACTGAGTCATAAACACCTGTTGTGGTGACATCAGAGCAGGAACAATTGGATCCGTTTGTTGAAAGCATAATCGCTGATCCTATAGGAGATACTCCAAGCAAATCCCCTGCACACAAGAAAAGAAAAACAAGAGAGGGATCTTCCAAAGATGCTCCACCTAAACCGACCTCAACCACTCAAGTACTACCACAACGAGTTCCAACAAGACCCCGTCCACTCAAGAGCTTTACGATCGTCTATCCAAAGAAATCGGAAAGTTTCCTACTAAGGAGTTTTATCTTTTGAAGAATCAGGTTAATGACACAAACATGCTCAGAGAGAAGCTAAAGGCACAAAGAAAGAAGAACAAGGAACTGCACAACTACGTGTCTAAGCAAACTGTGTTCATTAAGTTTCAACAAGGGGGAATAGAGAAATTGCACCAGATAGTCCAGGATCTGCACACTTCAGCAAATCGAGAACCAAAATACACAAGTGAAGATATCTTTAATTTTGACAGTTTTAGAGAAAGGGAAGAGAAACGCAAGGCTGAGATAGCAGAAAAGAAAAAGAAACGACTCGATTCTACAGTTGATGTAAGTATTAACGGAGATAGTGAAGAAGAAGAGGTTGACCGGATTGAAATGCTAGAAAAATTCCTCGAGTGGGGTTTGGAGGATGCTGTGATGTATGATACTGATGGAGGAGATGAGTTTGAGCCTCAACATCTTGAGTGGTTCAAGAAGGAAAGAGCAAAAATGCCAGATTTCTATCAGGTCATAACGGTTGAGAAAACAGAGGTCACCGACCGAATATTCAGCTGGAAGTACTACAATCTAACTGGGTGGTTTGTTGTGAAGCGAAGAGGAGGTGTAATTCATTATTTTCAAAATGGAAATGATATGCAAAATCTACCCACATGGGATATATGTTGAACAAGCACGATATGATAAATCCTACCAACAGTAGCATTGGCGGTGACTTTGAAAGACTAATTCTTAGAGAATGCGTGCGTGGATTCAAGGTCTTCAAACCTCAACGCCCGAGGAGACGCGTATCAAAATCAACTGAAGACCCAATTACAGGAAAAGGCAGAGTGACGTGGGTAATCAATCCAGCCAAAGTGGTGACAAGGGTGAAACTTCCTCCAGAACAACCTGTGACTCTCACCAATTTTAAGAATTGGTTCTATGATGGTAAAACAGGTGAAGCAGTCATCAGATCCAACTCAAATGAAGATATCCGTATTCTGGATCTAATGGACGTATTCATGTTCTGCTTCTCTGATCTGAATATTCTTTATGTAAATAAGATACACGTTGGCGTAGGAAACGAATACCTATAGGAAGACATGCTTTTTCAGCGAGATGTCGAGCGAGTAAGAGCATGAAAGATATAAATGATGGAGGTTATGCTCAGAATCGACACACAAAAGAATCTAACTGGGTGGTTTGTTGTGAAGCGAAGAGGAGGTGTAATCCAGTACTTTCAAAATGGAAATGACATGCAAATTCTACCCACATGGGATATATGAGAGTTGAGCAAGCACGATATGATAAATCCTACCAACAGTAGCATTGGCGGTGACTTTAAAATACTAATTCTTAGAGAATGTGTGCGTGGATTTACGGTCTTCAAACCTCAACGCCCAAGGAGACGCGTATAAAAAACAACCGAAGACCCAATTACAGGAAAAGGTAGAGTGATGTGGGTAATCAATCCAGCCAAAGTGGTGACAAGGGTGAAACTTCTTCCAGAACAACCTGTGACTCTCACCGATTTTAAGAAATGGTTCTATGATGGTAAAACAAGTGAAGTAGTCATCAGATCCAACTCAAATGAAGATATCCATATTCTGGATCCAATGGACGTATTCATGTTATGCCTCTTTGATCTTAATATTCTTTATGGAAATAATTTACACGTTGGCGCAGGAAACGAATACCTAGAGGAAGGCATGCTTTTTCAGCGAGTTGTCGAGCGAGCAAGAGCACGAAAGATATAAATGATGGAGATTATGCTCAGAATCGACACACATAAAGAAAAATTGAATCTAGAAAGAAGAAAGCTGCTGAGAAGTCTACAGAGCCGCAATCCTCCTCTCCTCAACCCAAAGATCCATCCTCCGATTTAGGTGTTCAAGTTATTCCACCACCTCCGACTTCATCCACATATGAAGTCACGATGGAGGACCCAAAATCAAGTGAAGCTATTATTAATCAAACTGAAGCACACCTGAACCGACTTCAGATCAAGCTGCATCAAATCCAAAAATCAAAGCTCAAGAATGAACATCGAACAAGTACGCAATGATCTAGGGGATATTGTTGGAACTTTTTTTATAGGTTTTGGATAGTTTTGTAGTAGTTTATTATATTCTAGAAAGTTCAGGGGTTAAAAGTGTAACTACATCAAAACTTCCCTGTAGCGGCGTAATTAAGTACCCAGCGTATTTATTAAATACGTTGGGTAGTCGGTCTGTATATATATGTGATCAATGGAAAACCCTAGTCCAAGGTTCTTGGACAAGTTTCGGTGATTTCTCTTGCGTTGTGATTATTGTTTTTGTGCTAAATCCGAACATCTAGGTGTTTTTAGTGATTATATCTTTTGGGATTCCATATACAACACTTGTTGTTTGATCCATACAAGAATCTTCATCTTCATCTGTTGGTTTTTCTTAACTTGTACACATTCAAGCAACTAATCTATAGTTGTTTGGGTGATAGCAATCAAACCACTGTGATCCAAATCTGTTTTGGGACTCATACTACTAATTTTGCTTTGATTCAAATTAAGGTTTGTTACATTCTTTAGTAATGAATCATACTATTGTCCATTGTTAATGTTGATGATTGTTGATGCCTAAGCCTTGAAGCCCAACCCCGTTAATACCAACTTTTTACCAATTCCAACCCTAGTTGTGTGATAGAACCTTAGTGCTAATAATTTTGAACCCGAGTGTGAGTTCTTCTACATAATATTGTTTTTACTAAAATCAAAAGTATTCTATTCTTAGTTATAAATTGTCAATTTAGTTTTAACATAGTAATTACCATTTGTCGGATTTTCCAACTCTCTTTTTAAACCAATCAAAATTAAATGATAAAAAGTAACATAGCAAGGCTCATAACATTTTTCTTAATCAACCTACATGAGCTACAAACTTTTGTGGATTCGACACCCTTGTTACCACTTGCCATTTATTGAGGTACATGGGCTACATAGGTGACCTATTGAAGGGGAGTCTAGGCTACAAAGGTGATGTCTTGTCTAGATAAGGTTACATATTGAAGGGGAGTTTGTGCGATTTGTATTTTTAATTTTTTTTTTGATTACTTGTGATTATTTGTTTAAGTGTTTGGAATTTTTGTGTTTTTCTCTATTCCTTGTTACACTTGGTGTGTTCCTTCTGTAGATTAAGGTAGTGCATGCATACTAGGACATCAGAATGAACTTCACCATTGGTGTAAATTGGTGATTGAGAGATTTGTAAGAAGAAACTGAACCAAGCGTCAATTAGAGGCACCAATTGCTTGTAATTAACCATCAAACTCAACCCAGCATCAACCCACTGGAACTGTCCAAATGGAAATCCAAAATCATCATAGCCAAAATAACGATTCGGGTGGTAGCAAGTGAAGACCACCAACTCCACCACCAAACCATAACCAACACTAACAACACTCACCACAACACCAAGACCCTTACCCACCACACAACTAGTTCTACAATTAACCTCAAAACCCCAACAACCAAATCCCTGGCCCAAACCATGGCAATCCCATCTTTCCATAGAGACAACCAAAACCATGGGAATCAAGGCAACCAACATATCTCTAACTTTGAGGATATTGATGACGATGAGCCTTATAGTGTTCCAGCATATCAATCACCGTAGCGGGTAAGTGTTCACTCGCATCACATGGGTGATGTTGAAGACCATGAATACGGTTTTGAGGATAATGAAGACAATTGAGGATATTTCCATGGGGGAGGTAATTTAGATGAAAATTATTATCAAAGCGATAATTACAGTGAGGTGAATGGGATTTGGAGTTATGGGTACGTGAGTGATGACGTTTAAGACAACAAACGTTAACCGAGGCTAAATCAAAGGAAACTGGTACAAAGACATGCCAATTATAGTGAGGTTAATGCTCCTCTAAGACGCTCACTATCTCCAACTCAAGGTGTAAATGACTGGTTTAGACCAACAATTTCTAAAAATGAATCTCCAGTCATTCCACTGAATCAAGGAAGAAGATCCTTTGATTGCAACCCACATTACATCAACGTTCTTCCTCATTTTAATGGTATGGCTATCGAAGATCTATATACACATTTGGCCATCTTCACTACCATTTGTACCATTGTTGGGGTCACAACTTCTCCCAGATGAGGTAAGACTTTGGTTGTTCCAATTTTCTTTGAAGGATAAATCAAAGAAATGGTTCCTTACATTTCTTGCTAATAGTATTCACACTTTGACATAAATACAATAAGTGTTTCTTGATGAATACTATTCAATGGCCAAATAGATGATGCTCGATATGAAATCTGGTCATTTTAACAAGAACCAGGTGAGTTCTTACATGAAGCATTAACTCGTTTCAAGGAGATAATTAGAATATGCCCACATCATTAGATGAAGTGTGGGTATTGTTGAAAAGTTTTGTTGATGGGTTAGCAATGGAAGAGAGGAAATAATT
The DNA here is from genome assembly GCA_947069175.1 of Scalesia atractyloides. NCBI lineage: Eukaryota > Viridiplantae > Streptophyta > Magnoliopsida > Asterales > Asteraceae > Scalesia > Scalesia atractyloides. Next base: position 29,542,128 of record CAMTDV010000002.1, read on the forward strand.
GAAGTCCACTTGCAATGGGCCTTGTTATCCAACTTGAAAGAAGAGGATTAAGAGTTCTTAGAAAGAATGAGTCAAGGCTCAAAGGCCGAAGAGTGAACCAATAAAGAAACAAAGTACCCCATTTCAAAGTATCTTCCCAATATTGATTCTAGTGCTAAGGATCGGATATCAATATTGGAGAAAAAATCGGCTTGCATCTAGAAGAAAGATGTATCTATGGTCTAATTCGCGGTTTGTGAAGAATGTGGAGATTTGGGGCATAGGGCCGAAAATTGTCAAGTTTACATGGTCCAAACTCCCGAAGAGCTCAACCAAGTGTACGCGGAGACGAAGCAATACAACATGAACCCTAACACTTATCATCCTAGTTTGAGAAACCATCCTAACTTTAGTTATGGTAACGCATAAACCAAATGAACCCAAACTTTCAACAAGGAAATCAAGATGGCCAATCCTACCAATACTTCCAAGGCAATTCTCAAGGTGACAATTATAATTAAGGTGGATACTGTCACACCCTGACCCGCAACGGATATGGAGTCGGGGCATGATTAGGTTTTCATCAAAGCTCATGACATTTACTATAATAAAGTTTCATATTTATTATTCCAAATTAAAAGAGAAAATTCCAACAAACACATAAACCATACAAGCGCCAAAAGTTCTAAACATGACATTCAAGTAAAGCATTATTTATCTTCTAAGGCCCAATCCTATGTGTTCCTTGCTTCAACCTGTTCACATGTATCATTTGTAAAAATAGAAATTTGGGTCAACAAAAGTTGGTGAGTGAATTCCGTTTAAACATTTGAAAGAAATGATATGTTGATTTATTTAATAAAAATGTGCATAAACCAAATATGAGCAACGTATATGTAAACTATCCACAAACTACATAAACATCTAGCAATGTACACATGAGTATGATAAATGATGATCTGTGAGATCAAGGTTCAATCAAACGGAGCCGATCTAGTTAGGCAACGCGATGCTCTACCCGTATACAACAGGGAACTGATGGGCCTAATCTGAAAGCTTAACTGAAATGAGAAAATAACCACAAATAACAATAACCAAATAGCACATCACATTAGTTCATATAATGGTAATATCACTATTGTGTTGAATATATAATATAAATAAATGACACATGATACACCCCAAAACATGAATAAAAAGGGGAAGTTTGTAAGAATTCACTCACAGTGGGTGCGTTCTTGATTTGATAACGAGCGCGCATGATTTAAAGATTCCAATCCACAAGAATACTAACCTAAATTGTGACAAATGGCAAATAACCGGTAATTCCGTACAATTTAATCACTAATTTCATGTTATAATCTCATGCATAGTTATCGTAATTTAATTGCAAAACTGAGTCGTACGTCATTATGGCAAGTAAATCTGATCATAACATATACTGGTTTCCATTGCGACGTGAAACAAAAAAAACAATGTCCTAAAAGTGTTGGTAGAATGTGCTGGACGCACTAAATGCGGTGACATTAACTGTGTCGGTAAACCCGCTAAAACGAATCAGGACAAGGAATAACGGCATGTTAATGCCATACCTGAGTCCATATACAAATGAGAACCCATATTTGAGAACAAATATTACAATAATACATAAATTTCCAGCACAACGCCTAAATTGCAAAATTGTCCGTTTCGACCAAAAAGGCGACAAATGTCAGTTTGTCCGCAACACTAATTCAGTGAATTCCGGATGTAAGAATAAGAATAAAACAATGCTAAACATCCTAAAATAATGTGAGAATAGCAAAAATGCACAAAAGACATCGTTTCCGGTCATTCGTCAAACAGTGCACAATTCGACCGAAAAGCGGTCGATTGTCGAAATGACGAATATTTTAGTGGCCGATAGCCTCATCCGGGCATCCACTGAACTAGTTAAGCATTATTTGGAACCAGAATCCATTAAACTAATATTAGGTCACGGAAACACAACTTTCGGAAAAGTTCGACGACGGCACATAAAAGTGCCGATGTCGATCGAACGGTCGAACGATCGAACGGTCGAACGATCGAACGGTTCGAACGATCGAACGGTCGAACGAAAGACAAATCGGCCATCCTAACTCATCGTATATTCGTCTAGCGAACTAGTCATGCATATTTTTGGATCGGAAATGCATTAATTAGACACCATATTAGTTGTGGTAGTCGAAAACAAAGGCTTCCGGTACTAAAAAAATAGTTCCGTTTATTAGCGAATATTACGACGATGAGCGATCTAACGACATATCCGTCATCCGAAACTTGTTTTGGAGAATCATATGGATTAAATGCCATGTAAATACACACTAAACTCAAGTCTTATGTTTATGATACAAGATCAACCCCTAATCACCATACTTAAACTAATTACCTACATATTTAATAAAAAAAACACATGTTATAATAAATATTTACACTTAACCCCCCCTCAAGTGGGTCCCACCCCACATGATTTTGTTGAAAAATGGAGATCATAAGTATGGTGTTTAAGATCTTGATGGAAGCCTTGAAAGATTGGAAATATATATATCATGTTTTCACTTAATAAATATCATTTCTTCATCCAACAATTTGCAACATTTTCTTTCCTTTTCTTCCCCTACCTCACAGCTCAAACACCTCCACCATATACCACCATTTAGCCACCACAATCTACCACTTTTTACACCATTTGAAGCTTAAACAAGACCCCTAAAGAAGCTAGCATGGATGGAGATCATTAGGGATTCTTAAGGAGCTTCATTTTCCTCTAAATCTTCAAGATACTTGTGCACCCTTTGTAAGCTAAACTCCTCCATAATTTAGCTTATGTTTATGTTTAAATTATTAGTGTACAAGTTGATCATCTTGAAAATCAAGAAAAGATAAATCATAAACCCTAACTCACAACATAATAATAACCATAAATATTGTTTATTTTGTGTTGATTATATGTTTATATGATTGTTAGTTAGCATGTCGAAGTTATTTATGATAAAAGTATGATATAAAAGTTGGATGATCTTGTGTGATTTAGTGTAAAAACGAAGATTTAAACATGATAAGGTTTAAATCTAAACAAGATCATCAAGTACATCATCCATGAAAAATACAACAACTTAAAAATAATTTTTATATATATGGATGATTTTATGAGAAGTAAACATTTATATTTAAGTTGTAATCACCTTAAAAATGTGTGGTAATCAAGGGGTTAAATGCATGAACTAATTTAACAACATGCTAAAGTATTGTTTTGAAAAGGCTAATAAACATTAAAAACCCTCTTGATTTACTAGGATTTTTAACAACAAAAGTCATGGATGATGATATGTAGATTATGTAAAACAAATATTAGATGGTTTGTTGATGATGATTATGAGTTTAAACAGGTTTTAACTACGTTTTTGAAACATGGAAAATGCCATAGTTTAGGGGAAACTATGACAAATTTTCTAAAAATCTAATCGTGCTTAAAGCAGGATTAGTGGGGTGATTAGTGGGACTAAACGTGATTAGTAACCTAAATCGTCATTAAGTGGACTCTAAGGACAAGGGTTATCCTTAATAACCAAGTGTTTAAACAAAGTTGTAAATATATATTTATAAGTAAAAATAGATATTTTTACAAATATATATTTCTACTTGGAAAATAATACAAGTATTTGTATGCAAATTTGTTACTAATAAATGGTATGTATACATGTATGTATTGTATGTGTATGTATTAGAAACTTAGGGTATTCACAATAAAATACCCAATCTTATACAAAATACGAACACTTGAAACAACACACCAAGTATTGGTAGAATAATAAATTATATTCTCACAATGCGTCGTAACAACAAATCGGACAATCAAAGCAATGCGAACAATAGGCGAACATTCAAGATGACATCGATCGCGTCGACAACCAACAGATGAATCGCCGGCACGAAAGGTCGTCACAACAATGGGCGATTCTCGACGAAAATGAACATACAGCGGACGACGAGTCTAAATATATATTTAGACGTTTAACATACGTATATATATACTATATACGTATACGTATATCGTATATATATATTACATATAGTATACGATATCTATATTATATATATATATATATATATATGTTATCGAAACGAAAAATCCAGAAACTTAAGTATACAAAAAGTTAGAAAAAAAATTATAAGTAAATACTTATAATAAAAATGGGCTTATAAGTATATACATTTGAGCTAGGCCCAAATTCTGAAAATCATATGTTAGGCCCAAATTCCATAAGTATTCATGGATAGTGGCCCAAAAACAAATAAAAGCACAAAGATATAAAAAGACATGGGCTAGGCCCAAAGACAAAAAGACATGGGCTAGGCCCAAGATAAAAAGACATGGGCTAGGCCCAATGATAAAAAGACATGGGCTAGGCCCAATGACAAAAAGACATGGGCTAGGTCCAATGACAAAAAGACATGGGCTAGGCCCAAAGAAAAAACTACACGGGCTAGGCCCGGTGACAAGAAAACATGGGCTAGGCCCAAAGACACAAAATTACATGGGCTAGGCCTGGTGACAAGAAAATATGGGCTAGGCCCAAAGACATAAATTCCATGGGCTAGGACTGATGACAAGAAAACATGGGCTAGGCCCAATGACATGTGAAGGGCAAGGCCTAGTACACACATTGTTTGAAAACAATAATATATATATATATTATATATATTATATATTCAACAAATATATATAACAATATTCATCGAACAAACGAACTACCAACACTAAGATCGCATTACAAGTTGTTCAATCATAAAAGTAAATAAATAACAAGAATTCAAGATCAACAACAAGTACAAGGTCCATTGAGACCTAGGTGTCAATGAAAACAATACGCATGTAGGTTACATACGTTGCGGACACCGAAAGTTAAACAGTACCACTTAAAGGAATGCAAAAACTGTGAGTTCATGTCCCTCTTTCACTTATTTAAGTTTTGTTTTAAACTATTGAGGGGAAATACATGTCATGTCAAAACAGTATTTTAGCTATGAGTTAGCAGATAACAGATCACTGTGCGTAAGTAGGAAAGAACAGTAGTAACCATTAATCACTTAGTGACCAAGGTGCAAAAGAGGTAGATCTATTGAGTTTGAGACCCACTCCACTCCTGGTTGGTATACCCATTGGAGTGCTTTTGTGATCCCAACATGTCAAAGAAGTCTCGATTTGGTTACTTACTTATGGCACAAGTATGTCAGGGTGCTCGCTACACACTGATATATCCTTAATTAACTCATTGATGCTAATAACATACTTGGATTACAATACAAGTTTTCAAGGATGACATTTTGATACGAAAACATCAAACTAAATGAACTCGCCAACTTTATGTTGACTTTTTAAAATTACATGTGTTTCAGGACGCAGGACTTGAGCTGGTGATGGGATCCGGATATGGGATTTGGCAAGACAACCATGTACTATCTTTTGGAGGGTTTGTCTTTTATATCCCAACCTCGTTTGGGTATATAGTGGTCAAAGCCTCAGCATGACTTTGTGATAAAAACAATATCTTATTTTGGAACATGTGTTTTAAACTATGTTTGTAATGGAAATCTGATACGGATAACAATGTGGCTTCACTTTTGAAGGATGTAAATGTATAATGAAACTTAGAAATGGCATGACATCGTTGTTGTTAATACTATTTACTAAATTGGATGCAATGATTACCTAATAGTCACACACTTGCGCTTCCGCTACGACCAGGGTGTGACAGGTTGGTATCAGAGCTCCGATTGTAGTGAACCGGGGAAAAACTTTTTATTAAAAGTTTGGTCTACAATCACCAGGGACTCACACATGAAAACAAAGTTTAAACATGATAGAAATGTTTTGAAATTATAACAAGATAACAAAATGGTTTTCATTGTGTCACGATAACACAAGGATCTATCACACGAGCTCAACTATAAGAAATGAGCAGGATCAATACATGGTTAGTCTATGAGAAATAGACACATTACATTATAAGACTATGTGTCGTGGACACATTACAAAAGATAGAAATCCTGACTAGATAGGATTTTATTTGATTATATATATATAATTTATTTATAAATGTGTTGTACAGAATATTTGCCAAGAACAAAGTACCTTTGACTATAGATATTATTGTTATCCGTGACTCGCATAATCAGAATATCGACCTTGCGTCTATTGCGAAACTTATGGCGAACGTAGTCCTAAGTGAGACCTTAGGATCGATTCCACAAAAGGTAGTTGCTTTTCCCGCAGATGCGGAGATGCCTGGCTTCAGGAGTGACGAAGAGGCGGAGGTGGTAGCCTTGGACGACAACTCTATTAGCGAGACGAAGTCCCTTTGACCCATATTAATCATGAATGATGACACTCTTGTCCCGACAAGGAAGGTGAAGTACTTTTCTTGAAGGTGCCCCTCCGGTTGCTTTTGTTTCTAATTCTCTCTATTTCTAAATTTGTCCAACGACGTGTCCTTTTGCGAGTAATGTCAACGGACGATAACACATGGACCATCATGAAGGTCTCTTCTATGTTGAAGGTATGTAGACAATAGCATCCTCTCTTTGACTGATCGTCGTCTTTGAACGGCAGAACACTAGGGTGACCATGCAAGGCAATTTATTATTACGGGGGCCCACGTAATAATAACTTGTAGTGGATGAGAATTCTGGTGGGCTATGCGGGTCAAGCTAATGATCACTACCCATTCGAAATTGTTAAGTTGTTCGAGTTTCTATCTAATGGGACACTAACTAGAGTGATTGCTACAACACCCTACGATACAGAAACACCACACGTATTTGTTCGCATCTAACATTAGATCTATATCGAGTCAATTGAGACTAGTCATCTAAACAAACAAAAAAATTGGTTGGCCACCTAAGGAGGATATTTCCTCAAAGATCTAGAATCCTTGTACATGGGTTGGTTCCATGGTGTCTATGGTACCTCCTCTTATTTATTGGAAAAACATTACACTAAATACCGTCGTTTGACATTTGTCTTATTCCAAGGGATGGTATGGCACGAGCCATGCTTTAACACCCTCATTGCCTTATATCCGATGTATATGGAATTATGACAATCTAGCTGGAGCTCAAGGGATATCAGGTAATCGTCACACGGGTTGGTGTGGTGAAGGATTTTCTTTTTTTCCTACTTTGGACGATCAAGGTCCATGAAGTATGGAATACATACTATAGGGTTGGAGATGACCGTTTGGTTTCTCCTCCTTAACGAGTTATTTTCTTTCCACCTAGACATATGGCTGATGCACGCAAGAGGTACTACGAATTTTGGATTGTTGTTGTTCACATTATCATTGTTTTAAACATGTATGACCAATGCAATCTTGAGGTTCCCATGACGGATGGCATCCTTTATTCTTAGGTGCATGGTAGACTATATTTATTCAAATATATGTCTAGCTTCTTTGAATCTTGGGTATTAAGAAGAAACATGGCGCCAAAAGGAAGGCCTACACCCAAAAAGGATTAGTTAATCCATGACTTAATAGGTAAGCCAAACTAGAGTTCTTATGGAAGGACATACGGTTGTGAAAATCACACGACACGATGGTAACTTAGTCGACACTAGTGACAAAACTGGTGGCACCAGTAGTTCAAATGGTTTGGATCCCAAAGATTGGGAACGAGTGGCAGTGCTACACCTGAAGATGCGATCAAACAAGGTTTTAAATTCTAAGGCTTTTCTGGAATGTAAGCCGTGAGACCTCACTAGTGCGAGAGGTGCGGTAGGTTATGTCCGCAAAATAAAGACAACGAAGTCGGTTAGCAGTGCGAGTACATGCACTCCTTAGAAAACGATTAGGTAAACAAAGAGTCTCCTGCTGAATGCAGAATTAACTTGGTGAAATCCTCAAGTAGAAACTTTGAGGAGTGATACTACGAAGAGGTCATCATGGGGAGAACTCAGATTCTTATGCGAGAAGAGTATTGCTCGCTGATTGGAATTCCAAAGGTAGAAACGGGATCCTAGAACTCGATCATGATTGCAGCCAACGTTGTTGGTTACACTCGACGCTTTCACGATCTCTTAAGGGTGGTTCCATACTGGGGAACACCTGATATCAAACGCATTGAGCGCTACATTTGGGGTTTAGCCTCTAAGAATCAAAACATGACCACATCATCCCACCCTACCTTCATCACCCAAACAGTAACTCTCGCAGTTAGTCTCACCAAGGATGCAGTGAGAATGGGAAATTATCAAGGAAATTCATGTGAAATCTACTTGCAACGGGAAGCGAAAGGCAACTCCCGTGATGATAGAAACGAAGGCAATTGCCGCCATGACTGATGCTAGCACCAAGAAATATGTTGATAACTTACTGAAATCCTCAATGTGATAAGTGAAAATTTCCTCATGAGGGCACTTGCAAAAGTGCCAAGAGTAGAAGTGGGGTGAATCAAGACACAAAACAGAAATCAATAAGTTAATAAGACTCAACCAAGAACAAGAATGTTAAGTGTGGCATGAAGGCCACTTCAAGCATGAACGTCTCAAGAATAAATCAGGCAAGTGAATTAAAATGTGGGTGAGCAGAAACTATGGATACCACACAAGATCCTGATGTCGTCATGCATACATTCTACTCTACTTTCTTATGTGTCAATTCTTTTAACATCAACGCCGAGCTTAGCTAGTCTCTCTAGATGTTAAGCTTATACACAAATTAGAGTCTTGCAAGTTAGACTCGTTATCAAGTTAGCTAATGGGGAATTAGCGTTAGTTGATACAAATCCAATGATATATTATGTCAATTTTTTTTCCTAAAAATCATACGATTCTAACCATCCAATCGGTTTGTAAAATTGTTTATGGATAACTTCCCACTTTTTTTACTTCAACTTGGAACAGTACCCAATTCAAACAATAATCCGAGATGGTAATCCTAATCGCTATCCGAGAGGGTGATCCGAGATGGGAATCCGTCGGAAATGAGGTATCCGACACGTAAATCAGAATAGTAATCCGAGATGGTCCGAAAGCAATACCAAAGATCCAAGATACACTGTTTTGATCTCTGAGTCATGGGGAATCATTAAAAGGTCACTAACACGTTTCCTATCAACCAACATCTCGCATCCATCTTGTTAGATACATGTGCCAATTCTAGTTCATCTTCATAGAATTCAAAATATACCTGACCTAGATACAAGTAAGATAGACGTTCCCTCATTCTATAGAATTTGCCAATGGTAAATTTGTCAATGCCAGGAGAAGTTATAAAAGGATGCACTTTGGAACTGGGAGAACGAGAATTTCATATCGATCTTTTACCCATTTATCTGGGTTGTTACGACGTAGCTTTTGGATATACTTGTTAACGTCTAACCAAGCAGAAGTAGGTTATCCTGAGAAAACTATTCGCATCCCCCTGCCAGACGAAGAAACACTGGTAGTACACGGAGAAAAGCACAAGACGCCCTTATAAATCATTAATTACATGAAGGCCATAAGTGCCTACAGAAAGGTTGCATAGCCTTTCTAACTCATGTAGCCGATAAGAAACTGAGGAGCCAAAATTGGAGGAAAAAAATCATTGTGAAGGAATTCCCTCGAAGTCTTTCCATCAGACTTGTTTTGATTACCTCCGCAACGACACGCCAACTTTCGCATTGATTTGGTGCCGGGAGCAGCACCAGTAGCGAAGCCTCCATACCGATTAGCTCCATCATAAATGCAAAGACTATCTACATGACTTCAAAAGTTGTTAGAAAAAGGATTCATAAGACCGAATTCCTCGCCATGGGGAGCTTCGGTGCCTTTTTGTCACACCCTGGTCGTAGCGGAAGCGCAAGTGTGTGACTATTAGGTAATCCTTGCATCCAATATAGTAAACATTATAAATTAACAACGATGCATGTCATTCATAAGTTTCGTTATACATTTACATCCATCAAAAGTGAAGTCACATTGTTATCAGTATCCGATTTCCATTACAAACATAGTTAAAAGACATTGTTCCAAAATAAGATAGTATTTTCATCACAGTTTCATGTTGAGGCTTTGACCCCTATATACCCAGACGAAGTTGGGATATAAAGAGCAAACCCTCCAAAAGTAATACATCGTTGTCTTGAAAATCCCACACCCAGATCCCATCACCAGCTCAAGTCATGCGTCCTAAACACATGTAATTTTAGAAAGTTAACATAAAGTTGCGAGTTCATGTAGTTTAATGTTTTCGTATCCAAATGTCATCTTTGTAAACTTGTATTGAAATCCAAGTATGTTATTAGCATCAATGAGTTAATTTAGGATCTATCAGTGTGTCGCGAGCACCCTGACATACTAGTGCCATAAGTAAGTAACCAAACCGAGGCTTCTTTGACATGTTGGGATCACAAAAGCACTCCAATGGGTATACCAACCAGGAGTGGAGCGGGTCTCAAGCTCAATAGATCTACCTCTTTTGCACCTTGGTCACTAAGTGATTAATGGTTTACTACTGTTCTTTCCTACTTATGCACAGTGATCTATTATCTGCTAACTCATAGCTAACATACTGTTTTGACATGACATGGTATTTCCCCTCAATAGTTTAAAACAAAACAAAAAATAAGTGAAAGGAGGGACATGAACTCATAGTTTTTGCGTTCCGTTTAAGTTGTACTACTTATCGATCGGTGCCGTACGTATGTAACCTACATGCGTATTAGTTTCATTAGACACCCAGGTCTCAATGGACCTTGTACTCGTTGTTCATCTTGAATTCTTGTAATTTATTTACTTGTTATGATTGAACAACTTATAATGTGATCTTAGTATTGGTAGTTCGTTTGTTCGATGAATATTGATATATATATTTCTTAAAATATATACATATATGTTATTGTTTTTCAAACAATGTGTGAACTGGGCCTTGCCTTTCCCATGTCATTGGGCCTAACCCATGTTTTCTTGTCACCGGGCCTAGCCCATGTAATTTTAACTTTGGGCCTAGCCCATGTCTTTTTGTCATTGGGCCTAGCCTATGTCTTTTTGTCTTTGGCCTAGCCCATGTCTTTGTCTTTGGGCCTAGCCCGTGTCTTTTTACATCCTTGGGCCTAGCCCATGTATTTTTGTATCCTTGGGCCTAGCCCATGTATTTTTATATTCTTGGGCCTAGCCCATGTATTTTTGTATAGTTTTGGGCCTTTATCAAGCTTTGGGCCACCTCCATAACATTATTGAATTTGGGCCTTAACACATTATTTTCACAATTTTGGGCCTAGCCCAAATGTATATATATGTAAGCCCATTTTTATTATAAGTGTTTACTTATAATTTTATTAACTTTTTATATACTTACTTTTTGGATTTTTCACTTAGATAATATATAAATATGTTGATCGTCTAAATATAAATTTAGACTCACTGTCGGCGTTGTTTATTACATGTTTGTTTTCGTCGTTCGTGGTCGTCGACGTGAAAGTGTAATCTTGATTGTCCGCCTATTGTTTTCATTTGTTTTAATTGTCCGATTTGTTGTTTCGACGCTTAACAAAATATATTTGTCATGTTACCAATACTTGATATGTTATTTCAAGTGTTTGTATTTTGTATATGGTGGGGTATTTTTATTGTGAATACCCAAAGTTTCTAATACATACATACACAATACACACATGTATACACATTATTTATTAGCCACAAGTATTTATACAAACTCTTGTATTATTTTCCATATAAGAATATATATATATATATATATATATTTGTAAAAGCATTTATTTTTCTTATAAATATATATTTGTGACTTTATTTAAATACTTAGTTGTTTAAGGATAACCCTTGTCATTAAAGTCCACTTAATGACGTTTTAACTTACTAATCACGCTTAGTCCCACTAATCACCCCACTAATCATGCTTTAATCGCGATTAAGTTTTTAGAAAATTTCGCCATAGTTTCCCCTAAACTATGGCGTTTTTCACGTTTTAAAAACGTATTTAAAACCTGTTTAAACTCCTAATCATCATCAACAAATCATCTAATATTTATTTAGCATAATTTACATATCATCATCCATTACTTTTGTTGTTAAAAACACTAGTAAGTCAAGGGGGTTTTTAGTGTTTATTATTCTTTTCAAAACAATACTTTAGTAGGTTATGTAAATAAGTTCATGCATGTAACTCTTTGATTACTACACATTTTTGATGTGATTACAACTTAAATACATATGTTTATTTCTTATAAAAATCATTCTTTTGTATAAAAATTATATTTAAGTTGTAATATTTTACATGGATGATGTAAGTGATGATCTTGGTTAGATTTAAACCTTACCATGTTTAAATCCTTATTTTTATACTAAATCATACAAGATCATCTTACTTTTATCTCATAATATCAACATAAACAACTTCAATATACATTCTAACAATCATATAAGCATGTAATCAACACAAAATAATCAATATTTATTGTTAATATTATGTTGTATTTTAGGGTTTTTGATGTATCTTTTCTTGATTTTCAAATGATCAACTTCACTAATAATCTAAGCATGAAAATAAGTTAGATTATGGAGAAGATTAGCTCACAATGGGTGCACAAGATTCTTGAAGATTATGGAAGAAAATAAGCTCCTTAGAAGACCCTAATGAACTCCATCCATGCAAGCTCCTTTAGAGGTCTTGATCAAGCTTTAAAGTGTGTAGAATGTGGTGTTTAATGGTGGCACAATGGTGGCTTAGGGTGGGGGTGCTGTAGCCGTGAAAAAGAGGGGAAAAGGAAGGGAAAGTTTGCAATTTTTTTTGGTCTTGAAATGATAAGAACACATGAGAAATCCTTATATAAAAATCATGCTATCTTATCAAGATCATTACACATCTAAACACAATACTTCCAATCTCAAAATTTCAACAAAATCAAGTGGGTGGGACCCACTTTATGACCGTGTAAATGAGGGGGGTAAAGTGTAAATTATTTTTTTACCACATGTTGAAAATAAAGATATTTTGGTGTTTAAGTTAATTATGGTGATTAGGGTTAATCTTCTAGCATCTTAAGCATAAGGCTTGTGTTTAAGGTGTAATTACATGGCATTTAATCCATATGATCCTCCAAAATAAGTTTCGGATGACGGATATGTCGCTAGATCGTTCATCATCGAAGTATTCGCTAATAAACGGAACTATATATTTATTACCGGAAGTGTTTGATCTCGATTACCACACCTAATATGGTATCAAATTAGTGCATTTTCCGGTCCAAAAATATTCACGACTAGTTCGCTAGATGAATACATGATGAATTAGGGTTGCCGATATGTCTTTCGTTCGACCGTTCGATCGATATCGGCACTTTTATGATCCGCCGTCGAACTTTTCCGAAAGTTGTGTTTCCGTGTTCTCATGTTAGTTGAATAGATTCTGAGTCCCAAATAATGCTTAACTAGTTCACTAGACGCTCGGATGAGGCTATCGGCCACTAAAATATTCGTCGTTTCGACGATCGGCCGCTTTCCGGTCGAATTGTGCACTGTTTGCCGAATGACCGGAAACGACGTGTTATGTGCATTTTTGCTATTCTCACATTATTTTAGGATGTTTAGCATTGTTTTATTCTTATCTTGGCATCTGGAATCCTCCGAATTAGTCTTGCGGACAAATTGTCATTTGTCGCCTTTTTGGTCGAAACAGAAAATTTTGAAATTTAGGCGTTATGCCGGAAAGTTATGTATTATTGTAATAGTTGTTCTCAAATATGTATTTTCATTTGTATATGGACTCAGGTATGGCATTATCATGCCGTTACTTCTTGTTCGGATTCGTTTCAGCAGGTTTTCCGACACGGTAAATGTCACCGCATTTAGTGCATTCAGCACTTTCTACCAACACTTTTAGGGCATTGTTTTGGTCTGTTTCTCGTCGTAACGGAAATCAGTATATGTTATGATTAGATTTACTTGCCCTAATCACGTACGACTCAGTTTTAATTTAAATTACGATAATCATGCATGAGATTATAATATGAAATTAGTGATTACATTGTACGGAATTTCCAGTTATTTGCCAGTTGTCACATACTCCCCCTGTTAAAAAGAATTTCGTCCCGAAATTCAGCTTGAGGTATCCACTGAAGGAGTCTTCTCGAACAGGTGGGGGTATTTTGACTTGATTTGATCTTCACGCTCCCACGTATACTTGGGACCGTGACGCGAGTTCCAACGTACCTTCACCAGTTTAATTTGGCTTCTTCTTGTCTTTTGGACCTTCCAGTCCATGACTTCAACTGGTTCTTTGGTGAATTGTAATTTGTCATCAACATGAATTTCATCTGCTGGAATGATAATAGTGTTGGACTTTTCTTTAGATTAGACACATGAAAGGTGTCATGTACATTATTGAGTTCCTCTGGCAGTTTTAGCTTGTAAGCCCCAGTACCAATCTTTGCCAGAATTTCGAAAGGTCCAATATATCTTGGGTTGAGCTTTCCGCGCTTCCCGAACCTAGCTACGCCTTTCCAAGGTGAGACTTTTAACAATACTTTGTCTCCCACCTCGAAGGATAATGGTTTGCGTCTGCGATCCGCGTAGCTCTTTTGTCTATCTTGGGCTGCTTTAATGCGCTCACATATCTTAAATATCTTGTCTGTGGTCTCTTGCACTAGTTCGGGACCAATGCGTTGTCTGTCACCGACTTCCGCCCAACATAGCGGTGATCGGCAATTTCGTCCATATAGTGCTTCGAATGGCGCGGCCTTGATACTGGTGTGATAGTTCTTATTGTAAGAAAACTCTACCAATGGTAAATGAGTATCCCAGTTTCCGCCTAAATCCATCACACAGGCCCGAAGCATGTCTTCTAATGTTTGAATGGTTCGCTCGCTCGCTCTGACCATCGGTCTGCGGGTAAAAGGCTGTGCTTAAATCCAAGCGAGAACCAAATGAATTTTGAAATGATTGCCAGATACGCGATACAAAGCGACCATCTCTATCAGAGATTATCGAGATTGGCACACCATGACGTGCCACAATCTCCTTCAGGTACAGTTTCGCTAGTTTCTCTGTACTGTCTTTCTCACGAATGGGTAGGAAGTGAACTGACTTGGTTAACCGATCAATGATAACCCAAATCATGTCATGACCTCGAGAGGTCCGTGGTAACTTTGTAATGAAATCCATTGATATATGTTCCCACTTCCAAACCGGGATCTTTGGTTGTTGTAATAACCCAGATGGCTTTTGGTATTCGGCCTTGACCTTTGCACAAGTTAGGCATTTCCCAACATAGGTCGCAACATCTCCCTTGGGATTAGGCCACCAATAATATTATCTCAGATCCTGGTACATTTTGTCCGATCCTGGGTGTATCGAATACTTGGACTTGTGTGCTTCATCCAGCACCAAGTCTCGCAACTCGCCATAATAGTGAATCCAAATCCTTCCCATGAAATATAGAGTTCCATCCTTGTTTGGTTCCAATTGCTTTTCCATTCCCTTTAATGATTCAGCTGGAATTTTTTCTGGTTTCAACGCTTCTTGTTGTGCTTCACGCACTCGAGTTGTGAAGTTCGTCTGGATTGTCATCTCCAACGCTCGCACCCATAATGTTTTAACTTGTTCCTTTCTACTCAAGGCATCTGCTACGACATTTTCTTTGCCTGGGTGATGCTTGATCTCACAATCATAATCATTCAACAGTTCCACCCAACGTTGTTGGCGCATATTCAGTTCCGTCTGATTGAATATATGTTGAAGACTTTTATGGTCTGTGAATATGGTACACTTAGTGCCATATAGATAATGACGCCAGATCTTTAAAGAAAATACCACGTCACCTAGCTCCAAGTCATGCGTAGTATAATTTATTTCATGAACTTTCAATTGTCGAGACGCGTACGTGATGACTTTTTTCACATTGCATTAACACGCAACCCAAACCTTGATGTGATGCATCACAGTACACCACAAAGTCATCGGTACCGTCCGGGAGGGATAGTATTGGTGCCTTGCATAGCTTTTCTTTCAATACTTGGAACGCCGATTCTTGCTTCTCTCCCAATCAAACTTTCTATCCTTCTGGGTTAGCGAGGTTAGCGGTTGTGCAACCTTGGAGAAGTTTTCAATAAATCTCCTGTAATATCCCGCTAATCCTAGGAATTGGCGTATTTCTGTGGGAGTTCTTGGCGTGGTCCAATTCTTTATTGCCTCGATCTTCGAAGGGTCGACATGGATTCCGTTCTCGTTCACCACATGGCCAAGAAATTGCACCTCGCGAATCCAAAATTCACATTTTGAGAACTTGACGTATAACTGTTCTTTCTTTAGCAACTCCAAAATAGTTCTCAGGTGTTGTTTGTGCTCTTTCTTGGTGCGTGAGTATATCAGAATATCATCTATGAAGACGATCACGAACTTGTCAAGGTATGGCTTACAACCGGTTCATCAAATCCATGAATACTGCAGGGGCATTTGTTAGGCCAAAGGGCATAACAAGGAACTCATAATGACTGTAACGAGTCCGAAAAGCCGTCTTAGGAATGCTTTCCTCTTGGATTCTCAATTGATGATATCCGGGTCTTAAATCAATCTTCGAATAAAACTCGATCCCTGTAACTGATCGAACAGATCATCGATCCATGGTAATGGGTACCGGTTCTTGATAGTTAACTTGTTTAACTCTCGGTAGTCGATGCACATGCAAAATGTTCCGTCCTTTTTCTTCACGAATAGCACCGGAGCTCCCAAGGCGAGAAACTCGGCCTTATGAAACCTTTGTCGAGCAACTCTTGCAGCTGCATGGATAGTTCTTGAATTTTTGATGGCGCTAGACGATATGGAGCTTTTGCTACATGTGAAGCTCCTGGCACTAAGTCGATACGGAATTCAACTTGTCGCTGTGGGGGTAGTCCCGACAAGTCTTTTGGAAAGACCTCGGGGTATTCCCTCACTACTGGTATGTCCTCAATCTTGTGTTCCTCTGCCTTCTTATCCACTACGTGGGCAAGAAAAGCGATGCATCCTTTCCTTAAGCATTTATGTGCCTTTATGCAGTTTATGATTCGAAGAGGTGTGTCATGCTTCTCCCGTGAATCAACAAATGTTCTCTGTTGGGTAAGGGGATGTGAATGATCTTCTCATGACATATAACCTCGGCTCGATTATTGGATAGCCAATCCATTCCAATGACAACATCAAAACTACCCAGTTGGACTGGTAATAGATGTATATCAAACTTTCGTTCACCCAACTCTAACGTACATTTCTTTATTAGTTCTTTCAACTCTACTAATATTCCGTTAGCTAGCTCAATCGAGTAGGGAACATCTAGTTTATTTGAATTTACCCCAAGCATATCTCTAAACTCTTCTGAAATAAAACTGAAATCTCCCCGGGTATCAAAAAGAATAGATGCAAAGTGATCATTGATAAGAAACGTACCGGTGACCACATTTGGATCCTGACGAGCATCCTTAGCTCCAATTACAACGCTCTTCCCTGTGCTTGATTTGCTTTAGGATAGTCTTTCTTGAAATGTCCCTTGTCTCCGCAACCGTAGCAAACTTGATCTCCATGTTGGCTCGGCACACATCGGTGCGATGTCCAATTTTTCCGCATTTTCCACACTTGGGGCCTCGACGTTCCCCATGGTGGTGGAAAGGACATTTGGGACATTTGGGGCGTCCCCGGTATAAGCTTTCTTAACCACAGTGTTCGTGGTTGTGGTAACATATGCTTTTGTTTCCTTAACTTCCCTCGCGGCTTGTCTCTTGTTGTTGTTGTAGTTACCACGAGAACCTTTCTTGAAATGAGAAAATTTTCGATTGTTGGAATAAGTGGTCTCCTCAGTAGGTCCTTTCTTGTTTCCACCATTATTAGGCAACCTTCCCTGGCGCACGCCTCTTTGGTCAGACTGACAGCTAGCTCAATAGCTTCCCCAATCTCTGTTGGTTTCGAAGAGGTAACCAAACTCAGAATTTTGGGGGCAAGTCCCAAAATGTACCTCTCAATACGTTTAAATTCCGGTTCCACTAGATACGGCACCACTCGGGATAAATCATGGAATCGCTGTGTATACCCTGAAACGTCCGAACCGACCATTTTTAGATTCCATAATTCTATCTCCAACTTTTGAATTTCCGATCTGGAACAATATTTCTTCTTCAGCATCTCTTTTAGTTCCTCCCAGGTCAAGGCATATGCAGCATCATCGCCCTTGGTTTGGACCTGAAGGTTCCACCATGATAGAGCTCCATCCACAAAGAGTCCGATAACATAGGTGACTCTTAATTCAGCCGGCCACTTACTCATTCGGGTGACTGAGTCTGTCTTCTCCATCCAACGTATGAAGGCTACAGCGCCTCCGGTACCATCGAAGTTCAGAGGTTTACAGTCAAGAAATTGCTTATATGTGCAACCTGAAATCGTTGGATACACCATTTAAGCATGAGTAAGTAGCACGAATAAGATGGATGAGAGTGTACCGAGGGTTTATGAGAAACCGTGTGTTACCAGTGGGAGGATTTACTCATGTTGAACCTCCTGTACCACCGCTATGTTCAGAGCGGTTTGCCTCGTATTGTGCAATAGCTTGTGAGATACGTTCGTTCAGCTCCTCTTATGTGGTGGGTAGGGGGTTGTTGTTTGAGCTTCTTCTAAGGGGCGGCATTGTCTTCTAACACAATATGTCACTCAATTAGTCGAATAATACTTTCATGTTATTATTACTATTTATTTGTTTATTTATTTATTATTATTTTTTATATATGCAACAGCGCATCGGTACATGATAAGTAAATAATGAATATATGCAAACGCCATACGCACACCATTTGTCATCATACACATAGCTCTCCACATCATAAAGTATAAATCATAACATCACCATGGTGCAATGCATCAATCATAAAATCACCACATCATGACTTAATCAACCATAACATAAAAGAAATACAATGTAACATAAAGAAAACACACTTTTATACAATGACAACTTTTTACAATTTGTTCGCGAAGAGCCAAAAAGGACTTAGGGGTACACAACCCTAGTCAATACAAGTTTTTACATTACAAAAGTACCATTTTATACTACATTGCTTCTTCACATCAATAAGTTATCTTCCAAAAGCTGGGATCTTCAGGGCTGAGTCTTCATGAGCCAAAACAACAAAAGTACAGCTGATCCCCAAAAGATATCTACAAACATGCTACTGGGGTAGAGGGGGTGGTGGAAATAGCGATCGTGGGAATATGCTGTGATTGTAGGCCATATCCTCCTCGAGGCTAGAAATGCGCCTAGTAGCATCTGTCTGAAACTGCTCTAGCTCTTGTACTCGTGCCTCGGACGGGCATGACGAGTGATGGAATGGGCAGTAAAAAGGAGGAGTCGGTGGTGGTGATAGAGGTAGTGGTGGTGGTGATAGAGGTAGTTGTGGTGGTGTCACTCTGGTAGTGGCATGAGCAGTACGCTGCGACTCTATCTCCCAAATCCTATGAAAGATCAGAGAGAGTTGTAGGTCATGTGAAGTCACCCTTTCCTCCATATGGATCGGAGGAAAGTGTGAGGGATGATAAGGGTCTGAAGGGCTCATGCCTGGTGGGGCTGTCGGGGTAAAGATACCTGCAGGAGGTGGTGTGGGTCGTGGATCATACACGGGTGGTACTCTATCAGAGAATGAAGGTCCTGGCATATGAGAAGGTCCGGCTGCAGATGGGTTGAAAACAGGGTGGTACGTGGACCTCTCAGAGAAGTAGGGTGGTGGCTGCTCGGGGCACGCGGAGTGCCATTCAGAGAGTAGTAATGGGCAGGTCCTATAAAATGAATGGGTCCAGAGGTCGGGACTCTGACAGGGAACGGACTGACGCGAGCCGGTGAGGGCACAAGGGGGTGAATACATGGATGCAGGGGTGCCTGGGACGTCGAATGAAGCATCGTCCGCCTCATGCTCACTTGGAGCAGCATCAGTAGATGACGAGATCTCCACGACTGGAATATCTGGGGGTGGAATCGTGAGTATAGCAATCTCGTCGAAGACCTCGCCATCTCCCAGGTCGTCCTCCATGTGCTCCACATGGAACACTGGTATCTCATCGTCGTCATCATCCAAATCAATCACGGGAGGAACCACAGCAAGGGGCACGGCCAGATGCATAATAGCGTGTTCACCCTCCGGGTGACCATACAATATGATGTCATGCGGTGGCTGAAGGACGCCAATACATCGTCTGCTGGAGGTGCATCTACCTCCATGGGATCGATCAATGCTAGTGGTTGGAAGTCCGATCGTCTCCATCTTCGGCTCCATCCCCAAAAGGTTGGGCCTCGAGAGCAGGATCATATCCATCATCGGATATATACTCCTCTGGGTCTTCCTCATAACTCGATGCAGAAGCCATAGTCCTGGCAAATAATCCGTACAATACATATATGTACATGTTAGTAATTTGTGATATATTTTAAATTAATCACCATTTCTCATGTAAAGCTTGTTCTCTTTTGTATTCCATGCAATCTTACTGTTTTGTGTCTATCCATCATTGACTAATTATGTATTAACTTCGCTCATTACTTATACTTGAGCTCGTGTGATAGATCCTTGTGTTATAGTGACACAATGAAAACCTTTTTGTTATTTTGTTTTAATTCCAAAACATTTCTATCATGTTTTAAACCTTTGTTTTCATGTGTGAGCCCCTGGTGATTGTAGACCAAACTTTATAAAAAGTTTTTCCCCGGTTCACTACAATCGGGGCTCTGATACCAGCCTGTCACACCCTGGTCGTAGCGGAAGCGCAAGTGTGTGACTATTAGGTAATCATTGCATCCAATATAGTAAACATTATAAATTAACAACGATGCATGCCATTCATAAGTTTCGTTATACATTTACATCCATCAAAAGTAAAGTCACATTATTATCAGTATCGGATTTCCATTACAAACATAGTTTAAAAGACATTGTTCCAAAATAAGATAGTGTTTTCATCACAGTTTCATGTTGAGGCTTTGACCCGTATATACCCAAACGAAGTTGGGATATAAAGAGCAAACCCTCCAAAAGTAATACATCGTTTTCTTGAAAATCCCACACCCAGATCCCATCACCAGCTCAAGTCTTACGTCCTGAAACACATGTAATTTTAGAAAGTCAACATAAAGTTGGCGAGTTCATGTAGTTTAATGTTTTCGTATCCAAATGTCATCTTTGAAAACCTGTATTGAAATCCAAGTATGTTATTAGCATCAATGCGTTAATTTAGGATCTATCAGTGTGTCGCGAGCACCCTGACATACTAGTGCCATAAGTAAGTAACCAAACCGAGACTGCTTTGACATGTTGGGATCACAAAAGCACTCCAATGGGTATACCAACCAGGAGTGGAGCGGGTCTCAAACTAAATAGATCTACCTCTTTTGCACCTTGGTCACTAATTGATTAATGGTTACTACTGTTCTTTCCTACTTATGCACAGTGATCTGTTATCTACTAACTCATAGCTAACATACTGTTTTGACATGACATGTATTTCCCCTCGATAGTTTAAAACAAAACTTAAAATTAGTGAAAGGAGGGACATGAACTCATAGTTTTTGCGTTCCGTTTAAGTTTTACTACTTATCGATCAGTGTCCGTACGTATGTAACCTACATGCGTATTAGTTTCATTAGACACCCAGGTCTCAATGGACCTTGTACTCGTTGTTCATCTTGAATTTTTGTTATTTATTTCCTTATTATGATTGAACAACTTATAATGTGATCCTAGTGTTGGTAGTTCGTTTGTTCGATGAATATTGATATATATATTTCTTAAAATATATGTATATGTTATTATTTTTCAAATAATGTGTGAACTGGGCCTTGCCCTTCCCCTGTCATTGGGCCTAGCCCATGTTTTCTTGTCACCGGACCTAGCCCATGTAATTTTGACTTTGGGCCTAGCCCATGTCTTTTTGTCATTGGGCCTAGCCCATGTCTTTTTGTCATTGGGCCTAGCCCATGTTTTTTTGTCGTTAGGCCTAGCCCATGTCTTTTTGTCTTTGGGCCTAGCCCATGTCTTTTTACATCCTTGGACCTAACCCATGTATTTTTGTATCCTTGGGCCTAGCCCATGTATTTTTATATTCTTGGGCCTAGCCCATGTATTTTTGTATTCTTGGGCCTAGCCCCTGCATTTTTGTATAGTTTTAGGCCTTTATTAATTTTTGGGCCACCTCCATTACATTATGGAATTTGGGCCTTAACACATTATTTTCACAATTTTGGGCCTAGCCCAAATGTATATATGTGTAAGCCCATTTTTATTATAAGTGTTTACTTATAATTTTATTAACTTTTTGTATACTTAACTTTCCGGATTTTTCACTTCGATAATATATAAACATGTTGATCGTCTACATATATATTTATACTTGCTGTCAGCGTTGTTTATTACATGTTTGTTTTCATCGAGAATCGTTCGTTGTCGTCGACGTGAAAGTGTAATCTTGATTGTCCGCCTATTGTTTTCATTTGTTTTAATCGTCCGATTTGTTGTGGAAAACGCCATAGTTTAGGGAAACTATGGCGAAATTTTCTAAATATATAATCGCGATTAAAGCATGATTAGTGGGGTGATTGGTGGGACTAAACGTGATTAGTAACCTAAATCGTCATTAAGTGGACTCTAAGGACAAGGGTTATCCCTAAATAACCAAGTGTTTAAACAAAGTTGTATATATATATTTATAAGTAAAAATAGATATTTTTACAAATATATATTTCTACTTGGAAAATAATACAAGTATTTGTATGCATATTTGTTACTAATAAATGGTATGTATACATGTGTGTATTGTATGTGCATGTATTAGAAACTTAGGGCATTCACAATAAAATACCCAATCTTATAAAAAATACAAACACTTGAAACAATACACCAAGTATTGGTAGCATAATAAATATATTCTCACAATGCGTCGAAACAACAAATCGGACAATCAAAGCAATGCGAACAATAGGCGAACATTCAAGATGACATCGTCGCGTCGACGACCAACGGGATATATATATATATATATATATATATATATATATATATATATATATATATATATATATATATATTATCGAAACGAAAAATCCGGAAAGTTAAGTATACAAAAAGTTAGAAAAAAAATTATAAGTAAATACTTATAATAAAAATGGGCTTATAAATATATACATTTGGGCTAGGCCCAAATTGTGAAAATCATATGTTAGGCCCAAATTCCATAAGTATTCATCAATGTGGCCAAAAAACAAATAAAAACCCAAAGATATAAAAAGACATGGGCTAGACCCAAAGACAAAAAGACATGGCTAGGCCCAAAGACAAAAAGACATGGGCTAGGCTCAATGATAAAAAGACATGGGATAGGCCCAATGATAAAAAGACATGGGCTAGGCCCAAAGACAAAATTACATGGGCTAGGCCCGGTGACAAGAAAACACGGGCGAGGCCCAAAGACACAAAATTACATGTGCTAGGCCTGGTGACAAGAAAACATAGGCTAGGCCCAAAGACATAAATTACATGGGCTAGGTCCGATGGCAAGAAAACATGGGCTAGGCCTAATGACATGTGAAGGGCAAGGCCCAGTACACACATTGTTTGAAAACAATAATATATATATATATAAGAAATATTTATAACAATATTCATCGAACAAACGAACTACCAACATTAAGATCACATTATAAGTTGTTCAATCATAACAAGTAAATAAATAACAAGAATTCATGATGAACAACGAGTACAAGGTCCGTTCAGATATATATATATATATATATATATATATATATAAGAAATATGTATAACAATATTCATCGAACAAACGAACTACCAACACTAAGATCACATTATAAGTTGTTCAATCATAACAAGTAAATGAATAACAAGAATTCAAGATGAACGAGTACAAGGCCATTAAGACCTAGGTGTCTAATGAAACCAATACGCATGTAGGTTACATACGTTGCGGACACCGAAAGTTAAACAGTACGACTTAAAGGAACACAAAAACTGCGAGTTCATGTCCCTCCTTTCACTTATTTTAAGTTTTGTTTTAAAGTATCGAGGGGAAATACATGTCATGTCAAAACGTATGTTAGCTATGAGTTAGCAGATAACAGATCACTGTGCGTAAGTAGGAAAGAACAGTAGTAACCATTAATCACTTAGCGACCAAGGTACAAAAGAGGTAGATTTATTGAGTTTGAGACCCACTCCACTCCTGGTTGGTATACCCATTGGAGTGGTTTTGTGATCCCAACATGTCAAAGAAGTCTCTGTTTGGTTACTTACTTATGGCACAAGTATGTCAGGGTGCTCGCTACACACTGATAGATCCTTAATTAACTCATTAATGCTAATAACATACTTGGATTACAATACGGGTTTTCAAGGATGACATTTTGATACAAAAACATCAAACTAAATGAACTCGCCAACTTTATGTTGACTTTTTAAAATTTCATGTGTTTCAGGACGCAGGACTTGAGCTGGTGATGGGATCCGGGTATGGGATTTGGCAAGACAACGATGTACTATCTTTTGGAGGGTTTGTCTTTTATATCCCAACCTCGTTTGGGTTAGAGGTCAAAGCCTCAGCATGACTTTGTGATAAAAACAATATCTTACTTTGGAACATGTGTTTTAAACTATGTTTGTAATGGAAATCTGATACGGATAACAATGTGGCTTCACTTTTGAAGGATATAAATGTATAATGAAACTTAGAAATGGCATGACATCGTTATTATTAATACTGTTTACTAAACTGGATGCAATGATTACCTAATAGTCACACACTTGCGCTTCCGCTACGACAAGGGTGTGACATAAATATTCACGTAATAATTCAGTGAATATAATTCTTTTATTTGAAATTAGTAACTTTATTTAATGATTTTTATTAGGCTTTTTAGGCAATTTTATAGTATTTATTACTAATTTTTGTGTTTTAAAATACTTATTTTATTATATATATGTCTATGGTTTTTTGGATAAAAATAAAGGAAAAGGTTAATAAAAAATATACACCTTTTAGGGTCGAACCGGTCGGATTCGAGATTATACGCAGCATGTGGGATTCAAACTCGTGACCTCTCGTATACGTGTACGCAGCTCTACCAACTGAGCTACGTGTCTAACCTGGAATATATCCATTTTTAATTACATATATACACACATTAGGTTAAAGCATATTCTGATTTTATTGAAAAAGGTTTGATAATTTCATAATCATGTAATGGACCGGACTCGAACCCGTGACCATAGCTTCGTTTTGCACACAGCCCTACCAACTGGGCTATGTGACTAACCCAAATGAGATGTGATTTTAATTATATTTATATACTATCTGCGTCTTAATATACATAGGTACTAAAAAGGGTTGGAAATTTATAAGAACCGGTAGCGTGTTAAGACTCGAACCCGGGACCATGTTTTTAAATTTGCTCACAGTCCACCACTGGACTGTGTGTCTAACCCGGTATATTTACCGGTTTTAAATTCCCTTAAACACATTTCAAACTTCATTTTCTTTGATTCATAAAACCAGAGCATCAACCTGAATGTTTAATCAATAATTCTTATTGAGTTAGTGATTGATTATTACTGATAACGAAAATAATTTAAACAGAAAAGGATTTAAGGATGTTGTACCGAACAGGTGTAATCTCCGATGAAGTTCCGGCGATTGTAAATTTTTCCGGCGACGTGATATTTGAAGCTAGAGAGTGCAGTGTGTTTGAGAGTTTAAGCAAGTGTATGACCGAGTTCTACAAAGATTCAAGGATCGCTATTTATAGAGTAGAGGGTAGTTATGATTTCGGTTTCTTTCATGGATTTAAAGGTCAATGATTTCGTACAGTTTCAGAGAATTGATTCAAGATTTCCGCTAAATCTGATGATTGAAAGTAGTTACATGCGTTAATCAAAAGGAAAACCGGTTAATTGGATTTGATTGCTAGAATCATGTTCTGACTGTTATGGGTTCTGAGATTCGAAATTCAAATTCAAGCGTTGTTTTAGTATATAACTTAATTAATTTAGGGATTTTAACAGATATGTGTGTGTATTGTGTGTGTTGGTTGTGTGGAGACCCGGGTTCGATGCCCGCGGTCTTCACTTTTTGATGCTTTATTTTTATTATTTATATTTTAATTATTAACATTATCTTAATTTATTATCTTATTTATTATTAAATAATAATAACAATATAATAAATTTAAAACTCACAACATAAATGCGTAACGAACATCATACATATATTTGAATTACAAAGCGGAGAGGGTTTTAGACCCGTTTTACAACAAATGTTACAGATACCAATAAAAATCGTTTAACCAAGGGTACAACAGTAATTGTGACGGAAAATAATCAAGAGGTTACAACCAAAGATTGAATACTTAATAATGATCCAACAAACAGGGTGGTGTGCTAATCCTGTAGCACTATACATGTTAAGGGGGATTTTTAAAGTTAATGATAGGTAGCATGCATAAGATTTTTCCTAGTATGTATAAATAGGTAGCATACCAATTAAGCATCTTTAAGGATTGAGTGTTTGCATAAAATTGATTGTATATGTGATTGTGATTTTAATACGGAGACATGTTGCAACCCACATAATGTTTAAAGCGTAAAGTGTGTCAAGTATGAACTCATGGTATGTAAAGATTTCCACAAAACGTGAGTGAACGGTTTTGAAGGATGGAGTTACCATATTTTACCATAAAATGGTAAACAAAAGTGTATGAATATGAGGATTTTAAGATTGGAATACAAATGGAAAGCTTATAAGTATGAAACACATAAACACATCTTGCCTAGATAATTATTTGGACACTATTTTTAGTTTGTGTTTTTCATGAGTATTGCATCCATTGGAAGTTCAAAATAAGGAATCTAAAGCTAAGATAATTTCCATCTTAACACATAACACTCAACCATGGTTATAGTTGATATTATGGTTCGGTTTTTGGAAGTATTATATATGTATATTATTAGGTATATTATAGTCATGTATTAGAGGTAGGGTAATCCACCAACCTCAATATTTCATTGCATAAAATCACCACACGGATGATTCAGATGGTCATGAATACAAGTATGAAGAACATAACTAAACTATCTATTTGCTATGTAACCAACTGAGGTATCACCTAGATGAGTACTTCCAACATTGCAAGATTGGAGCATTAGATTTTTGCAAAGGGGCCACGAAGGAAATTTATTTGGATGCTATTACACAACGGTATGCCTTCTTGAGGTTTTAAAATGGTAATAATCCTCCACACACATGGAGATTAGTAGGCGATGTGTGTAGAAAAACAATGATGATATCTTTCGAGATGATGAATTGAATAGCACATTTTGATTCTTTGGGGAGATAATGCCTATGTCTACCAAAAATTAATGACTTTTTTTGCCAACTACACATTTGCTTCAGACCAAGAAGGTATGTGTGACTTGGTTCTACGGGATATGGTAAATGAGAATTTTAGTCGGAACGCCCCCATGTCGTGAGATGGGAAGATACTCCAAAACATTAGCCTTTAAAACATCATGACTAGATTGGGGGATAGAGGTTCTATGAAAATGTGGGATTGTTGAGTGGTGCATGCTCTACTTACTAGGAGTCTAAATCTCTCCTTTTGTCATACTAGAATGATGAACATGTGAGATAGTAGAGAAATTAGGAAAATGATCCAACATGTTTATCTGATTATTTAATTGATGATTTAGCAAAGATGACTGCCCGAAGACGCATCCTCTATTGAAGAAATGGTGGATAATTTTGACTTCAAAAATATTAGTAAGTCAAAATTCAAATATGAGAAAGTGGGAAATTATCATATCTTCAAGGATCAAGGGACCGAGAAAAATTTTGAAGTGAGAGCTGAGGATGCTCCATCCATTTTACTCAGAAGGAGAAGGAGGAGGAAATAAGGGTGAGCCAGAGGCTCCAGTTGATAGGGTGCGTGTGAAGGAGTGCGCTGAGTTGATGACATGCCCGCCGAAGTTAGGTATGAAATTTGTTCAGCACATCCCCACGGGTTCGATCATTGGTCTGCATCTCAACGATACATATATGATGAGGCTCAACTTGAAAGGGAGAGAAAATGGGAATAAATAGAGAATAGGCATTGGGGGGCCTTCATTGTGGGGTGGAGGCAAATCCAGTAAATCATTTTTTTCTTATCGATTAAATCTTGTCTCGCTAAGACTTTATAGTCGGTCAGCCAAACAGACAATTTGCCCCTTACGTTGATTTCTCGACTAACCAGAATGAAACCCTGGAAGTTCAAGCCACGGTCCCATGGCCTCAAGGCGTATCTTTGAGTTTCCTCCCAACTCCTTCGCAACAACTTATGGAGGGGTCTTCATCATTCCTGTTGGACAACTACAATGGATTTTTGGAAATTATTCTTGGCATTCCACACAACCCCTATCCACCACCGGGCCCAAATGACGATTATCATCATTAAAGGTGAGGTATGTGTATTGTTGTTGTACATTCATGGTGTGCTTGTGTGAATTTTCATTTCTTTATTTTAATTCTTTTTGGTGTGTTTTTATTTGTTATGTAGTAGTTAAATGAACTTCGTGGGTGTGTTGCCTATTAAACTATCACAAGACCTTCCTCGTCCTCCCGGGCTATCAGGAGGTTTAAAGGGCTTGTTTGAATACGGAAATGTAGCCGTGATTCATACGAAAGTGAGTTAGGATGTTGTTGTAAACTTTTTTTTCTTTTTTCACTACTCAAAGCAACTAGTAGATCACTCGGTAAAATTTTTCGTGAAATGGTAAAATGAATAAACTTATGGGTGGTTTCATTTGTTCTGAGTGTAACCATCGTGAAACTTTTAAGCTTTTAACCATCTGCCATTTTCGTACTTAGTAAATTCTACTTCTAATTACACGTGTATTCATTATCCTACATTTTAGGTAAATGGTTTTAAGTTAACATTATTACCTGAAAAATTCTAAGTAAAATGTTCTTTAAAAGCTTCATCATAGCCTAACTAAATTTAATTGGGGGATTAAAAGCTTCAAAAAAGGATAAAATATGAAGTTGAGGGGCTGAAGGTGGCAAAATCAAACTTTTTCCAAATTAGAGGTCCTTGCAGACAATATGGTTTTCCCCTTACAGTCCGCAAGGGGTCTTGCACAATAGAAAAATCGTTGGACAGCAACCTTTCACCTTTGCTTGCCACCTATTTCGAGTTCTTACCACATTCCTTCTACTCTTGACACCTCAATGGACATTAACAATCCTCCTAAGCCTCCTTGGAAACTTGTCATAACCTCATACATCCTCATTTGCTATAAATAGCCAACTTAAACTCATAGCTTTCATCCTAAACACAAAGTCTTGTATCAAGTTCATAGTCCTTGCTTTATGAGCTTTCTCTTCTAGTCTTTTGAAGAGTATTCCAAAGCTACTAAGTTCTTTTCTTTTAGTGCTTTTTAATAGCAATTAGTTTCGTATCATAATTCCGTCTAAGTGTCCAGAATTTTAAATAGTTTGACCAAACTGTTTGATTTCCAATTCTGACCACTTTGGTAAATCACTTTCAAAACAAAAAAACCCAAATGATCTAAAAAATGTAGATACTAAAACCCTACGTAGATTTTACGCATAAAAATCCTAGACACGACCAACGAGAACACATAAGTGTTCTTTCCATTTTGGATAGATTCCATAACTTGGTCAAAACTTAACTAAATGGAGTAAACTCTTGCTACATGATTAAGTAAATCGAAATACGGTTTAACGATATATAATACACTTAAAATACTTACGTCTAGACCCCCAACCATTTAAAACCAAACTAAAGTGTAGAACCGAGCGATCTGTAAAGATCTACAGTTTTAACAATTTCTAGGTTCCAAACAGAGATAACTTTCTAAATGAAATTTGTAAAACACATTCTAATCTAGTTGACTGGAAAGTTTTACAATTTTTCGACATTGTTTACTATTTCTCATCTAGTTGACTGGAAATTTATATTTTCTAAAAACTAACCGATTTACGATTCACCAAGGGTTCTTTTAACCAATACCATCTACAAACACCATCATAACAATTTCAAAACCTTAATGAGCGATGCTTATTATTAGGATTTACTTGGTATCTTTGAGAACGTGCAAACTCATCATCAATCATCAAGGTGAGTACATAGTCCCCTTTTTACATTTTAAATTTTTTGGGTGATTCTTATGTTACATCTATTTTTTTAATTCAATTGGCTACGTTATTGCATATGTAAACCAATTTCTATAACCAAGTACATTCTTAACAATGATCAAGTTGGATTTGTGGTATATTATAGCGCTATAGGTGTGACAACCCATTCCTGTTTCCAGTGTGTGGTATTCTGGAAGACCCATTGTGGAATGTAGAAAACCAAGCTATGTGTTATAGGATAAACCCTTGGGGGTTATTCCTATAAGTCAACTAAGGTTTGAATGTACCTTTTTAGTTGGAAATCCTTTTCGGGTCTCTCTACTCAATTAGATAAACCCATGGATTTCCATGCCAAGCCACATCTTGTTGACACAGATTGATTAGTTAGACATATTTCCATACGAATTGTACTATAACTTTTGCTACATTTTGTTTCCATTAAAACCTATATTACTCACTAGCTCTTTGTACTTGACCCGTATTTTTAACATATGTTTCAGGTGCTAATCCATGATACTATTTAAGTTTGCTTCACATAGGAACGGACTTTTGCCTTAGTTGATTTAGTAAAAAACAAATAGTATGTGATGTTTTGAAACAAGTTGTTTTGGTGCCATTTGAAAACAATAAACTTTAGATAATTAATATACCGCAACTCTAATTAGTATCATGTGCTTTGATAAATATACTTTACATGACGCCCTGACATTTTTACTGTTGGTTGGGCTGTTACAGTGAAAAGCTTGCTTCTACACATATTTGAGGTTTGTATGTATTTTCATGCTTGTCTTGCGAAACCATTCGCTTGAAATAGGATTATCATGGAACGTGAAGAAACCTAGTGCATCTATTCTAACTCTCTATGATTTGATTGTTGTATTTTTAGTTTTAATAATGGGTTGTATTTGTATTATTTTGGTCGGGGTAAGGAAGTTGTTGGAAAGTCTATCATAATCCTTTATCATTCTGAAATTCTTCATCCAAATCAATATACATAGGACAATGTTGGGGATGGCGGGAAATGAAATCATTTCAAAAATATCCTCTTTTAAACATTCTAAAAAGCACAAAAGCAAAAGTCAAACAAGGGATTTTATAATTGGTTTGGTCTTTGGTCATGGTCATGTTCCAAAAATTGCATGATAGATTTCCCAAACAATGTTTTTATAGAAAAATTATAGGTTGTTACATGGGAATAATTTGCTTGAGGAGAATGGTTTACTTGTTGCACATCATAAATCCTACCCATTTTTCCACATGAGGTATTTAGCTACTATTAAATGGCACAATTTCACACACATGCACATTTTTGTTTGAATTAAGTATGGCCATCATGACATTACATTATAGAACGTGCCCTAGTTGATAGAGTTTAAGACCATGGACCAATTACTTGCACAAAAATGATTAAGGCATTAGGATTAACCTTATTTTTTATTTTTAAACCTTTTTATATCAATTCCCTACCAAAGATTATCCCTTAGTTGCCCTCTTGAGCCTTGACCTTTTTATTGACCACCTAAACTAACTCATTTGGCCCATTTAGCCTTACTACATTTAAACCTGAGTAGTGAAACTCGATTGTTGGTTGTTCTTATCGTTTAGATTTTCTTGTATTCAATTGTTGTTTATTTGTAGTTATAAAAGCAAAAAAACCAAAAAAAAACAGTGAAAAGGTTGAAAACAAAAAGCAATCAACTCAGAAAGAAGTACTAGTGATTAAGTGAATAAAAGGGTAATCTTTTCGTTGAAGATTTGATAGTTTTATTATTGTTAGTTAGTGTTGGACTGACAAAAGAATAGATGATATTCAAAACACAAAACATGACCAAATGATCAAGAAATAAACAGTAGATGAAGCATTCTCCTCTCAAAGATAGTGAATCTTAAACACTAATCAGAACATCTATTGATGACACGCTAACATCTATTCAAGCCTTGGAAATCATTGATGCTTTTGAAGCAAAGATCTGCTCAAGAAGTCCAAACATCTGTTCAGGCCAAACATACGGTTTGAAGATTAGCGGTTTCATCTGTAACAATATTTTGCTTTGTAACCGATGTTTATAGTATATTAGATTAGATGTTAGGTTCCCACAGATATTTGCAAACATTTATGTCCGCCAATCACGAACAAACCTTTTGTACGTAGTATAAATAGATCTCATCTATTAGAGATCTAGTTATTTGCATTTATTTTCCTTTCCATTTACAAATTGTTTGTTCTTATATTTGCTTAAAAATCACAAGTATCAAACTTAGATCCTAACAATTGGTATCTGAGCTTGGTCACATTAAACTTGATTTCACAATCAGTTTAATATTCAAAGATCAGCTCACAAAGATCGAATATGTTCGTAACTTAGAGTTGTAAAGTGTTGAATTCAAAAGGTATTTAACACATACTTTCTTTTCTTCAAAAGAACAAAAGAGATGGCACATCATGATTCCCATGATTTATGTTTCAGTAGCAAACCACCGATGCTTGTCAGTTGCTCGCTCAATAGAACATAGCATGTTGGAAGCCTATTATATACGGACCTCACATTCCAATGGCACTTAGTGCTAAAAATCCAAATTTTTAGGAGCCAAAGAAACCAGAAAATTACTCTAAGCAAGATTATATAAAATTTGAAATATATGCCAAAGCACTTAATATTGTTGAAAAGGCTCTACCAGATGAGATCTATGCTGAGCTATTACATTGTAATCGTGCAAAAGAGCTATGGGATGAGCTAAAATAAAAACTTAGTAAACTAATGGAACTGTTAAAACAACCAAGATACTCTTAACAAACAAGATGTTGAGAGTGCATCTAACATCGTACAAACAATAGTTTGTGAAAACGTTGATACAAAATTTGTAAAGAACAATGATCCTTGGAACTCAATTGATAATGAGAGTGATTGTAAATGTGCATTAGTGGCTACCAAAATGGGAGTCTCTACATGCCAATATAGATAACGGAGGATCTAGACACATGACTGGTTGCATAGCTCTACTAACAAACTTCCATACACATGGAGGATGTGATATATCTTTTGGAAATAATTCAAAAGGTTAATTGTTGGGGTTAGGAACTGTCCAGGCTGGTAGGATAGAATTTGAAGATGTTAATCTTAGTGATAATTTAAAATTGAGTTATGTGCCACTTATGTCCATATGGTTTGTCCACTTTTGCCATTAAAAGCCCAATTTCAAAAAAAAAGGAAAAAAATTTATAACTCAGTTATATCAAGTACGTAAATGACACATAAACTATAGGGATGATAATGGCGCATAACTACAATAAATTTTTATTTTTAAATTTCTTTTTATTATTATTATTATTATTATTATTATTATTATTATTATTATTATATTATTATTATTATTATTATTATTATTACTATACACATAGTTAGGGAGAAGCATTTGGTACGGGTACAAATACCGAATTTTCCGTACAAATTATTTTCGGTACCGATTTGGTACCCACTTTTTAGCGTTTTCGGTTTCGTACCAATATTGGGCTTATCCCTACACCCATTGTCACACCCCTGGTTTCCAATCCAAACACCGGTGGGCTCGGGTGGGGAATACCGTGACGTAAGTTGATATCATCATAGTCAATTAAACACAGCACAACGGAAGTCTTTGGATTTAATGTACTGTTACAAACCGAAATGTTCAAAGTACGTAAATAATATATACAGACGGTTCGTAAAGAAAGATCCACATGAGGATCGTAAAAATACATAAAAATGTGTAACAGGGGCAGATCTAAGGATTTGCAAGATCCTCTTGCATCACTACAAGTAGCTTTCAGCCTATTTCGTATTGTACCTGAAACTTAGTCTTTTGAAAATACATCAGCTTTCGTTGGTAAATATACCCAACTGACTCATTTTAAAACAT
This sequence comes from Scalesia atractyloides, assembly GCA_947069175.1. Lineage (NCBI taxonomy): Eukaryota > Viridiplantae > Streptophyta > Magnoliopsida > Asterales > Asteraceae > Scalesia > Scalesia atractyloides. Next base: position 29,576,221 of record CAMTDV010000002.1, read on the forward strand.
TTTTTTAAAATTAGATTTAAGTGCATAGGGCACAAATCTTTTATAACTTGGGAAAGTTAACTTTGTAACCTTGTTAACAGATTCACATGTTTGTCCATACATATGGGGCCCAGTACGGAGATCGAGACATGATTAACGTACACACCACTTATGAACTCACGCAGGAGTTATCCCCAACTAGTGGGTAAAAATAATTGAGCATGAGCATCTGTCAGGTGTATGCCTACGCCCCACGCTTTGGCCGTTGCCATTAACTAATGTAATGAGCCGAGGATATCCAAGACACGGTCGTTTACCCCTAATGTTTAAGTTATCAAACAAAACTGATCAAAACAGAATATGCGGATTTACTAGCCACAATCTGGCATTCGATTGATTCTATTTCCGACCAAGTGGTAATTGTAACATCCGTCAAAAACGGATTTACCAAACCCGCTCCGTTTATCAACCGAACAGTCAGTCAAAATTTTCGTTGCGAATTAAATGCCCAAAATATTTTTAAACGATCCGTAATCAATTATTATACGCGAACATATATTTAGTTTTTGAAAAACTGTCAAAAAACGCAAAATAAAAATAATTTGTTTTCAGCCGGGTTTCGAACCCGGGTCTGTACCGAGTCAGGCAATGACTTAACAACTCACACACAAACCACTGCGCCAACTGCTTTGTTTGTTATATATTTCAAACATTTAATTGATATAATAACTTTACAAATTCAAAACCGGCGCCCAATCGTTTCAGTCGTCGGAATCCCGGAGTTTCCGCGAATCTTAACTACAATTTACGTTATAACGTAAACCTTTAATCACTTATCGGTTATAACCGATGTTTGAAGTCCGCGACCAAAACCAAAACCGCCGGAAAAATTTAAATATCGAACATAGTCCGAAATCAGACCAAATACATCTCATTTTTCCCCTATAAATTCAACCACAACCGTCTACAAACACTTTCGCACAAAAATCACATCTTTTCACGGCGTATTTTCACTCGCCGGAACTTTCCTGTTTTTCGCCGGAAAACCGTGTTTTTAATCCCTGAGCTTTATTGAATCCCCTAAACCTTCACCGAAGTCACCCTTACCTTTTTCCAAGTTTTCTGGAGACTAGCTACTACAAGGAACACGTCGCCGGAGTTGAATTCAGTCGCCGGATTTTCTGCCGGAAAACAGAGAGTTCAATCGGTATATTTCTCCGCTCAGTTTCCTTTCCTTTTCACTTTTATCTTATCTTAATCGACGGTAAAACACTAATAAAACGGATAAAATCTTGAACCAGTCTGTCACCGATTTCTGGTTATTCTTTCGGTGAAGAAGATGAAGACTTGTTATCATATAAGTTTAATTAAAATCATGAAATTAATCGGGTTAGACACACAGTCCAGCGGTGGACTGTGTGCACATATAAAACGCAAAACGTCTCGAGTTCGATTCCCGTCTCACACACGCTGCCTTAATAAAATGCATTTTTTTGTTACTGAACCGGATCGCCTTAGTTATATGTTAAGTATATTGATAACCAGAATAATAACCAAGTTAGACACACAGTCCAGCGGTGGACTGTGTGTTTGTTTATATCACAGGTCACGAGTTCGAGTCCGGTCCTCAGCACCGACTCGGACAATTATCTTTTCTTTTAAATAAGGCAGAAAAGGAAATATCTATTTTGTATTTAAGTATAATAAAAACCGAATATTATAACATGTTGAACACACAGTCCAGCGGTGGACTGTGTGTTGGATTGAACCACAGGTCCCGGGTTCGAGACCTGTGGTGTGCATGACCGTTTCGTTTAAACTGTTTTTAAAATAAAAAGGATTTCTGTTTAAACTAATTAGTGTATATATATAATTAAAATCGGATATATAACGGGTTAGACACGTAGCTCAGTTGGTAGAGCTGCGTGCACGCGTACGAGAGGTCTCGGGTTCGAGCCTCACTCAGCGCACAATAATCTGTCAACGAACCGGTCAACGGTCAGGTCAACGGTCAACCGGCCGGTCAACGGTCAGAAAAAAAAAAAATAAATTTTTTTATTATTTTTATTTAAATTATTTTAATCAATTATAAATACTTAAAAATAACATTTTTAAGATTTGAAAATAGCTTCAAACTCACAAAAATACACCCAACAATCCTACTAAAATAGTTTAATAAAATCCGTTTACTCACCAAACCATAATGCGATTTATCTAGGTTAAATCTCACTCGTGGTTAAAACCACTTCGCGTGCATTCATCATCATCAACCGAACGCACCCACTGTGAGTGAATCTTACAATTCCCCCTTTTAAATTACACGTTTTGGGGTGTGTCATGTGTTTTGAATTAATTAATTTATTTATTTAAACTTGTGCCATACCACATCATGACTTAAACTTAGATTGATTTATTGTTGTGATTTATTTATTTTCCGTTTGTCAAATTACATGAAACTCATACATTAAGCCCATCAGTTCCTCGTGGGAAACGAGTAGAACATCGCGTGCTTCAATTCAAATTCATTATTGTTCATGTGTGTTTTCATTGAGTTTATATTATTTGTAGTTGTGTTATTCATATTATCATGTTTATGCAATTCATTCATCAGGCCCCTCAGTTCCTCGTGAGAGACGAGTTGAGCATCGCGTGCCTTTAATTGTTCCATTATTATTCATGAGTGTTTCATTTAACATATTATGATTGTTGATCAAGTACATCTAATTTTATTCATGTTTGGTTGTGCACATATTTCATAATCAATTTAAATAAATTGTTCAAATGTTTTCCATAGGATTCACTCGCCAACATTATGTTGATCCAAAAACCTTTTTACACATGATACAGGTGAACAGGTTGAAGCAAGGATAGCATAGGATATGCCTTAGAAGAGAACAAAGGAGTTAGATTGTTAGTTAGATCATGTTGTAGCAATCATTGTAAACTTTCATTTAATTTGTATTAATGAATATGAAACATTTAATAAATGTCATGAGCTTTGATGATAACCCAATCATGCCCCGATCACCTTATCCGCTGCGGGTCGGGGTGTGACAGATTGGTATCAGAGCCATGACTATAGGGATATAGGATAGGTTATTAGACCCTTAGAGCCTATACTATAGTCTGCCTAAAATTTTAAATTGATTAAGTGGTTACATACAAACTTGTGATATTTATTTGTTTCATATTTGTTACATTTCAGTCAAACATACATGCTCATATACATATTCGTTATACATATATACATATTCATTATACATATATCGATGTTCATGTGTTCAATTTATTTTCATATTCTCATTATCCAAAGATTTTATGCAATTTTCAATTCTCATCAAAGTAAGTTCTGCGACGGGCATGTAGTAACTGGAAGGGTACAAGTACCGGTAGTCGGAACGTCCTGTCTAGGCTGGCATTCGTATAAATCCAATATAACGGACCAGTTTGCCTACCTGGGGACCAACGATGAGAGTACGAAGGACCTATTAGGCCAAAGCATGCCACACCAAACGTCGTTCGAACTAACCCTACTTTGAGGTGTCACCGTGTCTACACCTGGACACATTCCGAACATCACACGTTGTATACATATTTCTCGATTTTCACCGGGTTTTGTGTACGCAACCAGGCAGAAACCGTGCGAACCATATGAAAAACCGGTAATTCATGGGGGCCCACATGATTACATAAGGTAAAGTATGGCGGCATGACGGGCCTAACAGCGAGCAAAGCCCAAGATATCCTATGGATGTAGTATTTTTGGTATAATTATTTTATGAATGTTCATTCTTGAATGCGACCCATGATCTCAAAAGCATCCAACTCATACCCTTGTCATGTATTCATTGTAGATGTCTTCTAACCTCGCCCGTAGGAAGATGAGAGCAGGAAAAGCCCGCGAACGCATGGCTACCTTAATCGCTCAACAAATGGCTGCCGTAATACCCAACATTGTAATCCAAGTTCAACAAGCACTTACCAATAATCCTGTCAATCAAGTAAACCAAAACATTTTCAACTCTTCCCCAAACACCACTAAATGCACCTACAAGCATTTCAAATCATGCGACCCTCCGAAATATAAAGGGACTGAAGGTGTCACCGCACTCCTCCATTGGTTTGAAGAAATGGAGAATACTTTTCTAAATTGCGATTGCCCTGATGATCGCAAAGTGCGTTATGCTACCGGTCGACTATATGGGATAGCACTTACTTGGTGGAACACAGAGAAGGCCAAACGAGGTGTGGAAGATGCTATGTCCTTAACTTGGAACGAATTGAAGGAAATCATGACCAGACGATTTTGCCCAAGGAGCGAAATCAAGAAGCTAGAAGATGAATTTTACTCATTGAAGCAAGTGGAAGGAGACCACACTACCTACAACAAAAGGTTCCTCGAATTACATCAAATGGTTCCCAACATGTTTACTCCCCTCTACCGTTTGATCGAGCACTACATTCGTGGTCTTCCGTCAAAGATTCAAGACCCTGTGATAAGTACCAAGCCTGCAACTTTGGAAGCAGCAATGGAGCTAGCAACAGAGCTCACCGAGAACCGAATCCGAAACAAAGACTTCAAGGAGGAGAAGAAGAAGGATAAAGAATCGACTGAAACCTCCGACTCCACTCAAACTGAATCCCCTTCTCAACCCGAATCCCCTTCTCAACCCGAATCCCCTTCTCAACCCAAACCTAAGAGAAGAAGAGTCGGGCGACTTTTCGCTGCTACTCAACGAAATCAACCAGTTTTTCACGCTATACCCATCCGAGCTGTCCCAATCACCCAAGTGGCACCCAACTCAGCTTACCCAAATAAGAAACCATATCTTGGACCTCACCCTCAATGCAACCACTGTTTTTATCACCATCCCCTTACTTTACCTTGCCGGCTATGTACAACTTGTGGACGTTATGGTCATTTGAGCAATGTTTGTCGCACCTTTCAAGACCAAACCTTTTCCCCTACTCAAAACATGGCCCAAGCTTATCACCAACCTCAATACCCCATGTTTCCATATGCTCGAGCTTGCTTCAATTGTGGCGACCCTACCCACTTTAGAAACACATGCCCTCAATTGGTAAACGTTATCAACACTCAAGCCCAATCAAACCCAGTTAACCAAGTAAACCAAGAAAACCCAACCACTATGCCACCAGCAAGAGGAAGAGTCTTCAATATCAACGCCAACCCTGTCGAAGATAATGACGGCCCAAACGAAGATACTCAGCTAGTCCTTTTCGCCGAAGATCCAGATTCAACTCCTATTGTTTAGTCTTATGTTTTCTTTATCACATGTGTAGACTGTTAGAGAAATTATGGCATATTATATATTATATATTGTTTTTCAGTATATGCTTTTGCTGAGGCCGTAGCTCCCCATCCATCGAGGTTGAGTTTGATCCCCATTTTATTATGTGGTTGATCTTGGCGTGCCCGCACGATCGGCTCCGTTTGTTGAGCCTTGATCGGTTACGTAATATTACATTTCAATACATGCAATACGCTCGGCTCCGTTTGATTGAGCCTTGAGTGCACAGTTCAATTTACATTTCAAGTTCATGCAATACGCTCGGCTCCGTTTGATTGAGCCTTGAGTGCACAGTTCAATTTACATTTCAAGTTCATGCAATACGTTCGGCTCCGTTTGATTGAGCCTTGAGCGCACATACAATTTCATTATCAGTATCTTGTGGTTGTGGTGTTTGTAGTAGAGTCGCATCGAACTAACCATAACTTTCGGATAAAGTCAACGAAAATTTGACAAGGATATGGTGGATACGCCGATGGTACTTCCTATATATAAGTATTCTTGTCAAATGATCGGAGGCATTATCAGGCGGTTATGAGAGGTTCCATGCATAGGCTGTTTGTGTGGTTAAGTTATTCATATTCAGTACATGCAATATGTTCGGCTCCGTTTGATTGAGCCTTGAGCACACAATTTCAATTTCAGTACATTCAATATGTTCGGCTCCGTTTGATTGAGCCTTGAGCACACAATTTCAATTTCAGTACATTCAATATGTTCGGCTCCGTTTGATTGAGCCTTGAGCACACAATTTCATTTTCAGTACATGCAATACGATCGACTCCGTTCGATTGAGCCTTGATCGCACAGATATGTTTCATTTCGGTAATTTATGTATGTTATATTGATTGTAGAGTTATAGGACTAATCATAATTCACTGTTAAAACCAATGAAAATTTGACAAGGATATGGTGGATACGCCGATGGTACTTCCTATATATAAGTATTCTTGTCAAAGGATCAGAGGCATTAATGGATGGTTATGAGAAGTTCTATGTAGGATTTATTAGTTTCTTGGTAACCAATCATAACTTGTGGATAAAACTAATGAAAATTTGGCAAGAATATGGTGGATACGCCGCTGGTACTTCCTATATATAAGTATTCTTGCCAAAGGATCAGAGGCATTATCAGGCGGTTATGAGAAGTTCCATGTAGGATTTATTATTGCCTTGGTTGGAATTTGTGATACATTTATATCATCATGTTATTTAAAGAGATTGGATTGTGTTCCATTTCTACATAAATTAACCTCTCATCATAACAAACGAGAGAGGAACTTCCATCGTTCAAACATATATGTTATCAGAATGTGGATTCAAATATTTGCTGTTGTGTTTATTCATGTTCAAATATTCGCTGATGTGTCTACTCATGTTCGAATATTGGTTATTGTGTTTATTCATTCGCTGATGTGTTTATTCATGTTCAAATATTTGCTGTTGTGTTTATTCATGTTCAAATATTTGCTGATGTGTTCATTCATGTTCGAATATTTGCTGTTATATTCATGTTCAAATATTTGATGATGTGTTCATTCATGTTTGGATATCAGCTGTTGTGTTTTTATTTATGTTCCATGTGGATTGTAGTGTTAGAAGTTTTGCCTTAGAATGTAACCATATTTTTCCCAAACGTATCTAAACCCTTATGCATGATATCATTTTTAGCGAATCATTCCTGTTTATCAATATTCATACAGTAGGCAACAAAAAGCGATTCCTGAATAGGGTACTTAACCTTTACAAGGAACGTTACCGCCTCGAACAAAAATTTAAACCCTCATTTTTCTGAGCATACAACTGTCAAACAAAACATCATTATTCTTATAGTCAAAATATATCATTATTTAAATTTCGGGACGAAATTTCTAAAAAGCAGGGGATACTGTAACATCCGTCAAAAACGGATTTACCAAACCCGCTCCGTTTATCAACCGAACAGTCAGTCAAAATTTTCGTTGCGAATTAAATGCCCAAAATATTTTTAAACGATCCGTAATCAATTATTATACGCGAACATATATTTAGTTTTTGAAAAACTGTCAAAAAACGCAAAATAAAAATAATTTGTTTCAGCCGGGTTTCGAACCCGGGTCTGTACCGAGTCAGGCAATGACTTAACAACTCACACACAAACCACTGCGCCAACTGCTTTGTTTGTTATATATTTCAAACATTTAATTGATATAATAACTTTACAAATTCAAAACCGGCGCCCAATCGTTTCAGTCGTCGGAATCCCGGAGTTTCCGCGAATCTTAACTACAATTTACGTTATAACGTAAACCTTTAATCACTTATCGGTTATAACCGATGTTTGAAGTCCGCGACCAAAACCAAAACCGCCGGAAAAATTTAAATATCGAACATAGTCCGAAATCAGACCAAATACATCTCATTTTTCCCCTATAAATTCAACCACAACCGTCTACAAACACTTTCGCACAAAAATCACATCTTTTCACGGCGTATTTTCACTCGCCGGAACTTTCCTGTTTTTCGCCGGAAAACCGTGTTTTAATCCCTGAGCTTTATTGAATCCCCTAAACCTTCACCGAAGTCACCCTTACCTTTTTCCAAGTTTTCTGGAGACTAGCTACTACAAGGAACACGTCGCCGGAGTTGAATTCAGTCGCCGGATTTTCTGCCGGAAAACAGAGAGTTCAATCGGTATATTTCTCCGCTCAGTTTCCTTTCCTTTTCACTTTTATCTTATCTTAATCGACGGTAAAACACTAATAAAACGGATAAAATCTTGAACCAGTCTGTCACCGATTTCTGGTTATTCTTTCGGTGAAGAAGATGAAGACTTGTTATCATATAAGTTTAATTAAAATCATGAAATTAATCGGGTTAGACACACAGTCCAGCGGTGGACTGTGTGCACATATAAAACGCAAAACGTCTCGAGTTCGATTCCCGTCTCACACACGCTGCCTTAATAAAATGCATTTTTTTGTTACTGAACCGGATCGCCTTAGTTATATGTTAAGTATATTGATAACCAGAATAATAACCAAGTTAGACACACAGTCCAGCGGTGGACTGTGTGTTTGTTTATATCACAGGTCACGAGTTCGAGTCCGGTCCTCAGCACCGACTCGGACAATTATCTTTTCTTTTAAATAAGGCAGAAAAGGAAATATCTATTTTGTATTTAAGTATAATAAAAACCGAATATTATAACATGTTGAACACACAGTCCAGCGGTGGACTGTGTGTTGGATTGAACCACAGGTCCCGGGTTCGAGACCTGTGGTGTGCATGACCGTTTCGTTTAAACTGTTTTTAAAATAAAAAGGATTTCTGTTTAAACTAATTAGTGTATATATATAATTAAAATCGGATATATAACGGGTTAGACACGTAGCTCAGTTGGTAGAGCTGCGTGCACGCGTACGAGAGGTCTCGGGTTCGAGCCTCACTCAGCGCACAATAATCTGTCAACGAACCGGTCAACGGTCAGGTCAACGGTCAACCGGCCGGTCAACGGTCAGAAAAAAAAAAAAAAAATTTTTATTATTTTTATTTAAATTATTTTAATCAATTATAAATACTTAAAAATAACATTTTTAAGATTTGAAAATAGCTTCAAACTCACAAAAATACACCCAACAATCCTACTAAAATAGTTTAATAAAATCCGTTTACTCACCAAACCATAATGCGATTTATCTAGGTTAAATCTCACTCGTGGTTAAAACCACTTCGCGTGCATTCATCATCATCAACCGAACGCACCCACTGTGAGTGAATCTTACAATTCCCCCTTTTAAATTACACGTTTTGGGGTGTGTCATGTGTTTTGAATTAATTAATTTATTTATTTAAACTTGTGCCATACCACATCATGACTTAAACTTAGATTGATTTATTGTTGTGATTTATTTATTTTCCGTTTGTCAAATTACATGAAACTCATACATTAAGCCCATCAGTTCCTCGTGGGAAACGAGTAGAACATCGCGTGCTTCAATTCAAATTCATTATTGTTCATGTGTGTTTTCATTGAGTTTATATTATTTGTAGTTGTGTTATTCATATTATCATGTTTATGCAATTCATTCATCAGGCCCCTCAGTTCCTCGTGAGAGACGAGTTGAGCATCGCGTGCCTTTAATTGTTCCATTATTATTCATGAGTGTTTCATTTAACATATTATGATTGTTGATCAAGTACATCTAATTTTATTCATGTTTGGTTGTGCACATATTTCATAATCAATTTAAATAAATTGTTCAAATGTTTTCCATAGGATTCACTCGCCAACATTATGTTGATCCAAAAACCTTTTTACACATGATACAGGTGAACAGGTTGAAGCAAGGATAGCATAGGATATGCCTTAGAAGAGAACAAAGGAGTTAGATTGTTAGTTAGATCATGTTGTAGCAATCATTGTAAACTTTCATTTAATTTGTATTAATGAATATGAAACATTTAATAAATGTCATGAGCTTTGATGATAACCCAATCATGCCCCGATCACCTTATCCGCTGCGGGTCGGGGTGTGACAGTAATAATTTACCGAAACCCAAGCCCGTATAGGGAAAATAAGTCGAGAGTATTTACCTGAGCTAGTCTTGATTAATATGCAAGATTTACTATCTAAGCCGTATTCAAAATGAAATAAGTGTAGATAGCATTTACCGAAAGGCTCTAGTCTAGATTATGGCATAAGCTAACCAATTAAAATGCTAACGGTCTTAATCAAGTCATAGACTTTGACCGACTAGCGTAAAGGATCAAAAATGGTATGCTAGATTAAGCGATGACCAGATAGAATGTAGTTTAAACCCAACAAGTACCATGACTTGTATAATATGGGTAAACGAAAAGCATTCTAGATTTGGAGACTTAAAATGATAAGGTTAAACGCATTTCGGTTAATTTCCGTAAACTAGTTACATATACTTAATCGTACGTTTATAAGCGATATCGGGTAGCCGGATGAGTCTGGACAAGTTCTATATGCCATTATACTTTAAATAAGTAGTAATATCAGTAGGATTCAACTTTCATGCCCGTTAAGGTTTTAAAATGAATTTATGCCTCATAAGGGTGTTTTGGTAATTATATACCGTATAAAAGGAAATTGAATATATTTTAATGTTATGATTATAAGTATTCTGGAAAAATAATTAATTTACGATATAATATCAGTAAGATGTTGATTATATGTGTAATTTATCATTTATGACCAAACTATGCACCACAGGGCCATTTTGGTCATTTTACACATAGTTTTATAATCTATTTGGGATTCTGAGTTTATATCATGTACCTACTGTAAAAATATATTAAATTAGTTTTAGACTCAGTAGGTAACAAGTCTTGGTCGGTAAATATGGTTTAAAACCATACTATGCGCTGAAGTGGCGTTTATGTCGGAAAATGACGATTTGTGCGAAGTTTAATAAAAACTGATGTTAAGACCAGGTGTATATGTTTTAGATATGTTATTTAATATAAAATATCAGTAGATAAAAGGTTTGATAAAAGTATGATTAAAACCTTTTTACGCGCCATAAGGCCTTTATCGTTATTTGTCGACATAATGCAAGGACTTGTATGTAAATTCAGTATATAAACTGACTTGATATCCCAAATAATCTTATTTAATATATTACATCAGTAGGTAATTCACTTTCAAGTTCGTTTGATTAAAACCTTATTTTATGTAAAAAGGGCATTTTTGTCAAATTTGGCATAATAACGGAACTTATGCATAAACTCAGATTTGATTATGATCATGTAATATAACCTCAGAGGGTTATGGTACATTATATTATGATCATAATGCAACCTTAGTTCACTACTAACTAATCTAAATCAGGTCAGAATCAAAAGTCAAAGCAGAAGTCAAACTTTGCGACTTTCGGTTGCGAACCAACCCTAGAACTAAAATTGATGAGCCAAACATGTTCTCACATGTTATAATAATTAATACCAACTGCTCTTAGTGTGAAAATATGTTTCATAACATAGATAAACTCAATTATAATATTTTCAAAAACTAGCATGTTTGACTTTTTAATATTAAAACTTTGACCCATCAATTGGTCTATCAAACGTGATCTTTAGGAGGTGCCCCTTTATAGGGATTAACACCTACCTTACTACGATCACTTAGCCATGTTTATTACGAACATGGCTGGACCATAATGGTCTTAACCGAAAGTCAAGGCATTTTTTTGTAAAACGCTTGACTTTTGGCTATAAAAGCCTATAAACGAAAATGCAAGAGAAAGGAACACTTACAAGTGATTCCTAGGATGAAATAGGACTAAGTTGGATGCTTCTTTCAGTTAGGAACTTACAGAGGAGGGAGATAGAATGATAAATGAGAAAGGTGCAAGTTCAAGTGGTAATCTAATGCACCTATTTATAGTTGGGGAGCCTGAAGGAAGTGATGCCAGGTGTTAGGGAGTGTTAGAGGGAGCTTACAAGTGTATTAAAACGTGGCATAGCAGTTTGGAAGTCCATGGTTTCGAATCAAATGGTTTTTTGGCAACATGTGTGGAGGCCAAGCAAATTTTCTGCAGACACAACCCTCTCGCGCCCCGTGAGAGACCAGGCCCATGTCTCTCGCGGCCCGTGAGCGCCTCCAGGGAACTTTCAAAACTTGCCACATTTAGCCCCTCAACTTATAAAACCTCTAAAACACCTTTATAAGCATAATTAGCCCTCTGTAGCCAACATTTAGCGTACCCGAGAGTATGCCCAGACATTGTCAAGCTCTCGGTTCGTTAAAAGGTCACTCTGAGGTATAAATTAACATGTTGACACTTTTAACCCCTCCATTGTCCAACTTTATCATATTTACATAATTAATCCTCTCGTCCAACAAGTGGCTCATGTGAGGGTTAGGACTTCAAAAAGGATCATTCAGAGGCTCAGTATAAGCATGTTGACTATAATCGTCACTCCGAGGCTAAGCATGTTGACACTAATGGTCACTCAGAGGCTAAGTTTAAGCATGTTGACATTAATGGTCACTCAAAGTCTTGGTTTATGCATGTTGACACCAGAGGGTCACTCAAAGGCTTAGTTTGAGCATGTTGACACTAATGGTTACCAAGAGGCTCAGTTTATGTATGTTGATACCAGAGGGTCACTCAGAGGCTTAGTTTGACACCTTTAGTCCTTATTAGTCTTTCATAGACTTATATATAAAAAAATATGACACATGTCACTATATTATTGGACACGATTTTTATGAGGTGTTACATCCTCGCCCCCTTAAAAGAAATCTCGACCTCGAGATTTTATTCAAAAAGATGGAGGTATTTTTGTCGCATAGTGGACTCAACCTCCCATGTATACTCGGGGCCTCGAAGAGCATCCCACTTAACCTTTACTATAGGTATAAATTTCCTTCGGAGCTTCTTAACCTGTCGATCCTCGATCAAAATTTGTTTCTCAATGAACTTAGGTTTTCATTAGTTTGCACATCATGATGTAACATTGCTAGCGACTCATCGGCTAGGCATTTCTTAAGATTACAGATGTGGAATACATCATGAATTCCACTAAGCTCCTCTGGCAGCTTAAGCTTATAAGCTACAGCACCGACACTTTCGATTATCTCGAATGGTCCTATATATCTTATGCTTAACTTGCCCTTCTTTTCAAATCTCATTACACCTTTCCAAGGTGATACTTTTAGCATGACTTTGTCCCCAATTTGGAACTTAAGAGGTTTACGCCTCTTGTCAGCATAGCTCTTCTACCTATCACGGGTAGTTTTGAGACATCACGGATTTGCAAAATCTTATCCGTGGTCTCAAGGACAATCTCCAGTCCTGATAGTTGGGCTTCCCCAACTTCAGCCAAGCATACGGGCATTTGACATTTTATCCCATACAAGGCCTCAAAAGGAGCAGCCTTGATGCTCGTATGATAGCTATTATTAGAGAAGAATTCTAGTAGGGGTAAGTGGTCATCCCAACTTCCACCTAGATCAATCACACATGCTCTAAGCATGTCTTCCAAAGTTTGGATAGTAGCTCACTCTGACCATCAGTCTGTGGATGGTTAGCCGTACTAAAATTTAATCTTGTGCCTAAAGATTGTTGGAAACTTCTCCAAATAATAGATGTATATGTAGTATCTCTATCAGATACAATAGATACTGGTACCCATATAGGGACATAATCTTGTCCACATACAACTTAGCCAGTTTGTCAGAATTATAAGTTTCCTTAATTGGCAAGAAATGCGCTGACTTAGTCAGTCTATCCATAATAACCCAAATTGTGTCATTACCACGTTTGGTCTTAGGTAACTTGGTAATCAAATCCATTGTTACCATTTCCAAGTGGGAATTTCTAGCTGTTGTAGAAGTCCTGACGGTTTCTGATGTTTGGCTTTAACTTGCAAACACGTCAGACACTTAGCTACATAAGTGGCTATCGATTTCTATAAACCCATCCACCAATAATTCTTTTTCAAATCCTGATATATCTTTTCAATACCCGGGTGAACCGAGTATCTTGAATTATGTGCTTCTTTGGAGGATTAGATCCCTAAGTCCTCCAAAGATTGGAACCCAGATTCTGCCATTAAATCTAAGGATTCCATCTTTTCCAGGCATTAACTGATCCACAGTTCCGCCTAATCCTTCATTAGGAACATTAGCCTTTAATAGGGCTTGCTTTTGCATATCTAATATTTTTTTTCATTTAAACTATTTCTGAGCTCAATGCTCTTGGCGTTAATCTTAATAGGCTTAACCCTTTATTTGTGATTTAGAGCGTCAGCAACGACATTTGCCTTGCCTGGATGATAGCGAATTTCGCGATCATAATCATTAAGCGTTTCCATCCAGTGGCGTTGTCGCATGTTCAAATCCTTTTGATTGAACAAATGTTGGAGACTCTTATGGTCAGTGTATATAATACACTTTGTGCCATATAAGTAATGTTTCCACAACTTAAGTGCAAATACAACAGCACCCAATTCCAAGTGATGGGTGGTGTAATTCCTTTCGTGCATTTTCAGTTGTCGTGATGCATAAGTAATCACTTTGCCTTTTTGCATTAGCACACAACCCATGCTAGTGTGCAAGGCATCACAATAAACGATAAAATCCTCAATACCCTTAGGTATAGATAATACAGGAGCATTTCTCAACTTATGTTTTAGAATTTCAAAAGATTCTTGTTTTTTTGGACCCAGTCAAACTTGACATTCTTACGGGTCAAGATAGTTAAAGGAGTGGCTGTCCTCGAAAAGTTCTCAATGAACCTCCTATAATAACTGGCTAATCCTAAGAAACTACGAATCTCCGATGGATTTTTGGGCACTTCCCAATTCATTATGGCTTCAATCTTAGTGGGATCCACATGGATACCACACTCACTTACAACATGTCCAAGAAACTGGACTTCTCTAAGCCAAAACTCACACTTAGAGAACTTAGCATAAAGCTTCTTGTGTCTTCACAATTCTAGGATGTACCGAAGATGTTTCTCATGATCATCTTGATTACGAGAGTAGATAAGTATTTCGTCTATGAAGACAATGACAAATTTATTTAGGTACGGTTCGCAGACTCTATTCATGAGATCCATGAATGCTGCAAATGCATTTGTGAGCCCAAAAGGCATCACCAAAAATTCATAATGACCATATCTGCTCCTGAAGGCAGTCTTAGGAACATCCTCATTCCTAACCTTCAGTTGATGATATCCTGATCTCAAATCAATCTTAGAGAAGTAACTAGCCCCTTGAAGTTCATCGAACAAGTCATCGATTCTGGGCAAAGGATAAAGATCCTTGATCGTTATCTTGTTTAACTCACAGTAGTCAATGCACATCCGCATTGAACCGTTCTTCTTCTTAAAGAAGAGAATAGGAGCTCCCCGAGGTGAGGAATTAGGCTGAATAAAGCCTTTTTCTAAGAGTTCATCTAATTGTACTCTCAATTCTTTCATTTCCGTCGGTGCTAACCGATACAGAGCTCTAGCAACAGGTGTTGTTCCTGGTAGGATGTCAATCCTAAACTCCACTTGTCTATCTGGAGGTAGACCTGATAATTCTTCAGGGAAAACATCAGGATTTTTCCGATATGACTGAAAGGTCTTCAATGTTTGGCTTAGGCTCGTTGATAGATACTTGTGCCATGTAAATGGCACAACCTCTCCTCAGACACTTGGATACCTTAAGCAATGATGCTTTGTCTACCAATCCAAAGTGTGAGTCTCCAAGTATGGTGAGCACTTCACCAGATGGGGTTTTAATTTCAATGAGTTTCTTTTCGCGGGTAATGCAGGCTTGGTTATGGGATAACCAATCCATGCCTAAGACTACATCGAACCCCGTCAATTTCATTGGCGAAGGAGAGATAGGGATAGAATGATTCTTAATGGATATAAAACATCCATCAAGAATGGAAGATGTTGTTTCTAAGGTTCCATCAGCAAGTTCTACCTCATAAGTTATGTCTATAGTTCTTATGGGTAAGTTCAATAGTTTGCTAAACTTATGATCTATGAAGGACTTATCAGCACTTGAGTCGAAAAGAATTCTAGCATATGTCATTAATGAGGAATGTACCTGTTATGACGTTGTTGTCATTAACAACCTCTCTAGCATTAATTTGAAAAGCACGTGCATTTCCTTTCTTAGCCTCTCCAGGCTTTGCATCGTTAATCCTAGGGTTCTTAGGGCAATTGGGCTTAATATGCCCCTTCTCATTACAGCCAAAACAGACGGCATCCTTAAGATTTTTGCACTCTAAGGTCTTATACCTCTTCTTTTTGCAAATTCCACAGGGTTTAGCCTGTGGGTCAGTATTGCATTGTCCCCAATGCCGGCGGTAATAGGTCTTACACAAAGGCCTATCATTAGATGTGTGCTAGTTCTTCTTGAACTCAAAATTTCCTTTCTTTTTAAACCCTTGGGAGTTATCATCCTCTCGTTTGCTTTTTCCGTCAGTCTCAGTTCTAACTGACGTTTGCCTCACCAAGTCTAAAGTGAGAGAGAGAGATAGGCCTACAACAGACCTATATGTACTAGGCTGAGCAGTCTTTGCCATGCCCTTAATCTCGGGCACTAACCCATTAATAAAACGCGCAATGCATTTGTGTTCACGATTAATTAAATAGGAAACTAATCTAGATAGGGAGTTGAAGTCAGAAACATATTTCCGACAGTCTAGATTTTTCATTGTAAGAGTCGGGAAGTCTGACTCTATCTTCTCCACCTCATGAGGTAGGCAGTATGTCTCTTTGACAAGGTCAACAAATTTGGACCATACCAAATTATACAAGTGTACCTTACCTATTGACTGGACCATAGCCTTCCAATAGGGTATATCCCTTGAAGGATTAGGATACATATTTCACCACATCCTTACCAGCACAACCGCTGATATCTACTATCGTCTCCATCTCATCAAGCCATCTCAAGGCTTCTACAGCTCCCTTTTCTCCATTCAAATCTCGGGGTTTACAGGAGGCGAAGTATTTATAGGTACATCCGTCTTTAGAAGAATGGGACCTATCATGAAATTCTAGTTTCTTTGGTTCACTCTTCGCATTTGAAGAGTGAACAGAGCTCTCCTTACGAGCCGATGATGGTGGAATAGACAAAGGTTTGGGGCGAGTAGCGCTCGACTCTTTAAGTTTTTCTATGGCCTTTCCCATGGCCTTTCCAACAGCTGCATTTATGTGAGCTTGGAAATCGTCATTATTAATGGCTATGTTGTCAACTTTGTTAGAGTTAATATCTCGGTGGCTACTTTGTGCCTTGTTTGAGTTAGCCATTCTTGAAACTTTTGGTTCTAAACACCAAACTAAACTTCTCTTAGCCATGGTATTAATAACCATATAGACTGTAAAGTTGGATATATAAATCCATTTCCAATGAAACTAATGTGAATATAATCACAACTCTTAGGCTTATCATTTCTATAAATATTATCTATATTTGGCCTAGGTCTCAAAAGGATCATCAGAGGCAAATTACAATTTGGATGTAGTCCATATATTACTAAACAGTGGATCGTAATGTCACAACTGCCATTGTCATAAGACAATTATAAATAGCTCATAGGCTTGTCTCAAAGGACATTTAGAATATAGCTCATAGGTGTATCACTAAGGACATATTATTATGGCACATAGGCCTGTCACTAATGGACATAAAAATACGGAACATCGGCCTGTCACTAATGGACATAAAAATACGGCACATTGGCTTGTCACTAATGGACATAAAATATGGCACATTGGCCTGTCACTAATAGACATAAAATATGGCACATTTGCCTGTCACTAATGGACATAAAATATGGCTCATAGGCACTACATCACTAGTGGATGTTTAATCATTATCATCATATTGATGATAATTAGCCGGGATCTTATTTGATCACATAGGATATAAGGTTAGGACGTAGTCCATTACCTGGACGGCTAGTGTGGTTCCTCAAGTCACACTACCAAGAGTATGAACATTACTTGAATGTTAACATAGGATTATCTAAATGGTCGATTAATAGTCACGGTCGCATTAACCTTAACGACTTGGAGGCTTGAACATAGCCCACCACCTCTGGATAGAAGGATAACTCTCCTTAACTATCATGATAGAAGGCTATTCATCCTTAACTATCATTTATAAGCTGGCCAAATAATGTGGTTTGTGCCACTTGGCTAATCAAAACCACTAAAATCTTCTGGAATTATATAACTGGGCATAAATTTCGAGTAAAATCGAGGCGTTTGCTTGAAGAGGATAAGTACATATATATAATTCCAAAATATTTTATTAAATTCCAATAGAAATTACAATACTAGAAAAAATAAATAAAACCAATTGTCCATGCCAGGACTAAAAGAAACAACATGTCCACGCAGGGACTTAGTGAAATAACAATGTCCTCGCATGGACTAGAGAAATATAATATTAGAAGAGACTTCACTCGTCCTTCTTTCCCTTAATCAACTTGGAGAGCTTCTTGAAGAACTTATTCATCTTCTTCTCCATCTTCTCCGGTTGTTGTTGCATTTCCTTCATTCGTTCCAAGGCCTCATTGATGGCCTCAAGTGGTGGCGGAGGTTGGCGTTGTAGTTGAGGTACAATAGGATACTGGTACCTATAATTTGGATAACCAGTAGATGGATAAGCACGTGGGAAAAGAGAAGGGTAAAGTGCATTATGCATGACCACTTGCATATAAGGGTCATGCACAGTGCCTGCTAATTTACCAGCGTAGATGGGTTAAAAGGATCATATCCAGATATATGCGGACATGTAGGGATAGGGTTATTAAAACCCGATGGTGGTGGTTGAACCACAGGTGATGGTGTCGGTTCCACCACAGGTGAAGTATTGGAGGGTCCACCCACTTATGGGTCCTTGTGAATGGTAGGGTAGGTTTTGGGAAATGGTGGTAGCGAGCCCGACCGTTGACCTGCACGTACCGACATACACGCTCCACGTTTCCTCCTTGGTGGCTCAGGTGGCGACTGAGGTTGTTCTACCAGTTCCATTTGAACGTCATCATGTGTAGGAGTGGTAGGAAGGAGTGTTAGCAAAATTGAATTTGTTCCAATATTGGTCTCACTCGTAAGGACCTTGGTATGGCGATCTGGCTATGAGTTAGAATCGCTAGTGATTTCGATAGGGTTTGCGTGCAATCCGGACGACTGTATCTCCGGATCGGGGTCCTCATCCATAAGATTAGGTTGACCTAACTGATTTTGATCAGCTAGGGGTGTGTTGAAGTAGTGATTGGGGTTAAACTCATCATGATATGAATGATGAGAGTGATGAGAATGATGTGATTGGTGAGAATGATATGACTGGTACGAGTTTTGGGTGTGAGTAGGTGAATGCCGCGCTAGTGGCCAGGAATCCCCGAATCATCATAAGGATTCGAGTGATGGGATTATGAAGGGATACATCCAGATGGTCCTCCCCTCATAGGTCCTTTTTCCTCTTCCACTTTGTCCTCATACTCTTGGCGGCATTTTCCTGTTAAAATCAATTTCAAAAACAATACGAATAACTTAATAACGAGATGAGTAATCCTAGGTCAAAGCCTAGACTCGGAAACACAAGAAGGCTAGTGTTTAATTCTCTCAGACATTGCTTTGATACCAACCTGTCACACCCTTGGTTTCCAATCCAAACACCGGTGGGCCCGAGTGGGGAAAAACTCGACGTAAGTTGAACACAGCACAGCGAAAGTCTTTGGATTTAAATTACTATTACAAACCGAAATGTTCAAAGTACGAAAATAATATACAGACGGCTCAAAACGAAAGATCCACAGGCGGATCGTAAAAATACATAAAAATGTATAACAAACTTTAGGGCAGATCAAAGGATTTGCAAGATCCTCTTATATCACTACCAAGCAGCTTCCAACCTATTTCGTATTGTACCTGCAACTTAGTCTTTTAAAAATACGTCAACTTTCGTTGGTAACTACACCCAATTGTCTCATTTTGAAAACACTTTTTTAAAATTAGATTTAAGTGCATAGGACATAAATCTTTTATCTTGGGAACGTTAACTTTGTAACCTTGTTAACAGATTCACACGTTTGTCCATACATATGGGGCCAATAGGGAGACCGAGACATGGTTAACGTACACACCACTTATGAACTCACGAAGGAGTTATCCCCAACAAGTAGGTAAAAATAATTTAGCATGAGCATCTGTCAGGTGTATGCCTACACCCTGCACTTTGGTCGTGGCCATTAACTAATGCAATGAGCCGAATATATCCAAGGCACGGTCGTTAACCCCCAATGTTAAGTTATCAAACAAAACTGATCAAAATGGAACTTGTGGATTTTCTAGCCACAATCCGGCATTCCATTGATCCCATTTCCGACCAAGCAGTAATAATTTCCCGTAACCCAAGCCCGTATAGGGAAAATAAGTCGAGAGTATTTACCTGAGCTAGTCTTGTAATATGCAAGATTGACTATCTCAGCCATATTCAAAATGAAATAAGTGCAGATAGCATTTACCGGAAGACTCTAGTCTGGATTATGGCATAAGGTAACCAATTAAAATGCTAACAGTCTTAATTAAGTCATAGACTTTGACCGACTAGCGTAAAGGATCAAAAACGGTACGCTAGATTAAGCGATGACCGGATAGAATGTAGTTTAAACCAAATAAGTACCATGACTTGTATAATATGGGTAAACCTTAAGCATTCTGGATTTTGAGACTTAAAATGATAAGGTTAAACCCGTTTCGGTTAATTTCCGTAAACTAGTACATATACTTAACCGTAGGCATATAAGCGATATCGGGTAACCGGATAAGTCACGGAAAAGTCCTATATGCCATTATAATTTAAATAAGTTGTAATATCAGTAGGATATCAACTTTTATGCCCGTTAAAGTTTTAAAATTAATTTATGCCTCATAAGGGCATTTTGGTAATTATATACCGTATAAAAGGAACTTGAATATATATTTTAATGTTACGATTATAAGTATTCTAGAAAAATAATTAATTTATGATATAATATCAGTAAGATATTGATTATATGTGTAATTTATCCTTTATGACCAAACTATGCACC
This sequence comes from Scalesia atractyloides, assembly GCA_947069175.1. Lineage (NCBI taxonomy): Eukaryota > Viridiplantae > Streptophyta > Magnoliopsida > Asterales > Asteraceae > Scalesia > Scalesia atractyloides. Next base: position 29,597,078 of record CAMTDV010000002.1, read on the forward strand.
GTAAGGGCATTTTAGTCATTTTACGCATAGTTATATAATTTATTTGGGATTCTGAGTTTATATCATGTACCTAATGTAAAAATATTTTAAATAAGTTTCAAAATCAGTAGGTAACAAGTCTTGATCGATAAATATGATTTAAAACCATACTATGTGCCGAAACGGGTTTATGTCGAAAAATGACGATTTGTTCGAAGTTTAATAAAAACTGATGTTAAGACCAGGTTTATATGTTTTAGATATATTATTTAATATAAAATATAAGTAGATAAAAGGTTTGATATGAAAAAGTATGATTAAAACAATCTTACTTATGATATTACATCAGTAGATAATTCATTTTCAAGTTCCTTATTGGTTAAAACCTTATTTTATGTAAAAAAGGCATTTTTGTCAAATTTGGCATAATAATAGAACTTGTACATAAACTCATATTCTGATTATGATCATGTAATATAACCTTAGAGGGTTACGGTACATTATATTATGATCATAATGCAACCTTAGGTCAGTAGCTAATTAATCTGAATCGGGTCAGAATCGAAAGTCAAAGTAGAAGTCAAACGTTGTGACTTTCGGTTGCGAACCGACCGTAGAACTGAAATTGACGAGCCGAACATGTTCTCACATTTCTAATAATTATTACCAACTGTTTTAAGTGTCAAAACATGTTTCATAACATAGATAAACTCGTATTATAATATTTTCGAAAACTAGCATGTTTGACTTTTTAGTATTAAAACTTTGACCCGTCAATTGGTCTATCAAACGTGATCTTTAGGAGGTGCCCTTTATAGGGATTAACACCTACCTTACTACGATCACTTAGCCATGTTCATTACGAACAATGGCTGGACCATAATGGTCTTAACCGAAAGTCAAGGCATTTTTTGTAAAACGCTTGACTTTTGGCTATAAAAGCCTATAAACGAAAATGCAAGATAAAGGAACACTTACAAGTGATTCCTAGGATGAAATAGGACTAAGTTGGATGCTTCTTTCAGTTAGGAACTTACAGAGGAGGGAGATAGAATGATAAATGAGAAAGGTGCAAGTTCAAGTGGTGTATCTAATGCACCTATTTATAGTTGGGGAGCTTGAAGGAAGTGATGCCAGGTGTTAGGGAGTGTTAGATGGAGCTTACAAGTGTCTTAAAATGTGGCATAGCAGTTTGGAAGTCCATGGTTTCGAATCAAATGGTTTTTTGGCAACATGTGTGGAGGCCAAGCAAATTTTCTGCAGACACAGCCCTCTCGCCCCCGGGAGAGACCAGGCTCATGTCTCTCGCGGCCCGCGAGCGCCTCCAGGGAACTTTCAAAACCTGCCACATTTAGCCCCTCAACTTATAAAACCTCTAAAACACCTTTATAAGCATAATTAGCCCTCTGTAGCCAACATTTAGCGTATGCCCGGACATTGTCAAGCTCTCGGTTCGTTAAAAGGTCACTCTGAGGTATAAATTTACATGTTGACACTTTTAACCCCTCCATTGTCCAACTTTATCATATTTACATAATTAATCCCTCTCGTCCAACAAGTGGCTCTTGTGAGGGTTAGGACTTCAAAAAGGATCATTCAGAGGCTCAGTATAAGCATGTTGACTCTGATGGTCACTCAGAGGCTAAGCATGTTGACACTAATGGTTACTCAGAGGCTAAGTTTAAGCATGTTGACATTAATGGTCACTCAAAGGCTTGGTTTATGCATGTTGACACCAGAGGGTCACTCAGAGGCTTAGTCTGAGCATGTTGACACATTTAGTCCTTATTAGTCTTTAGTAGACTTATATATAAAAAAATTGACATGTGTCACTATATTATTGGACACGATTTTTACGAGGTGTTACACCCATACACACGGTCCCTTTCACCCCCCCCCCTAGCCCCCTTTCATCACCACCACCACAGCCACCACCGCCAATACCAAACAACCGTCACCACCACAGCAACCACCGAACCATATCGGGATAGAGAGAGATCTTATGATCTAACATGGGTTTGTGGGTTTTTTTAATAGGTGATGGTTGTCTTGTGGTGGCGGGAGGGGCTGTGGTGGTGGTGATGTAGAGAGGGGGTGAAAGAGACTATGTGAAAGGATGAGCTTGGAACCGGTATCGAAAATCGCAAAATATGGGCATCGGCACTTAAAAAATTTGATACTGTGCCGGTATTTTGAAGGTAATATTTGGTAAAATTCTGGCAGTGAACTGAATGTTCCAATACCTAAAAACACAAAAGTTGGTATCGATCGGTACCAAAATAATTCGGTATCGGTATCAAATGCTCATCCCTTACTATGTGTAATAATAATAATAAAAATAATAATAATAACAATAATAATAATAATATAAATTTAAAAATAAATTGAAGTTATGTGTCATTTTCGTCCCTATAATTTATTTTTCTGTAGGAACAGGAACGGTTCGATATGAACATAAGATTTGTGATGAATTTAGTTTAACGTGCGAAATCCGTTAAACCAAACCGTAATTGTACACATGATACATTATCATAGTCGTTTCACTTTTATTATGTATCAATCTATAACCGGACAGAGTTTCATTACAATCAGACTCTTTTCTAAGCTTATCTCTCTCACTTGGATCTTGAATATGTGTGTGTTGTGTGAAGTGCCCTTTGAACGTATGAGGATGTCTATTTATAAATGCAAGTTCATGCGCATGTCTTTTTGTACATGTGAATCCACATACGCACGAGCTTCATGCGTATGAATAAACCTTCAATGCTCATGTCTCTCTCATGTGTGTGAGTGTGAGTTGAGAATAGCATGCATATGAGTCTTATAATATGCATACATGTGAATCTATGCAGATGTTGTTTTTTGTTGTCCGTTGACTTTTAAGATTCATACGATGCATTTTGTTAGCATATCATGCATTTTTAATAACACAACATCATAATGATGTTGTCATGATCTCAGAATCCTAACGACCTTTACACACACATCTAAATGACACCTCTGTCCAGTACACGCACTTTACAGACACAGACTAGAGAATTTTTACCCATTCATATACATTTAAATTTCTAACTATGGCCACACACAAAGTGCACTAACAGTCTTCCCCTTGTTCATAGCTAGAAATCTGTGATGTTAAGTCTTGATCAGCCTTGGATAATATCTTCAAGTGACATTGCAGTCTCCCCTTTGAACGATGCTCCGTATCTTTACCAGATATGACTATAAAGAACAATCACACGTATCCACACACAAACAGTTTCTCAACAGTCTCGTTGATCCTGCTCACATTCAAAATTAACAGGTTTCCATGGAAGGTTTATGAAAGAAAATCTTTTTGGATTTTGATATTGAATGCAAAAATGTAAACATACAGAATGTAATATTTACAGTTTATATTTTTGTGAGAAAACGTGCTAAAAGATCATATTAGTTTTTTGCTGAGACATATCAACTGCATCGTTGATCTTGATGAAACACTCGGTTTAAACAATTCACGTGGATTGTCAATATTGTTGTCCACTTAAATTCAATCTAAAAACTTTCATAATTCTTACCTATACGTTAAGGTACATTATTGCACTAAGTTCTTATGGACCCCATGATCTTAGTATATCCCCTCATCATGTAATACACTGACTCAAGTAATGCCATTAAACTTCCATCAACTGTAATTTGTGAAAAAATAAAGCCATATGTTTAAACATTAACAATCAGGTCAATCTTTCGATACGCAGAGAAAGTCCAATGTTTAAACAAAATATGAAATAAAAACAAATTGAAATTGTTTAACTCTTAACCACCAGTTCGATATTCTCAAAAATGCAGAGGTGATCCAAGATTTAAATGAAACACCAATTAAATAAAGCGGAAACGTTTACACACTAACATCCAGTTTGATACTTTCGTATAAACAGAGGATGTTGAATGCTTAAACAAAATAAAGAAATAAAACAAATTTAAATCTTTTGAAAATCAAAACACAATCACATTGACTTTTTCAGTAAGTGTGAAAGTTCACAAACTAACCGGTTTTTATGCATTTTAACATTCAGTCACGAAAAACAAAACTAAGTATTGTGCTTTCAACCGTGTTGCCCACTAAAATTAGGCTTTTTCTTTTTAGTTTGTATCATTTTCGCAAAACGACTAATCTAGATGAGCTTACCAACACATCTTTAGTGAGATTGTTTATCCATTTTAAACAATACAAATCTTTAACATGCTCTGATAGTCCACTAATGTACTTTAGTTTCTCTTTTCGCAACGATAATCTCATTTTATTTTTTTAGTGTTTTTGACATTTTTTAAGTTTTTCTATTGTATTCGAATTTTTGAAACATTTTATCAATTTGAAATGATTTTGAAATTATGTTTTTGAATTTTTTTTTTAAATCCTCCCCCTAAAATCTAGAACATCTTTTCAAAATCAAAAATAAAAATCTTTCATTTTAACCAACGACGAATTTTTTACGAATGTGAACACGAAACTACCATTTTGTTTGTATAGAAAACCAAACCTTGTAGGTCCGTTAATGGTGGTTCTAGACGGAAGTTTGGGCGTAGAATAGTACCGATTCGGTAGAACATTATTAAGAAAGGAGTAGAAATAGAATCAGTGGAAGCATTCATTCATTCATACCGAAAGAACATAAATCTTGTCTGGCTGGCGGAATTCTGCGTTTTCCCTCTGGGAACATTTAAAACTTGCAAAACAATGAACACATAACACATATATATAGACATGAGCACCTTGTACGAAGTGAGCATTCCGCTTTATACGAAGTGACACTTTTGCTCCTCTTACGTTTGTACTTGGGTCGTGTGTTCGTATCTAATCTATACAATATCCAACACACGCTCTATCTAGCCTATTCGCACAGTGACGAATATAAACTGCACCAACAACCTTTCATCTCATTTGCACTGCATGAATAACACTGCTTCTGAAAATACGTTTGCTTGAAGCTTGGGTATCCTTCACACATAATTGAACTTCATTAGTTTCAAGTTGGAATCCAATCCATATTGGATTTGGGTTGACCAAGTCATCGAACAGCTTTGAAATTTCCTCTAGGTTATTTAAAACCTTAGCTTTCCAAACTTGCTTCGGTTTTGCAACTGTTTGTTTATCTTTTCAACTACCCTTTCTACTGTCTTTTCTTCTGTCTTTTTCTTCTGACTGCATATTTATATCTGACAATGTGTGATTCGAAGACACAGCCTTTTCTAGATATTCTCTCACTTTTTTTCGCTTCCTCCTCAGTTTATCTTTCTGCCTTTTCTATAATTTGACTTTATATTCTTTGGTCTTTTCATCTATTTTCACTATCTTCTTTACATATTTCTTTTTCTCAGTCTGCTTTAACGCCCCCTTAGACTCATCTGACGATCCTCTCCTACAATACACAACAATATGTCCAATTAATCTACAGTTGTAGCACATTCTGTTATCGCATCATTCATTTCTTTCAAACCATTCGCCTAGATCGTAAAATTGATTTGACTTGTGGTACTCATCACTTCTCCGTCTTCAATCATAATACTGATTTGTCTCTAAAGAATCTTCATTCCAGTTAATTTGACTTTGAAGCACTGTGGTCAAACCTGCACCATTTATTCTGAAAATTTTGTGAGTTTTCAAAATGATTGGATGATTGTACTAATGATCTTTTATTTTTGTTTTGAAAATTTTTAGAAATTTTTTATTTTTTTTTGTTTTTATCCCCATTTTGCTTACAAGATTTTTGTGTCGAACACTCACCTTTTTCAGCAAATGGCGAAATTATCTCATGATAATTTTCTTTTAATTTCAAAAACATTTCTTTTTTACTAATATCATCGGTATCGTTATCACAATTTTCAATTATAACATATTCATAGTTTGTGACATTGTCACTTGTTAGAATCTCGACTGTGAAACCGGATCAACAGAATTAATATACTCTGATGGTTTATACCCAATACCATAATGTGATCAAGCCTCATTTTTAGCAATTACAATTTCTTTTTCTAGTTGAATTATTTTGTTAAGATAAGAATTTATTTCTTTTTGTTTTTCAAAAATATTTTCATCTAAAGCTAAATTTTCTTTTTCTAAAATTTTTTATTTTTTTTAAATTCATTTTCATTTTGTTTTAAATTTTTATTTTCCAGTGACAAACTCTCCAAATATTTTATTTTTCACCTTTACAGCTTCACTAGCTTTTTGTTTCATAGCCTTCTTCTTTTCAATTTTTGGTTCGTGTTATTTAATCTTTCTGTATAAAATCATCTAGTTCTAACCATCTGAACCATGGAAATCCTTTGAATTTAACTTGATAATCAACCCACTCAGAAGATAGAGATTTTACAAACTTTGATATCTTCTTAGCATCCGACACTCAAAACCAAATCCTCAGTTCTGAATTTAAATCATTGTACCGTTTTATCACCTCATCCAACATTTCAGTTTTTATGATCAGGAAACTTTCAAATTAGTGTTTCAACTTTTGTATTATTGACTTCCTTCTGGAGTTGACACATTAATATTTGATCTCAAATGTAAGACCCTGTTTTACTTTACTGAATTTCCATTTAAAATTTCGCATTTAAACAAGTAAATGTGAATATACTTCTACACATATTATGTTTTTATATTACTTCATAACATTTTAACATTTCGTCATTGATTTGTTTCGAAACAATAAAACTAGTTGCGGAAGCTTGAGCTTTGATCGAGTTCGCTTGGTCCTCCTCCGGTGCTCCCAAATATCACCTATATTTCCTAATTTATGAAATACGTTAGTTATAAATAGATTATAACATAATCGAATAAACCCGAAGGCTTAAAACAATAAAAACAAAAACTTTGTTTCAGATCCCACCGTAAGCTACGGCCAGACCTTCTGTCTTACAGTCCAGGCCTTTAGTTCCATTACAGTAGCTTACGGTGGCTTGCTGTAAATTTTTCTTTTTTTGCCGTTTTAGTTACGACAATTTCCGTAACCCACTCAATTTTCATCTGTTTTACTCAAAACTTGTTTCTAAAAGTCCGTAAATTGTTTACCTACATATTTAGCTTGAAATCCTTAACCCAGATTCTTAATTCTTATGAATTACGCATCCACTCTTGGTTTATGTGCATATTCATTTTGACCCATTTAGAGATTTAAGCACATAAACTTAAATCTCACTTCCCCTTATCTTGTTTCTCATTTTAATACTAAAATATCCATTTATCTTCCACCACAAACTATACTTGTGGTTCATTAGTTATAGAAAATATTTTATTTTCAATTTCTACCCTTCGGTTGAAATTTTACGAAAAAGACCTAATATGAGGTAATAAGCCAAAACAGCTTATTCCATTTGCTAATACACTAGCGCAAAGGTGAACCTTCTTATGAAACACATTTTTAAACTACCCTCAAGTTCGTTTACTTGTTTTATCACCCGAGGGCATTGTGGTCAACTTAAATCCCTATTTTATGATGAAGGACTATCAATCGCATGATTTGACCAAAGAACACATTTAAATCATAATCTTATTTAAAATCATTAGATTCCTATGAACCTGATGTCTACCATTTAGATTATGAGATTTACCTTGCTTTAGGAAATCCGATATTCATTTATGACTCGTTTAACCCTCATCGGACCTGGAAATCCGATATTCATTAATGACTCGTTTAACCCTCATCGGACCTTAAGTTCTAATTGAGAGTTTGACCCATTACACATACCTGGCTCGAGTCATAGCATTGACCCGTTTAAATACCTTACACTACTAATCATTAATTAATAACGACGCGAACCAAACGCCATTTCCCTGTGAACACAAAACTCAACAAGCATTTATTAGATATTATTGTCAAATGGTGATGACCACACCATTTGACCTATTTGGTCTAGATGACCATTTATCATTATGAGATGGTGTTTTTTACCATCTCACCATTTATCCGTTTCAGTTTATACCACATGATCATATTACTTAAATTCTTTTTCTCATTCATTCGATCCTTTATGGCATACGCCATAGGGTGTCTATTTCAAAATTTAATACTTATTTGTCAACTCGTGACTAAATTGTCATTTTATTCTTTTTATTCCCTATGGCTTACACCATAAGGTAACTTTTTCCAAATTCCTTGTTTATTGTCATTACATGACTATATACCATTTTGCCCCTTTTTGTTTATCATCAAATATGTTTTAATACTTTTTTCACTTGTTCCAACCCATATCTATCCGTGTTGGAACTTTATATTTCGAAATCTCGTTCCGAATACCCAAAACACTTATTCAACTATAAATCTACTATTTTAAGGATGTAAGCTTTACTTACCTTGAGTTCCAGTTATGCCCTTTTTTCCGCGTACTTGTTCCGTTTGACCCGCTTCTTCCCAAGCCTCCGCCTAGTTTGTCAAACGTTAAAATATCATTTATCATTTGTAAGACGGTTAGGTTAGTCATCATCTAACACAACTATTCCACCTTACGGATTTGTATCAAATTTATCATTTGATCTTAATATAGGTCAGTTTGACTTTTAAAAGTCAACTGCCTATTTACTCATACTAACCCACGAATAAGTTTAACAACTCATTTACGCATTTCGTTAATTACCGGTGAGCGCTATTCTTAGGCCACCATTAAAGTTACTTTTCTCAAACCAACTTCACGCGATTGCTAGTGTCAAACTAACATAGTTTCAATCATTGTATGCTAATCTATCAATCTCATAAAAGGATTTGGGATTGTATCATCACTATGAAACAACCCATTGCATCATATATATAGAATTTACCCAAACATTAAACTTAGCCAATACTTTAAACTTTTATATACGCATGATGATTTTAAGCATTTATTAACACATGTTTAACATCAATCTCATCAAAACCCATTTCAAGTCATGTATGAACATTTATTTGAACTTCTAATTTGTTCAAATATCTTACACATGCATACAAATATGATGATCATGAACACTTATTTACCATCAATTTCATCATATAATCAAAACCTACTTCATAATCTACTTATTATTCACTAACAAGTAATCCTTCATCAAATTGTGCATATTTTCTTTAAGTCTAACGAAATCAAGTATACAAATTCACTTAATTTCATCTTTGGATCATAATCCAACTATCTAATTGCAAGTATTCAACTTGTCTCAAGTTATGATTTTTCACCAATCTAAGTCTTGAGACATACCTTATGATCCCCTCGATTAGGTGATCGTTTATATGCATTCATGCATTGATTCCGAGCTCAATTCATCCTTCAATTTGATGATTTAAGAAGAACAGGGTTCGGCCCTTGTTCTCCAGCCGTAGAACACACACACATACACATTCACTATGTGTTTTATGTTTTTAATTTTTGATATCTATAATACAAGTTCCCTTTTTGGCAGCTTTGGTCCCTCAAGTTTAGTTTGATTATGAATGAGACAACAACTCATTGTTTTGTTACTTCTATATATGTTTTTAACTAGGTTTATTTGTTCCTAGTTATTTTGTTTATATTTTAACTTTCACCGCTAACGGTCTTTTACCCGCTCTTTAATATTAACGTGGTTTGATTACCAAACCCGTTTTTGGGGTATTACAAATCTACCCCCTTAAAGAGGTTTCGTCCCCGAAACCTGTCTTACGTGGTTCCTAGGGTTCAACCCAATGGACTTGGTTTCGTTTTCACTCGAGCGTTGATCATATTTTAATTATTCTAAAAAATTCTTACTTGGGAGGTATGGCAGTGCCTTTTAGGCTCCTAGGTGCATGCGCCCTTCATGTGTAAGGCCTCATGTGTCGTTACATTCATCTTGTATCCCTTTTTCTTTACTCGATCGAGTTGCCATTTTCCCACTCGAAAACATGTATCTGTCAACATACTTATTCCACGCAAATCTTATACTGATAAGCGCATTCAATATGTTTTAAATTTAATTTTGATCTTGACCGATCTTGTCGGTTAGACTTATTAGTCACCGGTTACCCTATACCTCATAATTTAGGTATACTCATATCGCCTTCGCAAGGCTTTTACAAACTTTCGAGGCCTTAGTCTCATAGCTCATGTTACAAGGTAATCACACATCATGTTATTATATATATATATATATATATTATATTTGACCGTGTCTGCATCACGTCCTGTTAATTTTATATCTATCTTTTTCATTTTCGAAAATTTGCTTTTCGAATTCATCGTCTCACACCTAATGGTGTCAAGACCTGTTTCCTTCGCTATTAATCATTTTCCAACTCATCTCATTCCATTTGTGTTTATTAAAACATTGTTTCTAACTAAAAAAAGAATTTTGGTTTAACGTTTTTCTTTTTAACTTGTGTCGATTACTCGCATCGAGAGATTGGCAATCTGGTATATCTTCTTTTTACTGTTTTTATTTCACGTGGGGAATCATAAATAATTTCCTCACTTTATTTAAGTGACCTGTAGGCCATTTTTACTCAATCTCTTAAGCCATTTCTTTAGACTTTCTCCCTCTTCCTTTCTTTTATTTAGCCTCCTAAAGTGAGGTCTTTTAATGCATCATTCCTCTTGATTCGTGATCCCAAGGTCATTTTGACCCTGTAGATCATTACACTATTCGTAACCCAAAGGTCATGGTGATCCTTTAGATCATCCTTTTATCCGTGTCGTTCTTTAAATATATTTGGTGTCAGTGCACCTCTTTTGTACTTGAAAGGAAAATTATTTATGTTGTCCTTTCTTTATACGCCAAATCATGGCTCCCTTTTACCATGAAGGCTAATTCATTTTACTTCAATTATGGCCTCAGGCCATGTTTGATCCGGTTTGTTAACATTTGCGTTTTCTATGTTTCTGCGAGTCTTTTACGAATCACATTCGCTTGTCGGATCTATTAGTCGTTTCATAATCACTTGTGTCTAAGCCTAGCGCAAGATCAAATGGCGTTGACCACTCGTCATCACCGAGTTACAACTACCATCTTTAGTGGCAACCACAGCGTTTTGTATATGTTGCCCCAAACATTTATTCAGATCAGATATTGTCTGTTGGTAGCCGTGCGTGCCTGCGCGATCGTAGTCCATGACTAGATCATTTTTCGTTCGGATAATTCTTCTGACTCTATGACTTCATATGTCATTTATGCGTCGGTTTGTCTCACCTTTACCGTTATCCAGTTTAAGCTTGTATCGTTTTACAACCCATTACTCGAGTTCTTTATCTTAATGTTTTTAACGCCCCCGTTATTCATTTTGCGTTTTCGTTTATATTCATTCACGACCCATTTTATGGGTTCATTTCTATTTCACGCTCCCATTATTCGGTTTGCTTCTACAGTATATTTAATCACGTCCCATTACCCAGGCTCATTATTCGTTTGCTTAACGCTCCCATTACCCGGTTTGCGTTTACTTTTAAATTCAATCATTATACTTCTTTTGACTTGTTTGGCTTGCTCGTATGAAATCCATCACTTATGAGCGATCGAA